>BOPP01000044.1:1581522-1610390 GCA_017312745.1 Gryllus bimaculatus
AATTTTCATTTTGGTAGTTAAAATAGTTGTTTAATTTGAAAGATTTGATTTTAATTAAATACATCTCGGGTATCAATATTTAATAATACTAATATTTAAAGGTTGACTCAATTTATCTTTGAAATTTGGATTTTATTCTGCTAAGGGATGACAACATTACACGGCCTAGATGGATACCATGCACTATCAATGGATTTGGCATACAAATTGAAACGATGAAATTCACTACACATCGTACACACGCACGAAAATGAATTTAATAAATGTGATTTATAAATCAGTGATGTACCATAAAAGTTTCGTACACGGCACAATCATTAAGGCACAATTTTCGTCCAGTGACTTCGTAACATTGTTAATGAATGAAGAAATTTGGAAATACCAGTTTGTTGTACTGCAAAATAAATAAATACTTGCACCTAACGAGACTTTAGCAGCCGCCATCACGACAACAAATGTTGAAATAAAGTAACGTTGTGAAAATATGGATTAAAAGTATTACCTTCACACACACACAACACACACACACACACAAGAACTTATTAAGTTGCAATTGGTAAAAAAAGAGTAGAATCGGAATATTGGCGAAAGTAAACAAGGCAAAACATCTTATATGATACAGCAAATCTATTGAATAACTCGATGTATTGTAATGCTTCGGAAAAAGATAAGTAAATGAGAAAAATTGATTTATCATCGTGGAAAAAAATGGCATCAAGTCTTCTTGAATGTTACAAAATTCATTGTGCTAGGAAGAAATAAATTTAAAGAACTCGAAGTTTGCTAACAAGGCTTTGCAAATCGTCGCAAGAGGGCAAAGAAGTATGTTTCTGTCCTTCTGAATCTCGCTTTTACACTGGTGTTTGTGAAAATTGCAGCACCAAGCCGAAGACATACTATTACAACGAAATTTATTCCACAGATTAGGAATATCACAATATTCAAATGTCTAGAATTACAGAACTCATCATGCGTTTTGACCTTGAGAATTTAAATCTGTGCGAAGCCAGCACGCGCTGCCATTGGTCTCGAAACGTCGTGGTTTGAATTCAGAGATCATATTCCAGACACGATCGATGGGCAGCATGTAAGGCGAACGTGCAGGCCAGGGAAGCAGTGGTACTCGTCGTTCTTCGCAGAAAGCTTGCACATTCCTTGCCACGTGCGGACGGGCATTGTACTGCTGAATTATGGCACGTGGAGCTGCTTGTAGAATGGCAGTACCTCGGGCTCTAAAACCTCCCTGATGTAGTGGTTGCTGCTCATATTGACCTCAATACGCATGAGGCGAGATCGCACATTGTGGCCAATAACACCCCTCACCATCACACTTGGCTTTTGTCCGCTATGGTGCTGAACAATGCCAACTGGCAAATTGCGATCACATAGCGTCGAACACGTACCGTACGTGACCATCGCTGTAGCACATAGTGAAGCGGGACTCGTATGAAAACACTCCATTTTGCCACTCAGCACACCAGCGAACACGTTGACGTGTCCACTGCTGTTTGAGACGTTGGTTTCTCGTCAACGGGATCTGACGCAGTGGTATGCGTGCCGCCAGTCCAGCCCTTGGCAGTCAGCGTCGAACTGTCGATGCAGAAAACCACATCCGCTGCAGTGCTCCAAACTTGAGTCAATACTGTAGACGATCTACTGTCAGTTACAGCAGTGCGGGCACGACGGCACACATCTCGCGCTGTGTCCACATTGTTTGGTCCAGAACCCGCTAGAGCTCTGTAACGACCCCCTCTATCCACTGTTGCAGCAGCGCGCCCCATTCGGGTCGCAATGTCACGGTATGACAAACCTGCGTCCCGGAGATCGATCATTCTGCCGCGTTTCAACTCATTCAGATGCTGATATTGCGCCCGTCGGCGTCGACGAGGCCTGCTGGCCCTTGCTTGCACGTTTCCACGTCATTTGACGACTCTACACCGACCGAGAGTGTCGTAACACTAACCGATCCTGTCTCACAAAGGAGGGCGCTGTTAGGCCAACGTGCACGCCATCTCTATACATATTTAATCACCTCTTATGGTAACACTGTTCTATACACAGATTTTTAAGTGATTCCGACCATTCCTTCTGGGTGATGCAATTTTCACAAACACCAGTGTATTTCTTGACTTCTGAACTTTACATTATATTTTTTCAGGGCAGGGCAGTATCAGTTTTTCAGTGATTTCAAAATATTAGCTGCCTTTTTATATCATATATTGATTTAGATGAAATGAAAACCAATTATGTTTCTACGATTTTCGTCTTGTCTGGGATTAATCTCTAGAAAGGGCTAAACCAATATGATTGCGGTTTACACCGATATATAATGTTTTGTCGAACATGGTACACATCAGACTTCCTTCCTTCTTCAAATAATTACTTAATTTTTCAATACCAATAACTGCACTTACTTCAAATTTTAAGTGAAAACTATTATGTATAATCAGATATAATTTTTTTATAGAAAATATATTAATCCGTTAATATCAAATTGAAGTGACTCGCGTTGCGCGGGTATTTATCACAATTACGTATTAAATAGAAAACGGAATTCCATCTATTCCCGTCCCGTTCAGCCTTCTGTTTATAGTAGACCACTCGTGTATTCTCGCTCTACTCCACCCCAACATATCTTGTCGTGACCAAGACCAATCACCGGCCCACTTCACTCACTTTGATCGAGGTAAAATAATTAACAAATCGAAATTAAAACACTTTAACTCATCGAAATGGTCTTTTAGACAATTATAAGATATTCAATAGCCCCAGATAGCAGTGGATGACAGCAGTGCTTGATAAACGTACATTATTCATAATTTTGCCCTTAAAGCTTATACGTATGGTGTAGTTTCGATTTTCATTAAAACCTCTGACATTTAGAAAATTTAAAAAATCTTTGTATAAACCTCTTAAGGATTTTCGTTTCAAAAGAAGTTTGAGCTTTGTACTCAACCAAATGTCTAGAATTTTGCTTTAAATGAAAGGTAGTGAGCCCTACGCATATTTTCACTTTCTCTTCTCAACAAATTTTGTAGAATTAACACATTTTAATGATATGAACTTAATAGAATGAAGGCTTCTGTGTCGTCATTTGTTCATCATTTCATTTTGTGAGTTGAAATCGATATGTTGTGAGCGTTCGACATTTCATAACCCAGGAAACACGTGTGTGAGCCTACTGTTAACGAAGCAAAAAGAAGCGAGTTTTTTTAGCTTCAAAGAGTTTTTAAATGCAAAGATGCTTCGTTACCTCAAGATTTATTCAGAGAGACTGCTTTAGTCGGCTTTGCCATTATAGTATCGCAATACGTGGCGAAAGTGGAGAAACATGGTGTGGCAGCGTTGGCAAAGATGACATCTATTATTTCATCCTTTAATAATGTCAACACCACTTTATCAGCATTCCCACAAAGTTTGGTGAACGTATATAAACGCAATGTCCCGCAATCGTGTGACATGTGACATTTCACCTAAATATTTGTGATCATAATTGTACCAAGTGCATTATGTTTTTAAGTTACGGAGGACAGCAGGGCTTCTTTTCCATAGTTTCCTACAACATGCATTTAGATAGTATCTTGGTAAATATAAAAAATAGATTGCATTTTCAGAAACATATTACACTCTGTGATCACAGTGAATATAGAATGAATTGTCCCATAATTTGTAAACAGCCCACATTTTCTCTTCGAGAATAAAATACTGCATAAAAATACGACATAAAAAAAGTTTTGGGATTTTTCGATTTTCTGTTTAGTGAATGACAACGCCGATCTCTAGACACGAGTTGAGCACAATTCATTTGATTTTCACAACGCATCCAGGCGATGTTTGAGTTGTACTGATCTTCGGAAGCAGAAAAGTTAAACTATTAGAGCGCTTACGTCCATAAATTACAAAATATGAGAGACATTGTTAATTCAATTATGGGAAAAAACACGAAAGTGAATTGTGTGTAAACATACATCCCACAAATACATAATTTTCAGCGTGCAGCCTCGCAGCTCGAAATTTTAGGTTATGTCCTAATTTTCCATGACATGACGTAAAGGAGAGGCAAGAGATTTTGCCGTCAATCGATTTTTTGGTGTCAAAGACCCACAAAACATTGATTCTGACAACACAATACGTTAAGAAGTAATTTACTATAGACAGGAAAATATTTATCAACTTTTTCGTTTTTAAGGCCAGGAATGAAGAGTTTTTCTGTCGAAAATTCGCCATTTTCCGGCGCACTCTCTCTTGTTACGAAGAGAGGGAAATTAAAAATATTAGTCATTTTCACGTAATCTTAGTGAAATATGGCCAATATTAAAAACAAGATTCTCACGAGAACGGCTACAAATATTTTCTTTACGAATAATGCCAAATGCCCCCAAACCCAAAATAAACACGGGGAGTGATGGCTCAGGGCATCAACTGATGTCGCAGCAATACCTCTGACTGGGAGGTCATAGGTTACAGTCCCGTCGGTGGTAGGATTTCAGACACTAACTACATAGCTAGATCGAGTTGGAGAAGAATTCTAACGGCCGGCTCAGACTGTCCTGAAACGGTAGTTTTCCGTGGTGTCACCAGCCGAATGCCGGAGCAGTACCCTACCAAATGGGCCACGAACCGCACACGATCTTTCCTACCTCTTCCTTGTTCTATCCTCACATACATGCACTACACTACCACACACGCCGGGAGACTGGTCGGGAGCATAGAGCTTGTCCCGGCCGGGGCAGTGTCCCGCTGGAGGGAGATACCTATTTGGGGAAAACCCCGCTAGCCGACGGTAGGTCGGCGCCGAATCTCGCCATACGGCGAAGAAGTCCAACGCCACTTCCCGAGTAAAACGTACTACTTACGAGACAAAAGGCCTTAGTAGTTGACGTGCCCAGAATCACTATCAATCAACCGACATGAATGCCTTTTGACGTAATATTTTCATTTTGCAAAAATTACACAAACGTAATTATTTTTAAATATCTCTTACATTAATATTTACATTATGGGCGTTTTTATACATTACTGCTTTTGTGAGTGCAAGCACTTAAAATAGTTTCTTATTAAGTTTCTTCAAAACTCAAGTTTTTTTTTTTGTTGAAATGAACTCACAATTGTTTATTTTGAGAAAAACTTGAAACAACATTTTCTCAAAAAACCACTACCAATTTTTCAATGAAAAATACCTTTAATGAGTGAAAATGGTTTTGGAAGGTAAGTCATATATCTACTATTAAAGTATCGAAATATTGAAAATATGTACGTGTTTCTATGCTAAAACGTTGTTTTCTCCTAGAGTTAGCTCATTTTGAAAAATAGTGCTTGTTATTTATGTCGGTAAACACTCATGTAGCTCCTTAACAACCAACCATTTAAACTATTAAAAATATTTTAAGAGACTCTCCGATCTTGATTTTAACCAGTGCTCATGAATCTTTGGATAAATATGACCCTTTTGTCCCATTTCGATCTCATGTCCCCCAGTTTCAGTAATCCACTAGTCCCCTTTCCCGTTTGCCCCTTGGCTCATTTTGTCCGTTTGTCCAATTTTGCTCTGACAACCGCCTTGTCCCGATTTGTACCCCTGGTGGTTATTTATTTGCTGAAGAAAATAGAAAACTAACTAGTAGGGGAGTTTAAGCCATTCTGGAACAATACTAGTTTAAAATTATGTTATAGTTAACAAGGGAAAAATCGTAACATTATTTTCTTAGCCTAGTTCTTAAGTATATTAGAATGTGAACAATTTTCCTCAAGATTTCTTTAAATGTACTCTAATAATACCCACAAACAAGTTGTCTTCTATGGCACAAAGTGCTCATGTATTAAAAAAAATATCTTACAATCTTATAAATTTTTGTTTTTTCTTACAAGAGGAAAATAAGTTGATTAATTCGTATTAACCCACGAGTGCTCGCATAAGATCTGCAAGATCAAAGCCACAGAAAGCTTATGAACTCAATTATTGTAATGCATTAGTCGTCTGACATTTCGTGTATTCCTTCATTATACTTTTCTGAGATTGCCTGGCCTTTTATTTTTATCCTTTCAATAAATCATTTCCCATGAGCATGTTGAAACTTGAGCTCTGCACTGCGCCATATATGTTGGGCGCAATAGCGCCAGTGCATTGTTGGCTCCTGGCCACAGTGGGACGTAGCAGTAGTATTTTCGGGCATGTGTATGGCAAGAGCCTATTTAAAAATTGGAATAATTTGCCTTATGTATAAGGGACAGTCACAATTTCTTTCCAAAGAGAAAAAAGATGTGCAGGAGACGTTTGTAGGGAAATGAAAAAAATGCGAACCTTGCAAATGGAAAAGAGACAAAGAGTTTTGAAAAACTTTTATAAAAAAGTAAAATAGATATTTGTTTAGAACATGACAAAATAATTTCTGGAAATTTAATTTAATATTGTTTAATAGGATAATAAGATCTTTAATGATTTTTGCGTGCACTTTGTCAATTTTTACCTTTCTCACCACAAATGTTCAGACAAGAATTCTGTGGAGTAAGATTCATTAACAATTACATTGGGGACATGTACATGTAAAAAATACATATTTTAGTAAATGGACCTTCAGATCATTTGCGTTCTAACAAAATTGCAGCTATTTCTGAGAGATACATTGCGAGCACTGGCGTAAGTCTATCTATTGTGAGTACTTCAGGTTAAGGAAATAGTTTGATACTGAATGTTTCTTTATATAATTCTGTATTTTTAAAATATGAAAAATCTGGTTGCTACAACGGCATGTATTTTCCTGTCTTGGTCATACTTACATAATACACAATACACTAATTCAGGGCGATTTTTATTTCAAAATATTGAATTTTCAAAAACTGCACATATTACACACAATGACAAACATTTCATGTCATTAGTATTTACAATAAAAGTGTATTCTATAATTTAATGCAGTTTTAGACAAGAATGCTTCAATTTGTCTTTTATGAAGTTTCTGAAAATCTCAAAAGCTTTTCAATGTACTTTACCTGAAAATGGTGTATTTTCAGAACTGTTCACATGACGTTTTAGCAAAAACAGCACTCAAATTTCTTCAAAAAATCCTCCATTACAAAAGGTTCTGATCTTCTGATATCCTTAAAGCCTTATTTTACTGAAACTACCAGAAGAATGAAAACGCGAGAAAACTAAAAAACAATTACATTGATACACTTTCATAAAACCAAATATTACAATACTAGTGGCCTACAATAGCAAAAATGCTACTGAACTAAATCACACAAAATATTTTGTCAAAAAGTAGCATACACACTGCTCAAAAATGCCAATTATAATACTCTCATACCACACTGCAATGAATTAAATATTTTAACAAAAAAAATCTTTACAAATACTGCAATAACATAGTACAGCATTATACAGTATTACAGTTTGTTACATACCACGAATATGAAAGAAGTTGCTGTTTCATTATGCATCAGGTGAATAGAAAATATATAATGGTGAGCTGCCTCTTCCTTGGAGATTTGCTATTGCATGATGTTAATCTGTCACAAGCAGTGATGCATTGCGAGAGAGAATTCAGTCTGTACATGCAATATGAGAGTATGCAGAATAACACAATCAAATATTTGAATTACTCAGTCAAAATTGACACGGTTCTGTTGTTCTTGGATTTTTAGGGAGATCTTAGGTATAAAACAAAATCACAATCTATCACATGGTTGGAGGCTGCATATTCTCTTTCAGTTTCAGAATGAACTGGAAATTAGTAATTCACATAAATATTACAGGGACAAAAACTAAATGTGTCAATTAAGACCTGTAAATACTATATTCTCTAACCATTTAGGTAAAGTTAGTACATTTTTAGAAATTTGTTCATTAATGAGCGTGAGGATGAAAGTTTTCAAACTAAAGAAACTTCTGGGCATTGCTACTAAGGCAACAAATGCTGTTGAAGGTTCATTGGGATAAATAGATTTAGAGACACAAAGCTCATTATTTACGATGTATGCATCCAAAAGTGAATTTCACATATAGACTCTGGACAATAATTGTATAGTAGGTTGTGCTTCAAGCAGTTTGTAAAAGATATAGCTGAAACATGAAAACAACATTATTATATAACTATTATCATATTACCCAACCTTTACAATAAGAGAAAGTTTGAGACATTTTGTTCCGCAACTAGTTTATTTTTTTATTTCCTTGAACACTAAGAAAAGTATAGCAATAGAACAATTACTCAAATAAAGCAGATATTCACAGAATTTGGTGAAGAGAAAACATGAAATATTAAACCACACTCTTTCTTTCCTTCTTCATAAGAAGAATCCACTAGAATCATATATTCTCTGAATAACTGATTTTATGCTATCGACAAGTCACGCTTTCTCTTTTACCATCTTTTAATTTTCTTATATACTTTTACATTAAACGGAGATAGCTTTGCTACAAAAAAATCAACATTGAGATTTTGAGGGAAACACGTAAAATGGAAAACCTTGATTACGAAAAAGTGTTTTCTCCAAAATCTTGTATCTGTTTGTCACTGATACCAGTACCTAAATCATAAACAATATTGCCCAAGAAAGGATATTACTAGGAAGCGCATTTTTATGACCAAAACATTGCCAAAAATGATCAATAAAATGCTCTTAAAATGCCCTAAAAAGAAAGAAAAATAAAGTTAAAATGCTGATTAAAACCTTTTCAAATTATCAACTCAAGCTGTGTTACTGATGTAATCAAGGCATCTTCCTTTTGTTCAAGTGAACTCGGATCAGAAACTTTTGGTTTGGACTGTTCTTCTCAGCCGTGTTAGAACATGACATCCAAACACCGGTATAGACCTAAATCCAAATGCAGCTGGAAACCAGTTTACCTTCGAAGTAACCAACCCAATCAATGCCTGGGTTGGGCCACTCTGCCAGCTCAGAGTTACTAGATATCAACACTAGTACTGGAGTCTTTTCATACGACAACACACCACTCACATGCAACAGGACCCCAAGTCCCTTCTCTTTTCCCAGAGAATTGGGCCACTGCCACGATGAATCCAAAAGCCCAAGTGCGAACCACCCACACTAAACTTCGAGCAGATCGGAGCCTTCATCCCGTCTACTCACTACCTACGCAGTAGACTGCTGACGTGAGTTCCACTAAACAGAGGTGACCTGATGGGTGGTGTTGTTCCCTGTCGGACTGTAAAGAGGATTCCAGGGAAAACCACTTCACCCGATCCCACCTCAAAGTCTGTGTGCCATAGACCCAACTGGTGGGCACCAAGTCAGAAGAACAGGAGTTTAGCATTACCTACTCACTGCCTGCACTTTCAAGATAACGATACTATGCTGACAAACTGCTGAGAGAGTCCGGGTGATTGTCTACAACTCTTTACCACAGATTATGTTCACCAACACAGACACGATCCCACCTGCGGGTATCGTGTCTGCCAAACACCAGTCCACATTGTGTTGCCTGCCAACTTTGTTATATGAGATTTCCCATCACATATTCATTGGCAAGAAGTGATCATCTAGAACATCCTTCCTGCCCTAGGAGTTTGTTACCTTATTCTGAGAAACTTTTTATTAGTTTTTGTCAGCCCAAAGTAGTAATTTTTTAATGCATATTTTGGCAATTTGTATTGCATAAAAATCCAAGCCCTAGTCATCAGTTATTTTACTGTCAATTCTAGATCAAGGAGTTACACCGACAAACATATTTTACAATCAGCAAGAACAGACAAATTGAAGTTTTCTTTCTGTTGCCAGTGTACTTACACTTATATCTGGAGTTTATCATGAAGTGCAAGAAAAAAGCTGCACAAGATTACATTATTCATGTAAGAATATACAGTTGTAAAAAAAACTTCAAAATATAAGTTGCAGTGCTTTATTTTTGTAGCAGGTTACAATTTCTTAATTAGGTGCACATAGGGGCAGCTAAATTCAAATGCAACAACCTCAGAAGACTTACAAAAAGCATTTACTGCTTAACATCACAATTATCAGGGTCCTTCGACAACAAAGGAACAGGCGAGAATATCTTAACATACTCAGTTGCCTATATTTTTGAAGTATCTTAGCCTCAAATTCATTCAAAATGCCTTTAAAAACCAAACTCATTTCTTCAGTAATTTTAGTATTACATTCTGTAACAAAAGCATCAGTAAGTTCACTTATTTGTGTGCCTTGATCGACAAGGAGTTTACGAAGAACACTGTTTCCATTGAGCATGTCAACTTGTAACCATACAACTGGTCCCTAAACAGCACTGATCAAAGGAGAGTGGAAGAGTTCAAGAGGCCAATGTGGTGAAAAACAATTACTTTACTACCCGCAAGAATCAGCACTCCAAAAATGAATTCTGTTATGAAACACTCAATAAATTCTAGATTAAAAATGTATTAAACAGAGCTGCTTCTTTCCCTGTTAAATTACATCTATAAATCTGCACAATCAACAATAACCTTTGTATTTACTATGCAGAGTAACTTTTCCAAGACAATTCTTTATATTCAACATTTCCTATATCCTTCCAGAAAATTCCAAAGCTCCGCAAACACTTTTAGCCTACCCCATTGATTATTTCATTCAAAGGACATTTCTTTTCTGGTTTATTCATGGTTTCATCCAAACGATACCTTAATACATACTTTTCCACAATACTCTTCCTGTTCCCCTCAGAGCAGTCCTGCTAACACATTACTAAATTTGTCCCTCAGCAAGCAATGGAAACAGCAAATTTAAAAAAAATTCTATCTCGCAGAGTGAGTGAATCCTCCTTACACTGCAGAATACATACATACCCACAAGCTCTTTTATAAAACAATTAATCTACAGAATAAGTCAGTTACAGGCAGATAAAAACAATGAAATTGATGTGAAATTACAACCAGTATACACAATTCCTGATGTAGAATTTTTTATGATAAGAAAATATTTTCATGGCATGTAAAACAACATGAAACTTTAATCATTCTGAATCAGAAGTATAAACATATTTACAAGTCAAATGAATATTAAAATGTAGTGACAGTTTCATTATTTTATGCAACTCAACTGTTCACATCATTTTCATTAATCAATAAATTTTCAAATACTTATAAGTCTGCCAGAATTATGTCACAGAAAAGACCCAGATGAAGTTGTTTTATAATTAAGTTGAAAGAATAAATAAACCAGAATTTTGTTTCAAAACCACATAATATAAAGCTGCTTGGTAGAATTTGACACATTTGAAGAAATACTGAATAATGTTATCATCTACAGTACAAAGAGAACTGATGCAAAAAATAATAATGAATCTGTTAGGGGGTTAGTTAGGCAAATCTGTCTATTCACATTTGTCAGTATATCCTTCATGTATTTTACTCTTTTACCACAATAGACACACAAGGTTGATTACAACACACACTAAGTGAATACATAGTACATTCGAATCACTGAACACCCTGTTCTGAAGATGACTGTGGAAACAAAGAAAGGTTGAGACTCCTTGTTAAGTGTTCAATGAATTTAGCTACAACCCAAGGCCAATACGCATAATACTTCCGTAATAAAAGTTTTGATTTGAAAAATACATACATATAATCTTACTTCAGTCTTACATTTATTGACCGATTCTCTTTAATCGTATTGTACCAACTACACACACTGATCAAATCAAATCCTACCAAGCTAAAGAACAAGTAGATTCATTTTCATGACAGACAAAAATACCAATTTTTTGGTATCTACACAAATATGATTTTTTGTTCTTTTTGTTCAACGTAGCAATTCTGGAGCACATGGAATCCAGAGATGCACACTACATCACTAATTAAATAAAATCACTTCATTGCACAGCCAGATGAAAAACTTTTCACTGCTAAGTCAAACAGAGCCTATGCCAATTTACACATGCATGCATTCATTAAATGAAAGCAGAAAAAAATTATTTAAAAAAACACAAACAAAAACAAATGAAGGAACTTCGCTTTGTTCTAAAGTAAATACACATATAAAAGAATAAACTCGCAGGAAAAAATCAAAAAATTAAATCCCTTGTCAATGCAGAAAAATAATCCAAAAAATAACTACCTTCTGGCAGTTTCGTGTACCTGCTGACATATCTACTTCTTACGTTTACCTTTACGCCGATGCCTTGTTTGGTCGCTCCTGACTCCAGGACCATCTCCACTCCCATTTCCACCAGAGTGATTGTAAAGGTTGTTGAGGAAGTCCTCTAAATCAGGTTCCCTGCATTTGTAACAAACACAAAAACAAAATGAATGGCAAACAAAACTATTTTAATGTTTTTAGTTCAGAATTTTCTTTTTATCATTATTTTTATAATAATACATAATAATAATAAATAATAATAATAATAATTATTATTATTATTATTATTATTATTATTCTTTTTCTTTTTTCCCTCTTTTAACTGCAGAAAATTATGTCTGAATTCATCAATTCTTTTACTTGACAGTTGAAAGAACTTGTGTGCCATTCAAATATAGTTTGACCTTCAAAAATTATGTTATTGATAAGCCGGTTTATTCAGATTTCCAGCATGGACATATTTCAATAATACAGTAGTTTGAGAAACAGTTTAATTCAGTTGATCCCAAATATCTGTTGAACTTTTAGAATGTTGATCATTTTCCATCCCAATGGAACATTAGTAAAATTATTCCACTTCTAAAATCTGGTAATAGGCTTGACGTGAGCAATTATCTACTGGAAGCCACTCTGAGAGCCATTCCAAAGCTTTGAAAAAATTGTGGCAGACTACTTCTCATCTCTTTTATGTGATGTTATATCAATGAAACAACATGGTTTTGTGAAGTTATGAAAACTGAAGAACTACACTTGTGAACAGCTTGAAAGGAGTGCCAAGGTGGACAGAGTCTACATGGATTTCAGCAAGGCTTTCGATGAGGTTAACCAGGAGTCCAGGATCCAAATCTCAAAATTGCTGAACCTGAGTGTTTTTAATTCCACGTTAGACCAGTTACATAGTTATCTGCACAAATGTTACCAATTTGTTCAGATAAGACAAACCCCCCAACCTCTTCAAGGGCTTTCACATAGGACCACTTCTTTTTACCGTTATCATTGACAATTTAACGAATGTAATTGGTAATGTTAATATTTTATGACTTGTGAATGATGAAAAACTCTATTTTGGCATTTCTACCGAGCAGTGTGCTCTTCAATTACGGCTGGATGTTGACAACCTCCTTCATAGGTGCCAGCTGAACAGCATGGTTCTCAAGACTAACGCAAAACAAGTACTTTTTCAAGTAAGGATCTAATACTTTCTGACAATACTATTGATGGCATCCCATTAATGAAGTTGAATGTTATTTGTTACCTTGGTATTATTTTCGATTATAATAAAAAACAATACAAAAAAATCTTTCGAGAATTACATTGATACTATTATGGCTAACACAATGCAAGTGTAGGGTTACATACAAAGGGTGGCCATGGATTTCAAGCAAATATCAACTACTTCCAATAGTTGATTATTTAATACCTTGGCGAGACAGTCTTGGAACATGTTACCATTATCTAGACCCCATGTAAGAGAATAAGACGAAGTTAAATAAGACGCAGCACAAATTCACTCAACTTTTAACACTAAAATTTGGTGACTGTGTGTACAGATTTTCCTACGATTACAAACCATTTTAAATTAAATTTAAATATGTAAGAACAAAGATATAACTTCAAAGATATACTTTTCTTTTAAGCTTTTAATCGTGTCAACTGTCTTTAACTTTTCACAAAAATCAACCATAAAATGCCCTATGGAAACTTTTGCCCAACTGGTCTATTTAGTGCTGCTTCATTCTCCAAAAACTACCTAGTTAATAACAGCTTCAGTCGCATAACAAAAAATGCGAATATGATCGAAAAGTCAATTGACTTTCACAATCATTGATTAAACAGTTTCAGAAGAAGACTAAAACCTTGGATGTGATCAGTGAGAGAATTCGTATCACCTATGTTACACAGTTGTGATTTACGTTTGATAATGCTGCATTTGTGAGTTTATCCATTTCTTTCCTCTTCAATCTTTAATGACACCAAACATACCACCATACGAGTCATATGATGATTCTAACCATATTTGTGAATTACTAAAATCTACATATTTAGATATTTAGAATATTTTTTAAAAACATTTTCTGACTTATATTTTGTATGTTGCATTGTTAAATGTGTTATGATAGAAAGATTTATATTGTATTTTTAATCAATCATAAAGGAAATAAATAACCTTTCATCTAAATAGCACTATGCTATTGTATATTTCTCTCACATGTGACAAATAATTTTTTAACTTCATGTATTGTTTCCTCTTCGTGCCACACTTTATAAAACAAACTTTGTATACTTTGTACATGACGCATTTTAAAAAGGGAAGGAACAACACTGCATTCTTTTTTAAAAACAATCATTGCCAACTGGGCTCTTTATTACCTGGCACTAGGTTGAGATCGGCGATGACCGCCCGCTGCACTACCCCCTCCACCAGTCCCTCCGCGTCGATGATGGTGGGTGGGTGGTGTCTGATGATTGTTGGAAGACTGGCTTTGACGTCCCAACACAATGCGGTACTGTACACTATGAGTGTTAGCCCTCAAGTGACGCAGATTGTCAGCTTGACAGGCTGCCCACTCTGTGATGTCATAGACTGCTCCATCCATGCAGGCATAATAGTGCCACAGGAAGCCCAGCATTGAGCTTTCAGCCCATATGTCACCCTGAAGAGAGAAGCATCGTAATCGTGGAATAGTCACTGAAGTACAAATTGCACTTTAACTTAATAATAATGCCCTCTTCAAAAAGTATGATAATCTCTATGAAACATATTTCTGCAAACAGAAACAGCCAAGAGAACACAAGAAAGTATCTTAAAGCATTAAATAGAAGGTGAGAATGCAATCTTCTTTGCATTGTCATTCAATAAAATTCTGGCACTACCTATTTCACGTCTACTATTCACAGGTCAAAATCCATTGTAAATTGCATTAATCAATGCAATAGTAATTAAAATGAAAAAACAAGCTGAAGGTTTGAGATGTGATGATGAAACGTTTTCATGTCAATTCCTTAGTGCGATTCCAAAATTAATATAAGGAAGTGGAACTATCTGATTTACATACCTCCCGAGCAGCATGATGTATTTTGCATTGACTACACATCCGAGCAGCATAACATGGTCTATCCACACTGATGCGACGATGTCGCTTACCACAATTGGTACACCTGTGCACAAAAAAGCACTTCAAATGTCAATAATATCAATAAATTCTGCATAGTATTACTGCAATTAGAGTTGACATAATTCATATTTATATTTATAAATTACATATGTGAATAACTTTTGTACCCAACAATTATTTTAATACTAAAAGAAGTGTATTTAACAGTACCTACAAAGACATACCCAGATATCTCAATGGTAATATTAATTAAAGTAACATGGAATAGTGACTCAGTCTGAAGTATTGGTACCCGGCTGTGAAAATAAAAGAGTAGTTACTATATTTACACAAAAAGCATTGGGGAGCCATAATGGATATGGAGGTATTAAATGCAGATATTGAGATGTAAATAGAACGTACTGAATATCCCAATGTTGGACATAGTCTAACGTGAAATTGAAATAGTTGTGCTGCACCAACACATACTTTCTCATATTATTTGTAACTTTTAGTAATTTTCAAAAAGTTCCGAAAATGGAACCTACATCATTTTTTAAGGTGTTATTTGTTCTTATCAAGAAAAAAATTATGAGAAGATTTGGAGAAATTTCTGATATTTCTTTAAATTCCCGCTATTTTATGAAAATAACCTGACAAATATCATATTTACACAAAATTGTATACCATCTTAATTAAAGATATTTCTTTGAAGAACAGATTTCATTAAACACTCTACTGCTCTGATATGTTGTACAGTCAGAAACCAAATATGGTGGGTCCTCGATACCGAAAAATTGATTAACTGCAAAAAGTCTGCCAGCCTGCGTGTCTATGAATGATATTAGTGGCTAAATTGTAAACAGTATTTTCACCAAAATTGATATTCCCCAATTAATCGGACTAATATCAGGCCCCTTGAATTTGAAATTGAAATTTTGATTTTGGGTGGCATTTTACAGGAAGCCTCAATGTTTTCAAAATTTTCTCAAAATGGTTTAATTTTTTTCTTCCCATTTTCTCCTCTGATAGACAGAAACCGCCCCCAAAATGGCGTTGATCATATTCTTGTCTATCTCCTGAATTTTTTGAAAATTGCAAAAGTTCAAACGTTATTTGGCCTCTTCCTAAAACTAGAATAATGATTATGAAAATGTTTTCTTTTATGAAAACTGTACATCAAAAACAGATAACGAATAAGGTCAAGCTCAATTTTTCAAAAATAGAGTAATTTTTGCATGAAACAAAGGCAAATTTAAACATCTTTTCTTAATAGCTCCAAATGTTTTTTTTTATTTTTTTTCTTTGAATATAGCAAAGAACAGCAGGCAGAACAAAGAGGGGCTGGTCCTATTTTTGGTAAAGATCTGCATAATTACACAAAATTAAATACCTGAATACAGAATTCAACAAAAAAATTCTGTGGGCCCCTCTACGAGAATGTAAACCTTCTAACTTATTCGTCACCTAAGTCATTATTAGGTAAAGGATTTTAAGGTGTGGCTTCTTTTCAAAAATATAGCTGCTTTCATACTGATAGTTTAATATATGTACTTGGGGTGATGAAACAAAGTGAAATAAACTCGTGCTGATACACTTTTTTGCACTTTTTCATGAGATTACAACATTTTGCAACCTTTTCCCTCTTTTGCAATTGCTTCAGCACTTTTTTCTCCATTCTTTTCTGTGTTTCTAAACGATTGGACAGAAAAATGTATTTTTTCTCTCCTTGAACAGCTTTTTAAAATCTCATGTAATCAGAAGTCAACAATATTAAATAAATACTAAAATATCTTTTACATAAACCACCAGTAATTTATATCCCACCAACAATGGGCAATATCCAATTGTGAAGTCAAATTAAAATCTCAATCCCAGTGGATTCAAACTGCTGCCCAGACAAGCAAATCAGGCCATTTAAATGAGTGTGCAGAAATCCACTTGTCTGATCTGAAGAAAATGTTTAGCCTTGCCATCTTGTCACTATCTAACTAAAAGAGCACTGGCAGTGCTTGTGGATTTGCAGATGAAAGGAGAGGGGAGTCAGGGGACGTTGCCTGTGCCCGCAAGAGCACTGAGGTTCCAAAGCGGACAAGTGCAGTTTGATGTGCCTGCGAAGTACGTTATACTACGCGATCCAAGGGCAAAATAAGTTCAGTCAGTACTGGAATTTGTTCACAGTTTTCTATCTAATCCAGAGTTGGATAAAGTACTATGTATCACCTCTAATGGACTCTATATAGAAAAACTTGGTGCAAAATGATTTATTTTAGAAATTGATTTCATGCTTACTACAGTTGTTTCAGCATCTTTTTGTATGTATTTTCAGAACCTTTTTTCCCCCCTTTTACGACCATAATTCACACCTCAAAATCCTTTTCCTAGTCATTATTATTTAGACGTTATACGGTCTTAATGCGACTTTTCTTATGAACATGTGAAAAATGTATAAACGTAAAAAGCATATTTGGAATAATTTAGTATGGGAAGTATATGGACTTACAATAAGAATGTATAAATGTAAAAAAATTATAAGTGCAAATGTATAAATAAAGTTTTACTGTATTTAGATTTTTTCAGCACCTAGCTTTTATAAATATTGTAAGCGGGCTGAATCAATTCCATCAGTAATTCTTTACTAATTGCCTGAGGCAAAACCAAAAAACTAATGTGAGAATTATGATGTCTTTGAGGCACATTTTCATCTTGCATCATATGATTTACACATATAAATATATCTTTCAATATATTCTCCAAAGAATAGTCTTGTAGTTATTGTGTAATCTTTAATATTTGCAATCACTGCTTTGTGAGAAACAATTTCGAAAAATTATACCATTCTCTGGGTTTAAATATGTTTTTAAAAAATATTCTTAAAAATGCAATAAAAAGCAAAATACTAAATTTTTACAACAAAAAATTATAAAATTCTTGTTGTGATAAAAAACATGATACAATGATACTTAATTTCCGAACTTTTAACTACCTGTCAAAACCGATGAATCATATATATCTAAATGACAGTTAGACTTACCGAATAGTGTTTGCCGCATACTCCATTTTTTGATGGAGTTGTGACAAGAGATCACTGAGTTCACTCCAAGCTTGTTCTACCTGCTGGGTTTCTGCCACTCTATGGTCATATGCTTTTCTTCTCTCCTGCACAAACAAATCATGCAATTTAAGCCTACAAGTAGAATTTAATTCAAATGAAATTCAAAAATTAACTCTGTTGGTTTAAGAAAAATACAATTCTTTTTTTCTTGAACTCACAAACTTTCTCTTAATGAATATTTGTTGCAATAAAATAAAGTCAAACATTTCTTGGTAGTTCCTAAACTCTCTGATTACTTACTGGTTCACCAATGAGTTCAAAAGCATGAACCAAAATCTTGAAGGCTTCCTCCGCCCCAGGCTGGTTATTTTTATCAGGATGGACAAGAAATGCTTGTCTTTTGTAGTACTTCTTTATATCATCATCCGTGCTGTGAGGAGTGACACCTAATATGCTAAAAAGGTCACCCATTATCAACTACCATTTGCATCAGTGACTAAATTATATACAAAATAAAATTATCTCAAAATTAGTTTAGAGGATAGAAGATATAGTGCATATACTAGAGAGGGAAGGCCATTATTTTGACAAGTAGAATTTCTTCAATCATCACCTCATTATACTTAAAATCTCAAAAAAGTACTTCACCTTGGAACCCAATAGAAACACGTATTATAATAAATTGTATTTTTTTTAATAAAATGTTAGGACTGTTCAGTTTTGATAGTGAAATCACCACAGAACCCAACAGTGTTTTCATTGCCATTTAAATATAATAACATATATTAAACATGTGTATATTATTACAGAATTGAATAGGATTAAAATTTATTAAAAGAATAATCACTAAAAAAACAACAACAAATGGTCAAAGAAAAGATGTTCAAAAGACTGAAAGTAAGCAGCAACTTACCTATATGGATCTTTTCCTTTACATGCCAGCAACCGTTTCATTGCTTCTTCTCCTGTCGAAGGCAGTGGGATGTTGGCATCCAGGCCAGGGGGGAAGCCCTCTTTAAAATGCTGAGAGGCACCCGAGTCGGCACCTGAGGAACTGTGTTCAGACCCACTTGAAGAGGCCCCTGTTCGACGCCAAAACTGCCACCATCGCTTGCGACTGTGCCTAGACGTGCCTAGCCAATCCATGAGGCGCACCCGTAGACACAGGGCACTCACACGTTGCACAAGTTGAACCCACCATAGTCGCAGCCAGTCCCACGAGAACACACAACTAGAAAACCCAAATGCACACTTTTTATACAATTTCAGCCATTCACAAAATGTAATATTACTATTATCACATTAGTTCACATTCTGTGAACTTGTAATTCATAGTTTGGTGACAATGGCGAGTATACAAAGTATGTCACTTTACTTACAGATGGGCAAATAGTCGACCACTCATTCCCAAGACATCAGAGAGCAAATGAAGGAACCAGAGAAGAGCAAGCACAGCCAACTTGCCCCAACGAGTCAGCTGCTGGCGCACTGGACGACACACCAGCACTGAAATATGTATATACATCATAAATTATATAGAAGTATTTTTTGTATGTGAAGATAGATGTAATAAAAGGACAATATCAATTAACTAAAGAAATCTGTATTAATCTGTAAACACGTCATTAAACAACAAGATCAGTCTCAAACAGGCAGACATTTTCTCAATACTCTAACTACACTTCTGCCATTAACCCCTTTTAAAAGAATGGTTTGCTTACTGACCCTCTTCTGTTTTTCTCTATAATATACAGCACTACATATTCATTGCACAAATAATGACATGTAAATGAATAGAAGATAATTTATACAAAGAACATGGAACAAAATTTTAGGAAAAATTATTGAACATATGTTTTATTACTTCTTGTACTATTATTGTTTTTATTTTACAAATATAAACGAGTCTTCAGAAGCAAAATTAAAAATTCTAATTGCAACTAAGAATGATTACATTCTTATAAATGATGTCAAATTCTAAAAGAAGAGTAAATTTGTAATTTAATATTAGACGAAAACATTACAGAAACAATAATTATACACTGCATTAATATTTTTTGTAATAAATGGAGCCTGATTGTACCAGAACAGTTGCCTGAGAACTCTCAGTTCTCAATTCCCAAACAAACCCTTGATCATCGATCCCCTTTAAAATATTATCGGTCCCTAGGGATTTATCAAAGTTATGTAATGCTGCAGGTAAAACTTTTTTGACAGAAAAACCTATTATACAGGTTCCTAGATAGAAAAAAATGGATTGTTCTTGCTCTTATACATATCTTACACATATTATATATAATTACAATATAACAAATTAACTCCTCACATAAGTAGTAAAGTTAGAATCCACATTTTAGGGGGATCTTAATATCAAAAAAGTGTTTTTAATCAATTGGTTAGCCTGTCCATCTTTCTGTGAACAATACTAGTGCCTATACTACTCACAAGATTTTCACCAAAAAAGATCTTTCCTGACAGAGGTTTCCTGATTCATAAATTTGTTTACTTTCATATTTCGATATCAAGTTATAATACAAGGCATTCACCCAATTCAAAGGTTTTTATATAATGTTTACAATGAGTCTCCAAACATGAAAATCATAAAAGAAATAATTTTTAAACAGTTATACAATATTTGGCAATAAATGACAATCACATTTGATTGTAACCTCCAAACTTTTGAAAAATGCAAAAATGAAAAAAAGTTTTTGACACCCTCAACCAATTACATTATTGAAGATATATATTTTAATTAACTTCCCAAAACTATAGTATAGAGAGCAAAAGTATTGGAATAACTTTAACAATATGATATTAATATTTGTATCAAGTAAGTTCTTTTAAGAATAACTTTGCACCCATGTCAGGATTAAGGTTTTTTTTATCTGTTTTAATAAGGTTGTACCAAATATGGTTAAGATTGGTGTAGGTGACTAAGAGCACTTGTACTCAAAATATAGGACGCTGTATGAATGGACTGAAGCATGTGTCATACACAACTCAGTCAGATTACAAGCTATTCACCTCTATCTACATATACTCCTCAGAAGTGAGATCTAGTTGGGACATACCAGGAATCATTATAATATTAAGAGGTTTTAAGAGTATTTTATATTAAGTATCTAAGACAGAGGTGCAGTCAATAAACTAGATGAATTATTTAGAGAAAGTAATTTACTAAATATCAGAACAAAGAAAAAATCCATTTTTTGGTAGAAGGGAATCACAAAAAGTATTCTACTGAAAAATTGACATTTTTTCCTGCAGCACTTCAATACTTTCTCTCTGCTACAAAGTAGTATACAAGAAAGTAAAACCACACAAGAGATAATAGTAGTTGTCTTCGATGCAATTATAAAAGCAAATACTCCTTTCTTGTAAAACAAGGTGCTGCACCTGGCTGGAGCTTCACCTCCAAATATTGTTTAAAAAAGGCATTATGTTTTTAATAGGCTAATAAATCCTCATTTCAAAGCAATCATCTAGCAGTACATTACTTACAGATTGGAGATTGAAGATCTTTTTTCTTATTTCTTTGCCCTCGCTTGCCTTGCGGGGCCTTTTCTGAGGAACCTCCTCCTTGAGCACTTGAAGAATTGTTCCGAGATGAAGCACGAACAGAACTCCCACCTGAGGAAAGAAACAAATGTACCAAATTAACTCATTCCTGCATTTTTTGCAGAAAATTTTTAACACTGATTCATTTTTGAGATCACATGATTTCCAAATGGGCTGAAGTGGTCAGGATTGTGCTTCTTCTTCCAGGGCTTCTTAAAGCGAGAAATAAGAACGTACAGAATAGATGATCCATTATGTGGATACAGAGAGCATAATTTTGGCGTATGTCAACAATTTTATCTTTCACTTTCTTTGTTTCTTTCCTTTTACTTTCTCGCACTTCGAACAATAATAATATAAAAAGAGAAAGTATTGTAATTGTGCCCTGAAAAATGGTGAATTTTCAGGATTTTTTTTTTCCATTCTTCTTTTTTGGAGCATATTTGCCGGTCGTGCCGTCTGGTCATCCAACAAGAGTCGTGAATTAAATGTGCGTATGTGTACGAAAGGTAAGAGGAGGGGACAATAATGCAGAAGAGAAGATCGTGAGCATTCCGAGGCCTGCTTTGTTACGGTACCTCTCCGGCATTTACCCGGGACTGATCGGAAAAAACACGGAAAACTTCTGATCAAACCTCTACAATTCTCCTCCATTTAGCGGTTGAAAGTGACCCAGCAATTAGCTAATATCAAAACTTCTCCAACCCTAGGACCTCCCGGAGAACGACATTAGAGTATTGTATTTGGAGGGAGCATGGACTCTAAATCCCCCCACCCCACCCCTTTCGATTCGTCACTGGATATGCAGTGAGGCAGTTCACGTAGTTCTTGTAAACAACTTCGTTTATTTTTAGAAAACATTTTATATTGTTTAAAACTCGCATTATTTGGTGAAGTCTAGTGTTCAAATACTGCTGTAGAGTTGGAATGTTCCTTAGGCAGTACCCAACCCATTTTGAGCGGCAACATGTGTTCGAAAATTTGAAAATGCTTGTATGGGCAATTTGAACCACAATCTTGAATTGGATTCATAGGCTTCCGCGGCCGGAGTCATTTGATACTAAGGCTGTCAGGGATGAGCCGCGTCACAGTCGGTCGAGCTGACGTTTCGGCCACCATGTTATGGTTTTCTTCAGAGCTATACAGCAGTACAGCTCTGAAGGGCTCAACATGATGGCTAAAACGTCAGCTCGACCGACTGTGACGCAGCTCATCCCGGACAGCCTAGTATCACTTTGAACTTTGAATTTTGATTTTACATATTTTTTAGTCTTCTTGCATATTTTTGAAAATATAAATTCACACGGGAGCAAATTTTGAATTCTTATTACGATAAATGCCGTTCCCTAGACATTGTACCGCGTTGCATGTCGTTCTATCAGTTTCCATCAAGCCCATCGTAATCCTGGATTTAGCTCATCGGTTCGCTATCGACAGGCGCTCTTGCTGTCATATTCTTGAAGCGATCAACGTTTTATCAGATACGAGCAACACATTTTTTCATTTTCTGAGTGTCTGCTCTGACTGACGAATTTTAACGCTCTTTAACGCCAGAGCTATAGCTACATTCTCGGAGGCTCGTGTGCATATGGTGCAAATGGGGTCCCTTGCAGGCGAGAGGGGACGGAGGGTGTCCTCATTCGGGGGCACCAGTTGCAACCGCATACCTGCGCAACGCAAATCAGCATATTGATACAGCTTTTAATTCGCCTAAATGTTCACAAAACGTTAAGATGACGTTTTAGAAAGGCTAACAAACTATTGTACTTGAAAATCCCCGTTTTTTTTATCTCACGAAGTGCTTTAACTTCAACGAAACATCGATTAAGGAGCTATAGCGACCAGCGGATTCACCATTGCAACATATGTACAATGCTCGTCATACCTATAGGTGACCTCCGTTAATTTAGAATTCTCCGTATATTTATATTCAAGAAATTAGTCGCATACCGACTCGAATATTCGTTTGCACTTTGATTTATATGATATAAATACTTATGTGATTGATTCAACGTCAGCACTATTTGGGCTCTGTGCATCTATTATTCTTTCAATAGTCATATAAAGTTACTCTCTGTATGTGAACATGAAATTGTTATATGAAAACAAGCTTTATAAGCACAAAAAGTGAAACATTTGGTGCAACCACGAAAGAAAACGAACAGTATCATGGATCTTTTTTTCTTTTTTTTTTTCGTGCTCACATGCATAAATAGGAAAGTAAATATGCGATTCGAAAACTAAAAAATATGTGCAAGAAACAGTGCTAAAAAGGCGTGGGAAATTAAGACTAGGGGTAGGAAAGCAGACTATAGAATTTTACAAATTTCGCAAAAATTAAATATCATTTTAAAAATAATATATTCTCAGTTTAAAGAACTTCAAATTGGGATATTTATGCGCAGACACATAATATACTGCGGGGATGTTCCATACTTCGAACAGTGAAGATCGGCACGAAACGACGAGTCTCCATAATCTTAAAATATTTTTAAATATCTAGATACGATTATTTTTAAACCCGTAGGTATCGAGGGTTTTTTTCCATTTGTTATTGGTAACTGGCTCTGAAAATGTAAGCCTCATTCTGCCATCGGCGGACACAACGCGGATAATTCATGCGGCTCTACCAGACGTAAACAGAGAGGCCTTTCTTCGAAAACCAGATGAGCGCCCTCGTCAATGTTTCTGAGGTTTTTGTTAGCTTTTCGTGCGTTCGGTTCCATTACAGTCGCGTCAGAACGAGACATATTGCGCTGTGCGCCACAGAAATATCAAACACCCAAGACATTACTTTAATTTTAATACATTTAATCCCAAAAATCATTGAGATAGATATAAGAAGAAAAACGTTAGGCGTGTGACATCCTATTCCTTCGTCATTGAAAATTTAGTTCAAGGAGCACATTGGAATAAAGAACAAGGTTCACTTCACCCCCTTTGTTATATAAATCAAATATAATAGTAATGTTAGGCAAAAAAGTGTAATAACAATGTGGAAAAACCCTAAAGCATGGTACAAATGCAGTTCACTTCCAGACACATTTGACTGAATTTCAAAAACTTGAAGTAGGTAATGTCAAAAAGGAATACATTTTTCAGATGGAGCAAGTGCACAATATAAAAACCGAAAAAAAGTTTGTTATTTTATGATTTCACGAAAAAGATTTTGGTGTGAATTCTGAATGGCATATCCTGAATTCTGAAAGGCTCTTTTCCATGGGAAAGGGCGTAGCAATCGAATTGGTAACACCACCACAAGATTGGCTATGCGAGAAAATGTGTTAGCCATTTCAAGATCCAATTACACCACAGAAATTATTCGAGAGGGCAAAAAAATGTTAATGGTATTCACTTTATATTTTTGACAACTGATGACAATAAATAAGAATGTGACATTCAAATCTCGGTACGAAAACGTGAAATTAGTTATACAAAAACATACATTCGTGGATCTACTATTTTATTAACTTTTATAAAATGTATATAAATGAATGAATATGACTTCAACTACAACTTCTACAATTTCAACTACTCATTCCTAACATTCTCATTGACTTCATACGTCAAAAACCTGCCGCTGTCCTCATGCGTGATGTTCGAAAATTAATTTATTGCAACTGTATTTATGCATATCCCATTCTGAAATTTTGCACAATCATACAATAAAAGGTAGGGAATTTAGTAATATTTTTTATATTTAAAAAAGTTTTGCAAACTTGAAAAAAAATAGAATGAAGTTAAAAGCTACAAAAAATTTTTGTATAATTTAGCACAAATATAATAAAAAGTCGTGTTATAAACTATAATATGAAGCTACTTTTAATTCTAGATTTTTCAATAAAGATAATGAGCATTGTATAAGGCAGTAGCGCGCGCTCAGTTCTATATTTTTAAATCTTCGAATTTACTCTACGTATCACTTTTGTATTATATACATTATATATATAGAATACATATATATATATATATATAATATATATATATATATAATATATAATATATAAATATATATATATATATTAAAACGAGGCGGAAGTGTCTCGTTTTTTGCACTAGAGCTGCGGATCACCAAAGAAGTGTGTTGATATTTAAAACACAACAATACAAATCCAAGGTAAATTTTATTTCCTACCTCATCTCTCGTCTCGTCATTTACATGGAACTTCATCTTGGACGTAGAATGACTCGTTCCCAGATCCTCGTAAGTAAAAATATAGTTTATCGATAATCTATGAGATCAGCCTGCCTCATTCTTTAGCGCTCAACAAATTATCTAGTACCTCAATACTTCATTTTTAATGATTCCGAATTTATAGATGCTTATCCGCTCGAAATAGAGAACTTTTCCCAATTACTGATATAAACTTAAGGTCCGAATATAATAAGTACTGCATCTGAATGCGGGGTCGCCGACCTTTAAACCTTTATACAAATACTTTCATATTTTTAAAATGTCTACTACGTAAGTTCTATATAAAGAAAAAAGAGTCTGGTTCTTTGATCCTCGGGGCATGGACATAAAAATAATGTATTAAGAATTAAAATAAATAATTACAAAGTACAAAAAAAGTGTGGCCGCAACTCTTCTTGTCAGGTGATCTTTCAGTCTACGGCCACTACCAACCTCAAAATACGGTGTTGGAGATTCTTATTCGAACACCCCCAGAACAGTTCTTAAGAGTTCATTCTTTGTGTATTATCAGATGGCTTATTAAAGAAAATGTGTACGTTTTAAAGCATCTATTCTGGAACATTATTACAGATTCCATTATTACAGATTTATATTAGAATATAATATTGTAGTTGAAATTATCCCACAAAAGAGTATCCCATTAGCATCGCATATACTGAAGTACCCTCTAAAACGATAATTCTACGAGATGGCAATACTGACGAACCTTTTCCTTCCAAACGATTTAAGCCCTGTCCCGCATACTGTGAACATTGGCGTCCAGGCTATACAATCTTGAGTCATTCACCGACTGGGTGTCGTGGTGTTGGGGCATGCAGTTCGCGCGGCCACCGCTAGATCGCAGCGCAAAAAAACGCACAAACACGTTTTTTTAAATATTTCTTGATGGGCCTTCTGGATGGGCCAGAAAAAATACATAGGTTCAACACACGAAAAGAACGTGAAAAAATCGTAGTTTTTGAAAATAAAAAGGAAAATGTATTCTCTTAACGTTTGCCAATTATTCCCCAAATGCATGTATTGAGTGACAAAGTAACAAAATACATAGAAATTAATTTGGGCAAATCTATTCATACATGGTGCGAGCTGTTTATAAAAAGAAAAACAAATAACTTAGTTTTCAAGGGAAACACTACAGTAATGTCAGATGTGATTGTTATCAATGTCATCCGAAATACTAGTATCAGCACTTTCCGACAAAAGAGCCATTAATCAATCCTTCAAGGTACCTTCACCAGTGTTGCGAGGTTAGGGATTATCCCCCTAAGTTTGGAGTTTTTGCCTTTAGTGGATGATTTAGAGGGCAATTTTTTTTTCTTTGTTGTTGGGTGTTTCCATTGAGCTTTTTATATGTTAAATATAAAAAAATCCAAATATAACTGAGCGTAGTAAAAATATTAATAGGCGTGTCAAATCATTTAAAATTGCACGATCATTTGTTACAACTAAAGATTGGAAAAGGAGAACATTTTAATGAAAAGAATGGAATCAACGGTTTCAGTTAAAATAATTTGTTTACAACATTACCTCTTTTTCAGAGATACGAATGAATGAGGCAGATACCTCCAACGTTTCGTAACTCGTAGATAGTGTGGAATTCCACAAAATAGAACTTTTACAATGAGAGAATGTATGTTAAACAGAAGTTGCACAACGCGTCCTATTTGCATAACTGTTATAGGCTACATATTTTTATATATTAACTGAGGAACCAACAGCGCATACTTTCTCGCACTATTGGAAACTGATAAGTACTATTGAAACATTACAATTTCTGATCTACTAGCTCATCAACTATAACATGAAAAAGTACAATTCAACAAATTCAAACAAGGCGCCTCTGGGGCAAATTTGAATTTACTTCGTCAGGAACAGTAGCCATTTCTTAATTTTACAAATATAACAAACATTAACAAATTTAACAATTATAGTATTTGAAGCTCATAACACAGAAAAGCAAGAATAATTTCACACAAGCCAGCATCGACTACACTGAAGTGAGCTTTCTAGTTTTGAATACTTTAATCAGCGCACAAAAATTCAAAATTAAAGTAAAGAAGTGTGTTAGTTCCACGTTAAATGTAATGCTTTCCTTCAATTTATTTCCTTTCAAAATAATAATATGTACATCATACCATCATCGCGGCCGGCAACGACGGGAATAATTCGAAAACTTTTGAAACCATTGCGTTGAAATTTGGGGAATGACCGCGTCAAGCTAAGCGCGCGAAATTTGAATTTACAATTCCCATTTTTTCCCCAATTTTCGAAATAAAGAGAATGTGCTTAAAATACCAATATTGGAGAAAGACTTTTCGGTTTAATGTATTGCAAGTAATCTACTATATAAAAGGCAAGATTTAACTTTTCTTGAAACCAGGGCCCGGCAATAAGAGACTTCGTCGAAAAATCGTTTTTTTCCCGAAGCATTGCAATACTTTCTTAATACTGCGTAGCAGTATAGAGAAAATAAAAATAAAGGTGTTTATTGTAAAATATTAATATCATATAAACATACAAGCAATAATATTTTTTGTAATTCTTTAATTTTCATAACTCCCGATATATTTTAAACATAAAATAATCATCATTTGATTTAGGTGTCTTTTTTTGGGGGTCGTTTTGGTGGTTATTGCATCTCTACCTAGTGGTGAATGATAAATACTACCTAGCAACACAGCTTCAATGCCACATTTATTCTGCCATGCTTCCGTTACCACTTTGTTTGTGTGCGCCACAACGCTGTGTCACTAATCGCTGGTGGTGCCTTGCACAACCTCTCAGAAAATATTATCCACTTCAATCACCGTTTAATAAATGTTCTGTTAATACTTGCCACTTAACCGTTCATTTGTGCCCATATTAGCTAAAAAGCATTGCATTTGTAATGGTA
>BOPP01000044.1:1611373-1657903 GCA_017312745.1 Gryllus bimaculatus
TTCAGACACTAGAATGAGTGAGGCAGATACCTCCAACGTTACGTAACTCGTAGATAGTGTGAAATTCGACAAAACAGAACTTTTACAATGAGTGAATGAATGTTAAACAAAAGTTGCACAACGCGTCCTATTTGCATAGCTGTTATAGGCTACATATTTTTAAATATTAACTGGGGAGTCACAACAGCGCATACTTTCTCGCAATATTGGAAATTGTTAAGTAATATTGAAACATTACAATTTCTGATCTACTAGCTCATCAACTATAACATGAAGTACAATTCAACAAATTCAAAAAAGGCGCCTCTGGTGCAAATCTGAATTTACTTCGTCAGGAACAGTAGCCATTTCTTAATTTTACAAATATAACAAACATTAAAAAATTTAGCAGTTATAGTTTTTGAAGCCCGTAACACAGAAAAGCATGAATAATTTCACACAAGCCAGCATCGACTACACTGAAGTGAGCTTTCTATTTTTGAATACTATAATCAGCGCACAAAAATTCAAAATTAAAGTAAACAAGTGTGTTAGTTCCATGTTAAATGTAATGCTTTCCTTCAATTTATTTCCTTTCAAAACATTAAAATGTACATCATACCATCATCTCGGCCGGCAACGACGGGAAAAATTCGAAAACTTTTGAAACCATTGCGTTGAAATTTGGGGAAATGACAGCGCGTCAAGCGAAGCGCGCGAAATTTGAATTTACAATTCCCATTTTTCCCCAATTTTCGAAATACCGAGAGTGCGCTTAAAATATCAAAAATGGTTGACGTCTTTTTGGTTTAACGTATTACAAGTAATCTACTATATAAAAGGCAAGACTTAAAAACTTTTTTGAAACCAGGGCACGGCAATAAGAGACTTCGTCAAAAATACGCCTTTTTCCCGCAGCGTTGCAATACTTTCTCAATACTGCGTAGCAGTATAGAAAAAATAAAAATAAAGGTGTTTATTGTAAATATTAATATCATATAAACATACAAGCAATAATATTTTTTGCTTTAATTTTCATAACTCCCGATATATTTTAAACATGAAATAATCATTATTTGATTTAGGTGTTTTTTTGGTCGTTTTGGTGGTTTTTGCAACTCTACCTAGTGGTGAATGATAAATACTACCTAGCAACACAGCTTAAATGCCACATTTATTCTGCCATGCTTACATTACCACTTTGTTTGAGTGCGCCACAACACTGTGTCACTAAATGGGTATTTATGGGTATTTTAATGGGTATTTTAATTGGTATTTTAATTTTGGGACATCCTTTACCTGAAGCCACTGGAATATTTTCAAAATTTTCAAAAAAATGGAGCCATTGTTTTCAATTAAATTTTGTTGTTGGATAGCCTAAAGAACATTTAAAGGAACGGCACAGGTCTCGTGTTTGTTGAAAACTCTTAATTTTACGAAAAATTAAAAAAGTCAAAAAATGTTAGGGACTTCCTACAACTAAAATATTACAGATAGAGGTTTTTCCCTTAATGAAATCTGTACCCTAAAGATAGATTTTCAAACAAAGTTATGTTCAATTTTTCGAAACTATGAGTCTTTTTGGAGAAACTGGGCGTTTAATTTAGTCGCCCGCTCTGAAAACACTGCGTTTCTTGACAGTAATTTTAGGTGTTATAAGGTAGTTGGAAAGTTAGAATGTGTACAGTATTTCATTTTCTTTGTTTCTTACAATAGAGCTTTTGGGTTACGTTTACAAATTAATGTTTTAAAAATTATTTAAAACTCATTTGAAATAAATATGAAATAAAGATTGCTAGTCTTCAGTCGCTTCAGTCGCGTCAGTAAGTTAGAATTGGTATATCTTTTTTTCATTGTTAATTATGTGTTTGTTATTTCATTTCATTCATTTCGATCTATTCGTTTTCCAATGCTATCAGTATCATATTATTTATTAACTTTTAAATATATTACTTTCTTGCATTCTGCTATTTTTCGCACCAAATGTTCTACGATTTCAAAGGACAATTTTTTTTCCAAACAATAACTCAGAGAGAAATTTAGTTCAGTGAAAAGGTGTCTGGCAGGAGGAAAAAAGTCCGGAAGTTTTTTTCTCAACGGTTGTATATGTTTTTGAGGGTGCTAAATCCGAATTTGATGTATGCCACCTCCAAAAAAAAAACTGCAAAAAACCCTAAAAATTTCGCCCTTTTCCCGTTTTTCGCTTATATTTTCAAAACCAGGCAATTTCTCGAAACAATTGTTATTATCAATTTATGTACAGCGTTTTACGCGCTTGAGCGCGCTAAAAAACGGTTCCTTTTTGGGCCTCAGGCCAAAGCAGGGGAATAGCTCTTTCCAGCCACCCTATATCGCTGCAACGCTCTAGTTTCACTCTATCATGCTTGAAAATAGTTATTGTGAACAAATAATTGGCATTGTTAAATTATTAACACTCCGATACTCTCGGAATCAATACGGTCATATTTGCTCGCGTGGAGTATCTGTAAAGCCAATCCTTAAGTAACCAAAATAAAAGGGATATAAGAAAATTATTACGACAATACGTTTTGTACAATATATTCCCAACCCAACATGCGTTCAAAAGTACGAAACAATAGCCATAGTTTTATGCAGTGTTAAACTAGTGGTGCTACCGAATGGTACAGACTTTCCCGTATTAGTTTTCTATTTCCTCTGGTCTCGGCTAGCTATTAGAGCTTGCCACATACATTTGGCAGGACACGAAGTTCAGGATATTTTTTATACATCGAATGTTGTCGTGCCAGAAGGACGAAATGTATTTGATTTAACAAAATCAGCACTGGAAAATCATTTTGCACGAATTAGGGCATCAAATGTTGAAAGAAGGGACAGCACTAACATTTGCCATCTATCGCCACTCAAAGCACATTCTTTTGAAATTTTCTTAATTTTTCGGTTTCCCAATTGTAGAGCGGAAATATTATAAGATTATTAAAGAACAGTAAAACCTTGTTCCAAATGGCAATTTTATTTGAAAAATTGAGCCGTCTGTACAAAAATGACGTTTAAGTTCTACTGTAAATTCGAAATTTGAAGCTGTTTTTCACAGAACATTTTTGAGTTTTCGAAAAAGTTTATCAGAAGTCATTTTACGCACTTAAAAACTCATAAATACAACAGTGTTCACATATTGCTGGAAATGTGCATAATAACGAGAGAGTTTTTCAAAAAATTTCATTTGTGTAATAAAAAAAGTCGAAATGATCTTTGTCATACTAAAGAGTGCAATTAGCACTATTTATTCAAAAAGTTTGAAGAAAACATTTGGAACAGTTTCCTAGAAAATGGCGTTTGAGCGCTTCTAAAATTGAGGAATTTCGAGCTAGTTTCAATAGAAAACGGTTGAGTTTTCGAGAAACTTTATGACACTATTTAAAGCACATGAACTCATCAGTATAATGTGAACAAATCCCCGCTAGTGTACATTTTAAAGACATGAGAGAAGTCAATAAAATTTCATGTTGGAAATTTTTTGAAGAAGAAAAAAACATATTTTAGTATTGCACAGATTACACGCAATATTGTACGAAAACTAAAATTTTCAAAACAATGTACATGACCCTAATGAAAACATTCACTACGTAGAACAAATTGCATTTGAAGGAATAATCTATACCTTTTCAATTTTATAGTTGTACGAAGACGGCCAAAGATTTTCAATTTTCGAAAATTTAGAGTTAAACATGAAAATTTGACATATGCCACCTTTATAAGTGTATTTTACTATATTCTTACAAAAAATTTAAAGAAAACATTTGGAGCTTTTTTTGGAGAACATTTTGAAAATACTTGAGGGGCTTTATGTAAAGAATCCCAAAAAAAATAATGAATGTTTTTCAAAATCGCAAAACTACGACTAAGGCCAAATAGAGAGGGGTTTTCAGTTTGGAAAAAATCGCACGCATAGTTTAGGTGCTAGAGTTGTCACATACACCGGACAGACAGACGATCGGACGTTTTGAATAAAAACAGGTTTTCGGTTTCAGGGGATCCCACAACGTGTATTTCCCTTGAAATATCGAAATCGATTTTTCGCAACACTACATAACTTCCCCTATAATTACTTCCGATATACGTAAAAGAAAAAGGGGGCGTGGTTCATTCGCACTAGGACATTTAAATAAGAATTAACTTCTTGACGTCCTATAAGAAATATTTTGAAATAATTGAAAAGAGCAAGGTTTAAACTATTTATTTTGCTATAAAAACGAAAATTGATGATTTGACCCATTTCGTGGTATCCTTTCCCCTTAAAGCAATCGACAACAGTATCGACCTTCTGCGCAAGCGCAATTGCGAATTTCGCATCGATATTCGATCAATCACTAATACTTCGAATTTTTGCATGCGCAGAGACTCAACAATACAGTTGATTGCTTCCCGCTAAGGCTAGCACAAACTCCTTAGTAGGGAGTTTTTACACATTCGAATGTTAAAGCAATCGACAGCACTAGCGATCTGCGCATGCGCAGTTCAAGTTTCACTTGATCCTGCGCTACGCATTACGATTGTGCATCTGCGCATGCGTAGAAGATCCAAATTGGAGTCGATTGCTGCCCGTTAAGTCGTGCAAAATCTCCCTAATGTTTTCGGGAGTCTTTGCACTTCGAAGAGTTAAAGCAATCGACAGCTGTATCGATCTTCTGCGCAGCACAATTCGAATTTCGCATCAATTTGGGTAACTGCGCATGAGCAGAAGATTGCGAAGAAGATCAACTGATGTATGCTATTCCGCGCAAAAAAAAAAAACAACTCCCTTTTGTTTTCGAATCGATTTCCTTCTCTTCGTTCTCGAGGCGCATCCTGCATTTGCCAGGAAATAGTGTTGTAAAAGGAAGGGCTACGCCGGAAATCCTGGTTACTCTGATATGAATAATGTTCCCTGAGATATATTCGTTCTTCAGAAAGGGAAATATTGTTGCCAGGTTGCTCGGCTCAATGAAGCATACAATTTTTAATGGGCAGTTTAAATACGGCGAAGCGTATGGCAATCAACGACAAAATCAAACTTTTGAACATGAGCATTCTTTTGGCATGAATACTTCGCGAATATTTTCTAATCACTTCTTGGCAAAAACGCTCATTCGGAATCCAAAATGTTTATGGGTTTGGTTAGCAAACCTAGAGTTTAATAAAACGTGTACAGAATACTCTTCTCATAGTACGTCACAGTCACACTTTTAACCGTTAACTGGAAAAATGTTCAAACATGCAATATGAATGAAATTCTCAAATATCCAACTGCCTCCGAACCGCTTTACCCCTGCCAAATTACTTTCACACACTGTCAGCGTCTCAAACAAAGCGCCGAAAATTTGAATTTACCATTTCGAGTATTTTTTTCCAATTTTTGAAAATACACAGTGCGCCGAAAATTGGACTATAACAAGTTCTTTCATTGTTCTTTCCAACATCCGTGAAAAAAACTTTTGGAGCAAAATGTCACGGTTGACGCAAAATTACGCAAAAATACTTATATTTTCGAAACATAGAACATGACCTAATTTCAACATTTTTTGAACGCATTTCTTGAGAAAAAATTGTCTTCATAATTGTAGTTGTAGGAAGAAGCCGAAAAAAAATTTGAATTTTTACAATTTAAAAAAATGAGGGATTGAAACGAAAGTCAAACCTGCACCATTCTCTAATGCGTTCTTTACGCTATCCGATAAAAAATTAATTAAAAACTTTGGAACCCCTTTTTTGAAAATTTTGAAAATGTCCCAAAGGCTTGCAAAGTGCCCCAAAATATTAAAGTATCAGTTTCAAATTCAAGGAGCACCGATGTCAGCCAGATCGATTGGGAAATATCAATTTTGGAGAAATTCGACAGAATAGGCTGGAGCGGTTCAGGCACTAGCGTTGACCAGACGGACGGCTAGACGGCGAGACGATCTTTCCAGAGCCATCTAAAGCTAGCAACGCCCAACAGTTTCAACCAAACTACATCCAAAATTGTAGACTAAATAAATTCTCTATTCCCGAATGTTAGGCTCTTTTGGCTTTTCCAAAATCTTGGGCGCTGCTAACTTTAGACTAAACCTAGCAGCACCCACATAAAATTAACCTAAAAATCAATTTAAAATTTTGAAATCACACCAAAAATTTAAGGCTAATTTGAGGCCCTAGGGGGGAAAAATCCCGTTTTTCTATTCCAAAAATAAGGGCTGTACAAAGAGAGACAATAAGCATTGGTTCTTATGGATAAATAAACACCAAAATCAAAAATCTTTAGAAAATTCCGAAACCTTATCAAAAATTTAAGACTAATTTGAGGCTCTGGAAAATAATTATTCCAGCATTTTTTATTCAAAAAATCAGGGAAATCAGGGAATCTGTTAACTTTAGTTCTTATGGGCTTGTTGTAAGTAATGGTTAGTAGAGGGCTGTTAGTAATGGGCTTGCTGTTAGTAATGTTGTACGGCAATTCCCGCCACTATTAGAGACAGGAAAATCATTATTAGAAACACGATTTCTACGCTCTATCTAATACAAAATTACGCATGCGCATATGCACTAATAAATAGCCAAACATGCACGATGCAGGGTAAAAGACAAAGCATGCACAATCAAATTTTAGTTCAGTATATTTTTTGGTTATGTTGCCTTTTGGAATCGCGAATAATTAACATTTTTTCTAAACGTTACTCTGTTCAATTCATCATTTGACCATAAAAGAATGTTAATTACCTAGAATGAAAATCTCAGAAGATCTTCAAAACGGACTGTACTTTACGAACTATACAGGGGTGAAGAGAACAGCGGAGAATAGAAAGTCATAACGGCAAACACAAAGCATTTTTGTCTTTAGGATGATGATGATGATGATGATGATGATGGATGACGATGACGACGATGACGATGATGACGATGATGACGATGATGACGACGACGACGACGAGTGTTTTCGATTGCAGAAAATTCTTCCTACCTCATAAAACGTAATTGGAGCTTACTCCAAAACTGAAATCTGAACCATTGTGAGGTCGAATTCCGCACTTTCTGATTTTTAACCATTTATAAAATTTCTTATATTTTTGAGATATTTCAAATACGGATTTGAATTGAACTAATCATAAAATTTCTCCTTAGCTAGTTACACTCATGTTTACAAACCCGTAATTCCAAAAACAATTTAATGTCTTCAACAATATTTTATGACACCACTACAGGTAAAATTGTTTTTAAAATCTGAATTGCTATTAGAAAGATTACAAGCATTAATTAAAAATAAATTTTATTTTAACAAACTTTTTTAATATATTTTATTTACATTTATTTATTTTGCACATTCCAGCAGACTGAAACTGATCTTCATTACTTCCCTCTCCCATTGTCAGTTAATAAATGATAATGAGTTATTGCTTCCAACACCTTCATTATCCTTTGTGAGAAAATTACTTGGCTAGAATCATTTCGCTATCTTTCCTTACAAGGCGAGTACTATTATACTAGCACGTGTGCTGCAAAATTAAACCTTTTAGTAAAGCAATTGGAAAAGACATCTTTCGGAATATCTTACTTAATGTTTTTCCTAGACCCTCAATTTAGTCTTAAATTTTGGTGTTTATTCGAACATAAGAACCAATGTCAATTGTTTCTCTTTGTACAGCCCCGACTTTTCGAATAAAAATGCAGGAATAATTTTTTTTCTAGACTCGAATTAGCCTTAAATTTTGGGTGTTGTTTCAGAATTTTTAATTGATTTTTAGTTGTAATTTAGGTGGGCCGCAGCTAGCTTTAGTCTAAAGTTAGCAGCGCCCACGATTTTGAAAAAAAATCGGAAATAGAGCATTTAATTAGCCTCAAATTAGATTCCAGATACTATTGCAGTCGTTAAAGCAATCGTGACGGACAACCACCGAGTGACATTAGACGACATTGCAAAAGCTGTACACAAAAGTAATGGTTCAGCACGTCACATTGTGCAAGATATGCTCCAATTTCAAAAGGTGACTGCAAGACACCTCAAAACAAAACGACGTAGACTGCTATAGGCAGGTGTTCTGCTGCAACACGACAATGCACGTGCAACTCTTGCGATAATAACAGATCTGAGATTTTGATCTGAGCCTCTTACATCCACCTGATTTGCCCGATCTTGCCCTGAGCCATTTCTACATCTTTGGGCCACCCCAAGAAGCAATAGGCGGCAAAAAGTTTCATTAGGATAATAAGGTACGAGTGGTTGCGCCGTCTCCCCAAAAATTTTTTTCTACGGGACTTCAGGCACTTCGGAAGCGCTGACAGACGTGCATTGAGCGTGGGGTAGACTATGTCCAAAAGTGATCCAGTTTTGTACCATTTGCGTAAAATAAATAATATTACAAAATAATAACGGTTTTCATTTGAATCGCCCTCATAGAAAAACAGTTCTTTAAAAATGATCATGTACAACATCATGTTTTTGACAATGTAATTTCGCATACTTTGTCTTAAATGTATGTAATTTCTAAAAAAATTATATTTTCTCAAAAATCCCTTACATTTTTTAATATTAATTTCCTAATTCAATTAACTAACATTAAAATTTTGAGAACTTTTTCACAGAAAACTTTCGCGTTTTCGAGAAACCCACAAGAAATAATTTGAAGCACTTGCACCCACACGTTATATACGAGTATTTAACGTACGTAACTTATAAAGAAAGCTTATAATATAATTAGTATTGAGGAAGGAAATATTTTCAAAAAGGTTCATGGTACTGAAAAATCAAAATATTCATCTAGTGGTGTTTATGTCACGTTATTCCGTGCAATTAGCTCTATTCGTACAAAAAGTTAAAAAGGTTGAGCTATTTTTGAGAAAATGTTTGAATGTTTCAGAAAATGTTCAGTTCCGAGTTCGTTTAAAAATAAACTGTTGAATTTTCCAGAAACTTCTTACGAAATCATTTGAAACAGTTGTACGTACTAATATTTAAAAAATTATGATGTATTAATTAAAAAAGTAATTGTGGAAAAAATTTATTTGGAGAGAAAAATCTCTTAATGTAGTTAAGCGAGGGGGATTTCAAACTTAAAATTTTCGAAAAATCCAAAATTAACAAAGACAATTAGAACTCTGCTGTCTTTTTAGAGTTTCGGCGCTCATTATTACTACAACAAAAAAGATTGGAGGCATTTTTAAGAAAATTTTGAAAATGTTGCAAGTACCCTAAAAGTTCAAAGAATTATTTTCAAAATTGCAGGGCTTCGAGTCAGGTCAGTGCTATCGGGGAATTTTCATTATGGCAAAATTCCTACCAAGAGGCAAAATGGCAATATACCTAATTACGGCATGGCATGGCAAAATACCCATTCCTACCATCTTGCGAGCTAGAATTGTTAGTAGACGGACAGATGGGTGGACGTTTTGGGAGTAAAAAAATCGGTATCAAGGAACCCTACAACTTGCATTTGCGTTGAAATCTCAAAATCCATTTTCCGCAACATTACACAACTTTCTCTACACTACGTGTATTACTCGGTATATACGTACGGAAGTAAAAACGTATGGAAGAAAGTAACTAGTGGTGCTACAAAATGGCACAGACTTTCCCGTATTAGTTTTTAATTTCCTTTGGTCTTGGTTAGCTACTCGGACTTGCCACATACTTTTGCCAGCAGCCATCTATCGCTACCCAAAAAACATTTCTTTTTTCTTTTGTGACATTTTCTTAATGTTTTGGTTTTCTAATAGTAGAATAGAAATGTTATTTTCAGGATATGAAAGAACAGTAAAACTTCGTCCTAAATGGCAATTACCTTAGAAAAATTTAGAGTCGTTTTTAAGAAAATGACACTAAAGCGCTACTGTAAATTCGACATTTGAAACTCGTATTCACTTAATATTTTCCAGTTTTCGAAAAACTTTTTATGAAGTCATTTAAAGTACATTATCTCACAAACACACTAGTGTTTACAAATTGCTGAAATGTGCATACTTATGGCATGAGCAATATTTAAAAAAAATTATATTAGAGTAATTTTTGAAAAAAACAAAGTGCTGTGATTTGGGATTTCTATATGCTGGATAATTATAATTTTTAAAATGCATATTTATTTGGATTAATTAAGCCATTTTCTTACAAGAGAGGGTATTTAAAGGACAAAACCAATGTTGTTGGTGAAACACAAATAATTGTTGTAAACCACAAAAAGCTTTATCAGATATTAATATTTTTTCTCATTATTTGCAGAAAATTGCCTGGATATGTATAAAGAAGTATTCCAGAAAGATTTTACTGATCCATGGTTTCTGAGTTATTTTATGAAAGTTCTAGTAACACCCTCTGTAAATATTTCAGAACTAGGTCAATGAAAGGTGTTTTACTAGACTCTTCAGTTCATCTTTTTTTCAGATATCTAAAAATATTTACCTAACGTGAATATTGAAATTTAAATAAAAAAATCAGATTTAAATGAAAAATCTTTTTTTTAAATAATTAATCGAAATAAGGTTTTTATTAACCTTGGTCGCATTACAGTACTTCCTCTGCATCCCATATTCCTAAAGAGGAAGAAAAAAATTATTGACTGGTTAAGGATATAGATGGACGATTGGTTTATTCAAAACAGCAATATCCTATACATCCTTATAAGATGCCTTGTCAATAATTTCCTTATTACTTAATGGACCAAATAACGTATAAATAAATAAATAAATAAAGTAATCAAACTTATTTACTTTTACGATCTACAAATAGTTCCGATAACTGTTACGTCATCATAAAAGATCAGTGTTTCCACTGGTTATGTTTTTATTTTGAATTGATGATTTCAGGTAGTACTCAAGTAGTAAGCAAGTATTGTCTTCAAATTTTACCTCTGGGAATTTACAATAATTTGAACATTATTAATTACAATGTCTCCTACCGAAGTTCCCAAACCTTTGTTTACAAAAGCTGATTAAAATCCCACTCTTGCACTTATCACAAACATGATGCCTTATTTTATATTTGAAGGGAAGATATCCTGCAAATGTTCTAAATATTGAGGAAACAAAGAGACTGACACAAAAATCTTGGATATCTTATTACTTGCTACTACAGAGATGCATCATCCCAAACATTAAATATTCGCTGCTTCTGTTCAAAAGTGATAAAAAGTACCGAAAATGATTATTACTTCTGTTCAGTTTAAACTGCAGTTTTATAAGTACTTAAACAATCATTTTAGTAATAAGAAGATTAATATTTCTCAAAAATTCACCTTATAAAATCACTAACTTAAAATGTATTTACTATTATCCCAGTACAGTCATTAAAATTATTTATTTTAAAAGCAATTTTATCTCACAATTATTATATTAATTATTCCATGTAAATTGATTCCAATTAAAATATGATAGAAAATATCACCAAAAACTCTTCGGTGAACAATAAAAATACAAGTAATAAATTCTTACTACCAACATAGTTGACAGAGAAGTAGAATTGATCTATATCTTGTGTTACATTGAAAAACAAAACACATACATCACTATTTCGTAAATATGAAGGAAATTCAAAGTTCAACGCACTACTGGAAGAAAAACAATTTTTAATTTTTTGCTGTTAATTGCTTTTCTTGTGTCTGTTTATAATTCTTTAAACCTCTGCAATTTTATAGTGTAAACTTTACTTGTACAAAAATACTCCCATAACTTGTAAAAATAACATCTAAAATTATATCTTGCAACTTGCTTACCTTTCTTCTCTTCACTGCAGGACTTGCATGCTTTGCTTCCTCCTTTGATGACATTTTTCTCTCCAGACACACTAGATGGGGCAGAGGGCACATTTCCTGGGCTTCCAGCAGCCAACGGGTTTCCTGCCATGCTGCCTGCAGATGAACCATTGCCTGAAGCCCACTGAGAAGTACCAAGGTTGTTGTTGATGTGTATAGGTCGCTTTGTGGCAGAACTTCCCTGTGGATTTTTGCCAGTCCCTATGAAGGCTGCTTGCTTGTGGTTGTTTAAAGTGGTTCCCACATTGTCCCACTTCTCTTCTAAAAACAAATGAAACATTATTTACACAAAATACATAAATGTAAAATAAAAGTTAGAGAATGCAGTAGACCTTTTGCAATTCAACTAGCATCCTGGACTCAAAATGTTGAAAATAATATAACACACAAAAATAGCAATAAATAAACAATAAGAATCACAAGTAATAAACAAAGAAGATTATTATGTGTGATAATATGAACATCAGTGTACAAACACCTTTAAAAAATAATTTTGACATACAACTTTCTTATTAGGTTTCATTAACTTTATTTACTTTCATTCTTTCCCTTTCCTAAATACCACTATTTGCTGCTTTGATATGAACGGATTAAAAAAAACAAGAAAACTTACAAAAAGAATTGCTTTCTCCAATAAACCCTGTACAATTCTCAACTTCTTAGCTTTTTTAATAACCAATGATAACAGCTATTGACAAAAGTTCTTTCCAGGAGCAAAACAAAACATTCTAATTAGTTCTGAGAGTTAGCACTCAGCCATACTAACTTCAATTTCCATAAATATGCTTTGATGGACTTGTTTTATACCTTAACTAATAAATAGAAATTTAATATTATTAAAGTATTTTTTTCTTCTTCTTTCATTCCCCCTCCAGTTTATTTCCCACATTGATTTCAAATATTTTTATTTCTCTACTCACCATTTTGGACTCCAATTTTAGGTCTAGGTGTTGCCACTCCAATAGCTTTTTTTGTTGGTTGCAAGTCAGTATCATTCTTCCCATTACCAGGATCTTGATTGGACAATGACACTTCAGAGTCAAAAACCTCAGAATCTCCTTCAGCCTCTGGATCATCCAAATCATCAAGGGAAGCCCATTTACGAGACAAGGAACCTCCATTTGATGAACTCCCCTGCTTTAGTTCAATTCCAACAGCTTTGCGGGATGAAAGAGGACTCTGAACAGTCTTCACAGGTGCAGCACTCCAAGTACCATTGTGCTCATCACTACCAGAGGAGTGTTGTCTTTTCAGTAACCCATTCTTACTCTTTTTATTATTAGTTTTTGTGGCTGACACATTTTTCACTTTGCCATTGTTCCCAACAGTTTCAGATTTATTTGAGTTTACATTCTGGGTATTAAAATTCTGTTTGGTGGATGAATTTGGAACTGATGGAGCATTTGTAAGAGGTGCTGATTTTGTCAGTACATCAGAATAAGAGGGACGCATGGGACGCACCTCTGCCACAATTCTAGTTTTACGAGGATTTCGCCCAACTCCCTTCCCTTCAGCATCAGAATCAAGATTATCTGATACAGTCTGGGTTGTTTGTTGATTAGTGGCAGGAGTTGGTTTGGTACCATTATCTGCACAACCAAAAGGGCTATATGTTCCACTTTGATTAGGAACCCAGTTGCCCACTAAGTTTTCTATAAGCTGGGCTTGATTATTAGTTGATAAAGATTGAATTTGAGATGAATGCTGCAACTGCTTTGTCTGAGTTCGTTTATTCTGTTCTTGCTGTTGTGGTTGTTGTTGCAAAGATTGCTGTTGTTGAAGATGTTGCTGTTGAAGAATTTGCTGTTGTTGTAACTGCTGTTGTTGCATCTGTTGCTGTTGTATTTGTTGCTGCTGCACTTGTTGTTGCTGTTGCTGTAAGTGCTGTTGCTGTTGTTGATGTTGCTGTTGTAACTCACTTCCACTGAATAAACCATAATCCTTCATGGGACTGGATGAAGCATTCTCCATGACACCAGGCTGATGATATGGGACAAATCCCCCTAAAGGATGAGCCAATGGCTCACGAGCATCATGAGGCACCATGTGAAATGCTTGAGGAATGATTCCTCCAGGAGTATCTCCAGATCTTCCACCATACACCACCAAATTTCCTCCCCCTACATCCATAACTGTACGAATAACCTCATGATTTTCTGTCAACATGCTCATTTGTTGTTGTGGTGCATAATAAAAATTCTGCTGTGGAATTTCGTTCTGTTTGGACAAATGAGAGGCCAATTCTACTTCATAATGCGATTGAAAATCAGTGAAAAATACGGGATTATCACCAGAGTTTGCTATAATTTGAGGATGTGGAATATAAGTGTGCACAGGACCATTGTTGGATGTTGACATTGATGCATATTCAGACCACACGTGAGGAGCAGACACTGGAGTTTGAGGCGGTGTTAGTCCTAAGGGGATGTATTGGCCGTCATTAGTTTGTACGTCAGCTGTCATATGTTCAATGATTTCATCGATAGATCTCTTGCTTTGCGGTTTCACTTGCTCATCCATATTTTATAGAAACAACTTTCTATCATAATTAAGGAAATTCAGCGCGTTTCCACCACTTTTGTCTCATTCATAAATACATAAAATATAAAATATATACGCACAATATAAATATGCAATGTAGAATTGCACACGGCGTGCAAGATAGACGACTTGAGGTTATCGGTCACAAAATAAAGGAATCTAAATGGCACTTGGACGAATGCTTAAGTAAATCAAAAAAGTCATATTTCAGTGGAATATTGAATTGCTCCATTCAACATGCATTCCACCAAATGTAAATAAACCGAACGAACAAAATTGCAGATGTTAGAACCATCCACCTAACACTCCAGAAGCCATTTTGTCAACTGTGTTGTCAACAAGCAGGTCAAGCGAACATCTGCCAAAATAAGCCCGTTTTCATAATCAATAACTTAAGATTATCTCTGAAATAAAAGCAATAGTTCGAAGTTGTCTTGTAGAATAATTATTTTTTCATTCATTATTATCAGTTTACAACACAATATTTATTTAAAGTTGCATAGCGCTTCGCGGACACAACTGTCTACAGCGCAGCATCACGTTACTTAGCCGCTTGGCTCATCTGTGATTAGGCAAAATCAGGGAATTTTGTTGGTTAATAGAGTATATTTATTTTCTGTAACGTGTGAGCATAATCACATCAGGCAATGAGATGCGGAATTATAATATGAGTAATTGCAATTCCACTCTAGCAATAGGTCTACTTTGTCAGGAGAATGTGATAATATCAATTTAATGTCAGGTGTAAAATTGAGACTAAAATGTTCCCAATATACACTTCTATGATACAACCATGGTTTTTATTTGCCCTTTTGAGAAATTGAGAGTTATGTGACGTATTATGTTCAATTACAAAACTCAAAAGGTGCTTAGTTGTATGTGTACTTGACTACAACAGCTGTTTTTGGACAAAATTGATTGATAAATTTTGAACCTCAAATATACAGAATTATGTGGCCCTAATTTATTTGCAATTATGGTTATATACACATGTGCACCATTAATATACACCAATCTATCATGTAATACTTTTCATAACACAGTTTTTGCAAAACCCAATTTCCTTTTCATAATACGATGAACTAATTTGGACTGTCTAATTCAAAAACTTCAGAAGACGTTTGATTTTTCTTTTGTTAAATGATGGGAATGAGCAGGAAAGGATTGACAATAAAATAATAACTTAAAATTTTAAAATTATATATTTTTCACAACTGATTTTACAATGAGAAAATAATGGAAGTCAAACCAAAACACAAACACTTGTCAGTTGTCTTTGATATAAAAGTAATGACAACTGCAACATTGTAATAAAGTATTTATCTTGAAATCACAGAATGCATGCTGTAGAACATGTCTATAGTGAACTTCATTGTTACCACAACGAAATTTTCTCACATGACTTAAAAAATGTACTTGGGATTGAGTTACTGTACAATATTAACTTGTGCAATCATTCATCTTCGTTGTCCAAAATGCCATCTGAAACATTTGTTAAAACATGATGATTAAATAACTAACAACACTTCACCTTCAAAATTTTACATAAATAACAAATGAAAAGATAATAAAACATTAATCGGAGACACTAAAAACAAAGTTCTTGTGTACAATTGAAAAAGAAAACATAACAGAAAATAAAATTAATTAAAACCACAAGACAAGAAAATTGTCTAACATAACATTAATTCACATGAAGTTTACTTTCTTATTAACTGTAAAGAGCACTCATTATTTTGATACGTTGTCAGTTTTGTGGGGTATATATTTTCTGGAAAAATTTTCAGATTAGAAAAATTAATTACTCAGCCTCTATAGTGTGTATTGATCAATTCATAAAAGTACAAGTGTAAACTCTGCATTGGTGTATTTCCACTGGAATGAATTAGTTTGCGAGTGCATTTCGTGATATCAAAAATCTCGACACTTGCTGAGAGAAGATATGTGATCCTTCGGAACGAATAAAGTTTCAGCTTTTATACATTTAATAAAATTGTCCACATGGCCGAGATCGCTAAAGCAGTAGTGCCGTAGTGATCTCAGACCAAAGGATCACGGGTTCGAGTCCTACCTCGAGCATGGTTGTATTGTGTTCAGCCTTTCACCCCCTATCATCAATCATATCATGTCATCCTCACAGTTATGATACTGTTACAAGCAATAGAGGCTGCTAATGACCTAGAAGTTGATGCAACCTTACATAACAAAAAGCACACTTGTCTAGTTTTGAAACATATGCAACTAAAACTATGTAAACTCATCTACACAAACAAGCATTGGGCATTTTTTGTAAACAGAAAAATCTACGCAACAGAATTGGCAACTCCCTGAGATTTCACACTTTCACTTGCAAGTATTCGCTGGAAATTGAGATTAAAACCTTTCAAACAATCCCTTTGAAGATTTTGAAGCCACAAAATTATCACAAAAAATGCACTCTGAACACTTTATATTATACAATTATATATTGAAGAATTATGACTAATATAAAATATCCATAACATACTGAACTCGATGACACTTGGGTCTTTGAAAATTATAAAACTAGAATTTAAAAAAATTATTATCTATTAGTTCGTATATGTGGCTAATAAAAATTCTCAGAACGAAAAAGAATTATTGTACAGTAAAATCTGTCTAAGTCAGAATCGATCAGGACAACAAAAAAGTTCCAGTTATGGGAAGTTTCCATTTTCAGCAGGATTGTCCATTCAACGACACTAGTGATTTTGATATTTCCAGTCAAAGTAAATTAATGTAAGTAAAGAAGTAATTAAAGTAAAGAAAAATTACATGATTTTATTATGATTGTTAAAATAAATATACATACAACATATTTATGGAAGAAATCACCAATAAATGAATATTAAACATTCTTCATTGACAGCTTCTGAGTTTCTCTCGCTTCCAAGAGTTTGACCTTTTCATCTAATATTAGAGATTATTAGCGTTTTATGGTTTTCACATTGTTAAATTCTTTGTGAAAGTCATAAAGATACACACCACCTTACTGCCTAATGGCTGAAATCGAATTGCTCGCCGGCTCTTTCAACACACAATGCGTCACAGCTCAGAGTACTATGATTTTCGCATGGCCTTGAGCAATGCGTCTCTTGCCGAGAGGTTATGGTTTTGAAGGTGAGACAGAGACAGGCATGAATGCCATGCCCGTACACATTCCCATGCTCAGAGGAGGGGGGGGGGGGGAATTCCCAATGGCCCTTATGCCTGAGGAGACAAGTACCTCAAGGTCGATTTACACTGTCAGCTGAAGTCCCTTTTCTTTACAGTGTATTTGCCATGACTAAATTACACACACACAATTTAAAACAGACTTGCAGATGCATTCATTACATTAAGAATATCTCATGTCTCTGCCAATCGCATTAAATTTACAGGAATTTTCTTTAAGAAAAATTTTCCCCCATTATAGAACATGAAAAACTGTTCCGTTTCTGTGTTAGGTACATTCCGTTTTATGCTCAGTAAAATACCATATAACTTCAAAAGCCAGTGAAATTTTCCGGTTAAGACATTTTTCTGGCTACTACACGTTCCGGTTTAGACGGATTTTCCTGTAGTATGTCATGTGACATACTACAGTATCACCATGACATACCTTTTATTCCAATACTCCTTCTAAAAATGCCAAGCTGTCAATACAATTAATTGCAGAATCAATATCTTTCTTTTGAATTGTTTTTCGTTTTGCTTGAGATGCTTGCTTGTACGCCTCGGTTGCAAGAGATCCCAAGAACAATTCCTGTAACAAATATTTAACAGCATATCATTAATAATTATGAATACAAATATTATAATAAGTACAGTACTCGTGTGATAACAGTACAGACTGTTGCTTTGGCTATCAGAAAAGCTGCTTCCTGAGTAGAATGTTTCGTATCAGGATCCATTTTCATGATGTGTTTAATTCTGGAGAGTGGAAGTTTAAAGAGCTTTTCTGGTTTCTCGGCTTCTCGTACAGGGTTTTCGGACGATTCCCCATTTTCATCTTGTTCATTTTCTGTATGAGTTATTACGTCAGCTTCAACTATTTCTGATTCACTAGTTTCCATTACGAAATTGCTAATATAAATAATAGACAAATTCTCGCTTCAATAGTACTCCTACACGCCTAATAAAATTGTGAAATGATTGTAACCCGGTTCACATTTACCGAATTCTTTCATTAACGAGTACACATAACGAACCTCCACTTTCGCACTTTTTTTGTAATAATTATGAAATACTCTAAATACTGTAGACATAAAAATACTGAGGCTTTAAACAGCTGTCAGTTGTCACACAGTCTACATCGGTCTACATCTGGTCCACATGCAAGTATCAAATACATACAAGAATCAACACATCCCGCGTTTTCTCGAATTTCACTTTGATATCGCCTGTCACTTGTCATCTGTTTTACCGTTTTCGTGATATCTTTCGAGATACATTACATTCGTATTTTAGAGATTTTCAAATATTTGTATCTTTGAAAAACAAAGGTACTTCGGAATCTGAGACGTAGAAAATGTTCATGAATGAGATATAAAATGAATCATTTTTTGATCTCATATTGGTGACACTTCCTTTTTGGAACATGTGAACAATTGCCAACTAATGCTTATCCAATTGTGCGATTCAGAGAGCATAAGGGCAGAGAATACAGATGTTTGGAGTAGTATCTCCTGTCGAACAAGATACGAGAAGAGTATTAACAACTCTTCGTGAGCCATTGAGCAGAAAATTTAAAGAAAAATGTTCTTGAATGGCTGCAGGAGCAATTTCCAAGACATTGGCATGTTTGCCTGCATGCTCAGGCTTTAGGCTCTCTCCTATATACCAAAGAGTACTAACGATATAAACATGTAGTATCGATATAGTATCCTTTAGCTGTATACTATCCACACTAGGTTGATGTAGAAATGCAGTGGAAATTTCTCTGAATGAATAATTATACACGGGTTACAATCGTGGATTGTGTTACTCAAGAACTGTAATTAAAAGATAGATGATTGTGATTTTTTAAATATTTAGTGTATTCTTAGAATTGGCCCGTCAGCTGTCTTAAGTCTTCGGTAATGACACTGTACTGCGAAGCTTCAATTTCTTAATCAGCTAGTGTATTCTTGTGCCCTGTGATATATGTACATATATTACTGCAACATTACTTTTTCTTCACGAAACGAACATTATTTTGACAAAGCGTAATTTTTCTGTTTTGTGATGGCATCGTTGGAAATTGATCCAGGTTACATTAAATGTCTTCGACTTATGCACTCGAAATCAAAAGAATCTGAAGAACAGTTACGCCAAATGTTAGAGGACTTAATAAGGCAACGGAATGGAAATACGAAAAGCATTGCTTCCCTTCAGAAAAGGGAGGTTAGTACAAGCAAGAAGGAAAAACATTCATCTGGATCGAATGGAAGAAAGGATGAATTGAAGAGGGAATCAGAGAAACATACTTTTGAAGAATCAGCAGGCAGTAGTAGAGAAACTTCTAAGAAGAGCAAAACCGAACTTCCCAAAACCAGCCACCTAAAATCAAGCTCTTCTACTCCCACATCACCTCTGTCTCCTGCTAAATCCTTTTTGTCTGATGTGGATGTTAAAGAGGAAGTAAAGGAAGATGATGACCATGATGATCTTGCCCTTGAAATTTTGGAAGAAGATTTGACATGTGTCGTATGTCATGGAATGGACGTTGGTGTTCGTAATCAGTTAGTTGAATGCTTAGAATGTCATTCCCTCTATCATCAAGAATGTCATAATCCTCCGGTACCGGATGACATGAATGATCCTCGATCAGCTTGGTATTGTGCAAGTTGCACTAAAGTATTAAAGAAGATACCTTCAAGTTCACGATCTTCACCCAAACCCAATAATACAACTCCAAGCAAAAGTGAAAAGGATGTGGTACCAGCTCCTGCGAAAGTCACCAAACCTGAACCCTCACAGTCACAAAGTCCTTTCAAACGAACAGAAAAGATATTGCCTCGGCAATCAAAGCCTTCATCTCAGCAATATTCTCGTTCACAACCCCAAAATAAGCAACATCAACTTCAGAAACTCCGTAAAATGTTATCACCAAGATCACCATCTGTAGGAAATGACAAAAACTAGTGACTAATTATTATATTATTCTCAACTCTAATGTGTTCTGTAAACAAAATTTGTAATGTGAAAAATCATGTTAAGAATAATTAAAATATTTCAATATTTAAAAAATTGTCAAATAAAGTATTTCCTTTCAATGTTTTAATGGAAATCTGGTAAGTAAAATGTTATCTTTGGGAATCATAATAGATGTAACAACAAATTTCCATGATTTACTGACATTGAACTTACTTTTTTCTTTTGCATTTTTAAGTTGTAGTACTGAAAGTGGTGTAATTACTTACAACATGATACCAAAATACGTTTATTTTATTAACCCAAAATTACTCTGTAAAACAGAAAAACAGGATTTTGGATTCAGAACTATATTTAATTACAAGGTGTACTTTAATATTAGACCTAGAAACTGAAAAATGGGAATGAATTGCAAAATAATTGTATTCTGAAACCGAAGCAAGTTTTAATGGGAGTCTTCTGTTCACGCCTGTTTTCATCACTACTGAATGTGTGCCATTGAAAGAAGCAAGTGGCAAACGAATAGTGATCTTATGAAATGCTGTTACAAAGTTTCTAAGAAATGGATTGTTTATCTACTGTATATGGATTATTTTCTACTGTAGGAGTCAATTAGCTAAAATGGTACTCCACCTTCTGAATGTTTACTGTACAGTAATAAAAGGCATGAACCAATTTTAGTAGACAGTTGGATTTAAGGTGGAAGAACAAACTTTATAGTCTGAGCATCATTAAAATGTCCATAGTTTTTTGTTCTCATTAAAAGGTAACTTTTGAAATTTATTGTGATGAGCAGTGGCATGCTCAGAAGACGCTTTCTTATGTTGGAGGTTTTGTGATTTATTTTCACCAGTCGAGTCTGTGTTTCTCCTCTCATTAGGTGTCTGATTATCGTGAAACATTTCGATGAGTGGTTAAGGTCTGTGTCACAGGAGTTGCGTTGACACACAATAAGTAACGCGAATCATAGATTAACATTGTATCTTATGTGGAACGGCTGAAACTGTTATGAGCCATTTCACATAAGATACTGTATTTTGCTACGATGTGTGACAATACACTTGTGTGTAACGGCCGTAATTCTAATTATACTACAATTTCTTTAATTTTAAGTTATAATTTCATTCAAAGTTCACTTAAATGTACATTTTAATGACACATTAACCTAATTGCCAGGACAGAATACTTGTTTCTGAATTGTTCAGTAAAATTTTCCAATTCACCATCAACAAAAAATGGAAAATAGGACTTCCTCCTGTTGGAGTTTGATAGTACCTTAAATTACCCCTTCTACCTGGAGAGAGAAAAATTCGAAGAGGGGCGAGTGATTGAAAGTAAATACAATGTAAGAGATAGGACATGGTTCTCTGTTCAGCAGAAAAATTGGGGAGACCCTAAGGCTTTGTTACCTAAGAATGTAGGGCTGCCTGAACTACAAAATGTCTTAGCAATTTATCTTCTCTTATTTATTCCAAATTTATGGTTACTTTTGAGCTCAGAGTTAAGCTCAACCAACAAATAGAGGTTGCTTAGCAACATCAACCTGGCGGAATGGTGCTCATACCAACACTACTCTATTCATAAAGAAAGAAATGTACTTACCGTTACTAAATACACTACAGCATTGAATAATACTTTACCTCCTTATATTCAAAGCTATTTTTGCACTGATATTTTCTTTCTTAGTAAAATATGTCATCCGATTGTCGCATACATTGCAAGTTGTCTTTTCCTTAAAATTTGCACATTCTCAATCTTAACTTTTTCAGGTTTGTTAAAAAGGTGATCAGATAAGATAAAACCATACATGGCTAAAACCACCAACTTGCACATAATGATTTCTTTCAGCCACTTGTAAAACAACACAACAGTATTTACTTTACTTTAGTAATGAACTTAACAATGGACTAGACTGAATCAAATGTATTTCATTTTCACCCCAGCCATGACATGCTTGCTCCTGACAAGTGGCATTGTAGAGCATGTAAGAAGAAAGGAAGATCAAGTGTGGCCTGTTTGTTAAGGTTCTGCTCTGGTATTTATCTGGAATTGGTTGGAGAAACCACAAGCTAGCTCCTAGAATTCTCCTCCAGATATCTGAAGTAGACTTAGAGTGTCCCTAGAGTGTACCAAAAATATGCCATGGCCAGAACTCAAATCTTAGGACCTCCTGGTCATTCATTACAGATGCATTTCTCAAATTCAGAATTTCTCTAATAATAGTATTGACAAACTAGAAATATACATATTAGAGGAATAACTTAACCACATCTTAATTCTTCCACAATTCTATAAAGATGAATGGAAATGGAATATCTATGAGAATACCCAAGGGAATACTAGGATTGGTGGCTGGCTAGGATGAACACAACCTTTAAATGGAAGAACCAGATGACCATTTCCCACTCAACACCCAGAAAGAATGATACGAATCACATACAAATCGGTGAATGTGTGGAACAGTGTATCCATTAAAAATTATAAAATTTGCATAGAGATGGTGCGCACGTTGGCCTAGTAGCGCTCTCCTTTGTGCGACAAGTCAGTATGACGTCACATTCAGTCGGTGCAAGCCTTCAAACATGGAAATGTGCAAGCAGGTGCCGGTATGCCTCGTCGACGTCAAAGGGCGTCAATACCAGCATCGAAATGAGATCGAACGGTGCAGATGATCGGTCTCCGGGAAGCGCGTTTGTCCTACCGTGACATTGCGGATCAAACGGAGCGCGCTGCTATGACAGTACTGCGTACGTGGAACCAGTGGATAGAGGAAAGGTGGTGCACTGCTGGTTCTGGACCACACAATGGAGATGATAGCCACCTTGTCCGCAAAGCCGTAACCAACAGCACGCCGTTGTCCACAGTGTTGGCTCGACTTCGGAGCACTGCAGCGGGTGTGGCTATATCTGCGTCGACGGTTCGACGCCTTCTGCTGAGGGTTGGAATTGGTGGCACGCATACCACTGCGTCGGATTCCGTTGACAGAAACCATCGACGCCTCAGACAGCAATGAGCGCGTGAACATGTTCGCTGGTGTGCTAATGGCAAAATGCGGTGTTTTCGGACGAATCCGGTTCAATTTGGGGTACGGCAATGGCTGCGTGCGTGTTCGACGCTTTCCTGGTGATCGCAATAGGCCAACAAGCATTGTTCTACGCTATAGTGGACAAACACCAAGTGCGATGGTTTGGGGCGCCATTGTCCACAATGTGCGATCTCACCTCATTCGTATCGAGGGCAATCTGAACAGCAACCGCTACATCAGGAAGGTTTTAGAACCCGAGGTACTGGTCCTCCTACAAGCAGCTCCATCGAACATGTCTGGGGTGTGATCGGTCGGCAACTGGTCTGTTCTGGTCCTCCTGCAGCCACTGTCGATGCATCGTGGTCACGCATTTAAACCGCGTGGCAATGTGTACCCAGCAGCATATCTAGTCTCTCTTTGAATGCATGCCGCGACATCTACAGGCTCTGATGGCAGAGCGTGATCGCGTGGCGGCTTCACATTGTACTAAATACTCAAGGTCAACATTGAGATACAGTTCTGTATTTCTATTTATTTGTATATTGTGATATTCCTAATATGTGGAATAAATTTCATTGTAATAGCATGTCTCTTGGTGTTGCAATTTCACTAACACCGGTGTATAGTGCACCCAGTTATATGTCAGGCCAAGAGAAAATGGAAGGATTGTGCTGAAGATGTAATACATGATTGATACAGAATGCCCCCCACACCTCAAAACCAACTGAAAACATTTTCTTATGTGGGTCTCAAACTCACAGCCATAGTGCCCAGGTACATGGCTCACCTGCTCCAAGTCCATCTCATGAAGCTGAATCAGGCTTGACCATACTAATTGTAAATGAGATACCCCTTTGAAATATAATAAATTGATAAAACCAATAATATAACTGAAACTGACCTTTTTACACACGTGCAGCCTTTAATGTGTCACAATGAATTTGTACGTCTGAATAACTTTGAATCTATTAGTTTCCTCAGCAACAATGCAAACACACTTTTCAACATCGCACACACTAACATTTGTCAGTTAACACAATGGTTTAATTTACTTTCTTGAAAATTTTATATTGAGGAAATAGAGTTATCTAACAACATACATTTTTTTCACATTTCTCAAGTTTTCAGACCACTAATAAAAGAATTGAAATATGACTTTGAGAACACTACAGAATAATAAAACCTATATGCAAATTTTCATTGAAAATTTTGGAGCCATTTTTGAGAAAATGTCATTTCAGTGTTTCTAAAAATAAGCAATTTTTAGCTTATTTTCACAGAAAACTTTTAAGTTTTTCAGAATCTTCATTCAAAAGCATTTACAGCAACTGAACTTGAAATACAATTATATATTAAAAGCATCAGAATTGTAAATAGTAATAAAGATGCAAGAGATATATAAAAAACTACATTTGTCGAATTTTTGAAAACACAAAAGAATACATCAAAAGTGGATTTATATCATGTTATTCAGTGCATTTAGAAATATCTGTACAAAATGTTTAAAGAAAATATTTGGAGCCATTCTTGATCTTTTTGAGAAAATCTTGTTTTAATATGGCCCATATGTACCCCATATGCCCATACTTCTCCATATAACGATGAAATAAGTTTTTCTGTGAAACAATTGTTGCTTTTTACTGCAGAATTACCATACTTTTTTTTATACCACATTGTAATATGTAGGGATAGGAATTTTATGCCCTAGAAACATCTTGAAACATGCGTTTTAAAAATATGCAATTATGACCAAAAATGTTCAAATTTGCTCTTTAATATGCAATAAAAATTAAAAATATTTCATTTCCGGCTTTAACCTTTCTTCATAAAATTCAGGAAAAGTATGCTTGGAATGAAAAGATATATTTTTGGGCAAAAAGACTATAATCTACCTTCCTTTGCAGGAGAAATGATAGAAGTAAATATTCCCCTTAGTGAAGTACATTGCATGTCTTATTGCTTTTCTTTTGCCTGGTTTAAAAAAAATATATCAAGAAATTTCCTACATTTGCACAAGTATTTTATCATCTACAGAAAAGGAAACTAGTGGTGCTATAGAACGGCATACTTTCCCATATTAGTTTACTATTTCCTTTGGTCTACATTAGGAATTTGGACATGCCACATTCTCTTGCCAGCCGCCATCTATTACCGCCCAAACTACATTTTTAAAAAACTTTCTTAATTTTTCATGTTCCTAATAGTAGAATCGAATTATAAATTTAAAAATGTTAAAGAAGAGCAAAACTTCAACCTATATTAAACTTTTCATCGAAAATTTGGAGCCTTTCTTAAGAAAATTGTGTTTAAATAGTACTGTGAATGTGAAATTTGAACCTCTTTGCACAGAAAACTGTGAGTTTTCAAAAAAATTCATATGAAGCATTTCAAGCACTTAGTCACAAATGCAATAATACAGATCGATGGAAATGTGTATAATAATGGCGCTAGAGATATTTCAAAAAAAATACATTTGTATGATTTTTGATAAAACAAAAAAATCAGCAAAATGAACTTTTTGACATATTAAACAACAAATAGCACTATCTGTTGGAAAGAGAAAAAAAAAATTTGGAGCCATTTTCGAGAAAATGGCATTTGATCATTCTTCAATATGCAGAATTTTGAACTCGTTTTTACAGAAAATGGTTGAATTTTCGAGGATTTTAACCTGGCATTATTAAAAGCACATATACTCATAAACACAATAATGTGAACCAATTGTCGCTAATGTAAATATTAACAACTGGAGAGACAAGTCAAAAAATTACATTTTTATAATTTTGGAGAAAACAAAAGAATAAAGCAATATGGCATTTATGTAACTTAATGTGTGCATTTAGCACTATCACTACTGAAAGTTTAAAGAAAAAATTTGGAGCCATTTTTTCAGAAAATCTTGTTTTTAATTCTTTAAAATTGCAAATATTGCTTGAAAAATACTAAAATTTTCAAAAGAACATATATGACCTTTTTGAAAGAAGTGATTATGAGCAATAAATTTTATTGTAAGGAAAAATCTCTTATCTTCAATTTGGTAGTAGTAGGACGACGTTGGAAATTATTCTAACTTTTGAAATTTTGGAAAATTCAGAGTAAACCGTAAAAATCGAACCTATGCCATCTTTATAAGAGTATTTTACTCTACTCGTACAAGAAATTTAAAGAAAAAATTTGGAGCCGTTTATGAGAAAATTTTGAAAATGTCTGGGGGCTTAATGTAAAGAACCTCTAAATTTTAAAGAAGATTTTCAAAATTTCAAAGATTCGACTTCAGTCAGATGGACTGGGGTTTCTTCAATTTGGAAAAAATCCTACGGTTGGTTTAGGTGCTTGTGGTGTCCATAGACAGACTGACTGACAGATGTTTTGAAAAAAAAGAAACAAAACCTTTTCTGTATCTAGGGACCCCAAAACACGTATTTCCGTTGATATCAATTTTCCGTAGCATTACATACCTTTCCCTATACTACGTATATTATTCCGTATAACGGTAAAGTAAAAATCGAAAACTGCGACACGTTTTGTGTTATTAATGAATACTCACAAATAAGTAGATCGTATAAAATGTTGAAATGTTTACGAGAAAAGTCTCTACTTTAACGAAATATGCAAAATATGACCTTATAATTACATGAATATGCACAAACATATTAATAAATATAATGCTACCCAATTCCAATCGTGTGTCAAGAATTTTTACTTAGCTACACCCTGAAGCAATGGAAAAAAATTTGTAAAATCATAGAAATCCATTCTCTAAATATATGTGAGAATGTAATATTTATCAAATTTGAATTGTCAAGGATTTTTTCACATCTTATTTAAAAGTTTGGGATTACATTGTAACTGATAAGATCTCTTATAATTTATGAAGAAATTTACTGAAGTTACTTGAATGCGTTGGTTATAAAGAATTAGTATCGAACGAAATTTGTAACTATTTCTGAAATCAGGAGAGCAAAATATTTGCTAATTAATGAATGGTACCCAACTGATATTTTTGTCAAGGGAAACTAATGAATAGTATCAGATAAGTCAAAAATGCAAATCATCCTATTACAGAATAAATAAACTAGACTAATTTAATGATTATCAAAAATATTCCAACAGTAACCCGTTTATCCAGGAGTCCAATATTATGACTATACAACACATTTACATGATATAATTTGGGAAGATCATTGTTACACTACAACATAAGAATACATTATAAACATATTTTCATACAAACATTTATTACATAAATTCACTATGTCACAAGATGTTTATGTACATTTACCTACATCTAAACAATTTGCTGTTTTCAAGTACTTCTTTTCTTAGCTGAAACAGCATTACTTGGTAATGTTGGATCATACTTAAATGTTTTTCTAAGTGGAGCAGTTCCTGCTCTCCTGAATTGCATTTCATCATACCTTTCTCTTTCTTCCATCTCACGAGTGATCTTCATATTTGTGAAAGCTGTAAGAAGAAGGACTGAGAGTTAACAGACTAGTTGAAATACAATATACGCCCCTTTATGAAACACATTCATTCACTCAAGATTGAAATCTTTCAAGAAGCGTGTGCTAATATTCTCTCTAGAAGAATGAAAGTAAGCCGAGTATTTAACACTTTACTCACCACTTATAGCTAAAGAAATTTGTTTATCACAGGCTTATTGATTATTTGGTGATTCCAGGAGCCTTAACTACTAAAGCCGTTAGTTCTGCAAGCGATGCATGTTATATATTGGGAAGTGGCAACATCCATACCCTGAGATTCGGCACTGACCTACACATGGGCTTGAGTAGTGTGCCCTCTGGCAATGCCAGGGTGGCCACTCATTGATTGGGACAAAGGATATAGTCAGATAAGGTGGTGGAAAGTGCCCCCAAACCAAATCGATATTAGTGATGCTCATGAAAGAGAATACAAAATGCCGTAGGTTCACAAAAAACTGTCAATAATTAATAATCTACGACTGAGTAATTTGATTTGAATTATAAACATGAATGATTCATATATTGAAAACCAAGTAATTTAATTTACATCAGATATAATATAAACCCAAGAGGGGTTTGATGATTTTATTTCGACAGCATAAATACTGTTTATATAAACAAATATTTGTCAACAAAAAGTTGTACATCATGCTGATGACTTTTATATTTAAAGTAATAATCTACGACTTTATACTTTAAATATAAATTGTTTAAACATTGTGAAAAATTGTTTTTCAATCACATTTTGGTGCTAATTTTAAATTTTTAAACTGATAAAATTGATTTCAATTGTTTTTCAATATCGTCCACATTGTTTAAAAATATGAAGAAAAAAAAATATGTTACAAAATGTTATAAAAGACATTTAGGGAGAAAAACTGAGACAGTACTCTAACGTTATCATGTCAAAAATCAATTTTAAAAATTTATTTATTTTTTGTATTTGTATTTGGCATCAAAATTAGTTGACAATAATACCTCCAAATGCAACTATATGTCCACGGTAATTTCTTCAGTCTGATACATGTAATACAAGCTGAGAAAAAAATAAAGCATGAAAAACATGTTTCTCATTGTGTCTGCAACACATTGCCTGAGGAGATTGATTTGTTTGCAAATCTACGACTGTTTGTGTTCTCTTTCATATGAGCAGCACGAATTTCGGTTTGGTTTGGGTGCACTTTTCACTGCCTTACTCAGCTAAACCCATTCCCTAACTTTTTCCAGTGAATATTTTTACGTTTTTACTGACACACTAATTTCACACTACTTAAAGAAAAATTTTAAAATACTCTGATTACCTAATTGTTCAGCTCTCTCATTTTGACAAATTTGAAAAGAACAAATTAACAATATTTTCTCACCAAATAAAAACTGAACAAACAATAACGCTACATTTATATTTATAAGGAATAATATCTAGTTTTACAATCCTCTCAAAATTTGGCCCTTCTCACAATTGTTGTACAAATTCCCTTACTTTTCCAGAACAACGAATTTCCTTGATTTTTTCCAGTTTTCTAGAAAGTGGCCACTCTGGATGCATTTAAGGGCGGCATATAAGGGTGTGTGTGTACGTGGGGGGGGGGGGATAAGGGGAGAGGAAGGGACAAGGATGAGAAAGGAAAGATCTTGCACAGTCCATTTGGAAAGGTAATGCTAAGGCATTCTCCTGATATTAATCAGAGAAGCCACAGAAAAGTTTTTGATCAGAGCACACAGAAACTGGAACTTTCCCCCACACCAACACCAGTAACTGTTGGAAGTTGAAACTTTAGGACCGCAGAATTAGTATTACTGTACAGACAACAGCAATACTTACCTTTGAGTCCTCACGTTTTTTTTACCTTGCCTATAGCATGTTTGTGCAGTGCTACAATTCAAAGAATAGACAGGAATGTAGCCTTCAGTACTTTGGCAGATATTTACTATGTGGTTTGAAACAGTTTTTAAATACAATAAAATTATTTGATTGAACTTAATTTTGAGAAAAGGTTTGTTATTCTAATAGAGAGAGAGAGAAAAAAAAACAAGAAAAGAAAAACACATTTTTACTAAAATTTGGTTTGTTTATAAAGTTAATCCAAAAATCTCGAGCATTACAATTGGAAGAGTAGTGTCTTGAAGAGCTTATATCGAATGTCTCCTATCACCATTTCTATCCTTGCGTAGATCTACTTATCAATATTCTCTTAAGATGCTTCTTCATCGCGATGACAAAATATTGCATTCAAAAATTGTGTTTCTTCTATGTAATTGGTATCCAAAACCAGATGAATCCTATCCTGAACTGTGAGGCTGAACGTGAATACTTTCTCTTTCTGATCATTTGGGTTCCAAGGAGTATGGAAATAATCTCTTAAATTAATTGTTGGCGGAAGAAGCAACACATTCCACGTGAATGTTTTAATTGCACACATTTGCTCATTGGCAAACTTTCTTTGAGAATGATAAGTTCAAATCTTATTTTTGCTAGCAGAACAATTTAGTGTTTGACTCCCATTTCAAACAATTTTTTTTTTTATACCAGCATTATAAACAATGTTTTTTTGCAAGAAATCATTTGTAAATGTGTGTTGTATGGCACGAATGATCACGTCATCACACATTCAGCTAATCGCAGTGAGAGAATCTTGGGTAGGCAGAGGAAAACAGAACACCAACCACTGTTTTCTCACATAGATGTCAAATATCCAAGCCGTTTCAAGAAAGTTATTTCGCCAAATTAAGATTGATTCTCTGGTAAATTTATAATGCTTTAACACAAAAAAATAGCAAATGCACACCATTTATAATATTGCTTTATTGCATTTGTACAAATTTGAAAACTCGCTCCAAACATTGCTTGTTTTCAAACCTTGTACTCATGTAAAGCTTAACATTATAAACTAATTGCATAAACTACTATTTCTTATATATTTTCTTAATTATATAATAAATTCTTTTTTTTATGAGTTACCCTACATTAAAAATTATACTACAATCTACAATAGAATTTATAAATCGGGCAATAATTATTTTGGTTGTTATTATCTCTCTTATATTTTGTTTGATTTCTTTATTTCCCTTCCTTATTTGTTTATGCACAAATGTAGTCTATGAAATAGGATGCATGGATTGTAACTTAAAATATATAGGACACACAACAAGAAAATACAAACCAAAATAAATGAAGATAAAAAAAATGAGTTACCTGAAAGGCAAAACTTCATAACGAAGCACCAAATAAAATCTTTCATAAAATTTACTATAATAAGATACAAATTTCTGATAGAAAACCGATAAAGAGAGTGAGACAACTGTCAGAAACAATAAATATCAAAATGCAAACACAATGTTCTAAACTAACTGAATATCCACAACGGACAACACCATCTGTGGGACGAAAAAAATGCTAATGAGATTGTCACAACCTTCTTCTCTTCTCCCCCCTCCACCTCCCTCACCTGCTCCTAAAACGTGGCACCATCACTGTGTTCAAGCAAATCGCAGAACCATGGGCAAAGCACTGAGGGAATACTGTGTCTCTTTAGTGAACACAAGATTGTTGAAGTGAAATACAGCCAACTTACTCTTTTACAAGTTCACTATTTTGCTAATGCAATACATATAAGTAGTCATATACACTTTGTATTAGTACAACAATTTTGTTGCAAATTTAATTATAAATATTAATAAAAAAAATTAATGAAAGTGAAAACAATGTCAGGAAAGAATGATATTAATAACTTTAAAATAATATATTATAATTTTCACAGACACTTGAAGAAGGAGACAAAATGTGTTCTTCAAACGTGTAACAGCAAAAGTTTTAAACACAAGTATCTGAGTTTTAAAACTGCAAAATGCCCATGTGATGAAAATTGACTGTCTATAAACAAATACGGACATAAAATAAAGAAACCAAACAATTTTCTTTTTTGTCTGAGTTAAGGATTTTTTTAAAACTAAATGGACCAGTTCTGTTCTTAGTGGAAGTAATTGCATGATATACTTACAGTCTTTAAATCCTTCCACAAACCCTTTGGGTTTACTTGGTAGACTGTCAGGGTCATGACGTATTAATGGTTCTATTTTAGCGAGTTCTCTGACAGCAGGGACTCGTAGCAAACCCACTTGTATTAAAGATATAACATTTGACGATAGCCAATAGCATAAAACTGCCTGAAAGTCAAGAAAGAGATTATATACTTAGAAAAACTCTGGAAACAAGATGCACAAGAAACAAATCATTATTAACATTATGACAAAGGCAGTAATTTTTAATGCTTTGAGGTTTCATTATATCTTGTTTCCTTTATTTACTGATTTATTTTGTTGATATTCAGAGAATTTAATATTTTTTAGGATTCTTTAAAATACTGATGTAATATAATTTTTAGTTACAGTTTCTAAGGTAATGCTTCATTCTTCTATATTTCCAATGCATTTGAAATATTACCGAATTTTTGGCAATTCTGTTTATCATCTTGTTCTGTTTTAGTTGACATTTTGGTGAACTTAGCCAGGTGACATTTCATCCATTTTACCTGATCCATTGAACAAATTTTGAAATAGCCCCTTGTTTTGCTTGTGGTCATAAATGTAGCTTCACTTATGTGCACTTTGTATTGAATTCTTCTTTTGTTAGTTGGGGAAGGAGTAGAGCCGGAGGAGTGGTTTGGTATTTTGTTAACAATATAATGAAATCAAATCTAATGTTCATTTACCAATGAAATAAATAATTCTTGATTATTACTACAGAACAAAAAAAAAATTGTTTTTCAAATGTTTCTAACCATGCTTTGTAAATTAAAAGGGATAGGAAAGGATTCTGGAACTCAAGAAAAAGTGCACAGAATATACTTCTCCTCTGTATGACACACAGTATTTTTCTGTTTTTTGACTAAATAATTTGAATAAAATTGAAGATGAATATCGTAATATTTTTGGGCTGATTTGTACATTGATGTCGACAAATAGTTTGTAAGAAAAGTGATATACATATAAATAAAGTACGTAGACACATATATAGAGCTCGTTTTAGAACACCTGTGCCCCTTGGTGGATTCAAAAATGAGGCCACAAGCATGCACACTCACACACCAAGGCGAACACGAACACAATCAGTCTGCATTCCTACCAATAATAAGGGACTTTTGAATCAAGAAAGGTAGAAATTTTCTTTTGTTGCAATTTACCCAATGTTTATTAATAAGTGAAAATTTAATACTAGTTCCATTGAATACAGCAAGAAAAGTTGTTTAAGTTATGTTTTTTGCTTAGTAATAATAAAGTAAGAAATATTGTTTCCCGAGTTATCAAAATTTAATGGTATTATGCAATGACATTGCATGGGGTAAAAAAAAATGCTATTTCTCAAAAACTATTCAACCTATGAAGTTACAACTCCAAAGAAGTTCCTTTGAGACCTTTGGGACTCAGCATACAAAATTTCATAAATTTGGGAGATGGTCTCACAAGACACTTTTCCAAAACTTGATTGAAATTACTAGTTTTATACCTCCAGAAAAACATTTTACTTCCAATGTTCAACCAGTGGAGCTACAACAGTACATACTTTCTCACATTACTTCTATATTTACATGTTTCAAAAATTCAGAGTTCATAAAAATAAGGCATGTGCCATGCTTTTAAGTGGCCCTTCTATCTGAAAAGTTTGAAGAAAACCTCTGGAACGCTTTCTGAGAAATTGATTTTAGAAATTTCATGAATTTCAAACAAATTATGTGAAATCTGCAACACTAAATTACAAGTTCTTTCAAAAAATTATGCATGATCTTTTTTAAAGAGCTGATTTTTCACAACAAAGTTTGTTTAAGGTTCTCTCTCTATCTTCAATTTTGTAGTTTTGAAACATGAACGAAAAGCAGAGTTTGCAGAAAATGGGAGTAGCACCATATTTTTTACTATCCCTCAATTACTTATAAGGACAAAATTTAAAGAAAAAAGGAAATATTAAAAAATATATATATATTGAAAGAAAGTTGTTAAAAAAAGAAATTAAAATTGCCTACATCTTGTGCAAAATTACAAACTAAAAACTCATGATGACATAAAAATTGATGAAAACTCAAATTAAAAAAAAAAAATTGAAGATGCTGTATGTCAAGATGTCTTTACAGTTGTAGGAAGATGCCACCCCACAAAAAATTGCACATTTGCAATTTTCAAAAAACTTGGAATTTTCACAAACTTGAGACATGCATTCTTCATGCTATTCAAGGACAAAGTTTAATCAAAAGATTTTGAGCTATATTTGAGAAAATTTTGAAAACAGTTTTGAGGCTTCATGTAAAGTACCCTCAAAAAGCAAAATATGTATTTGAAACTTCTAAACCCTCAAGTGCCAACAAAATACATAAATTAATAAGAACAATTTTTTTTAAGTTGACATTTTGACCCTCTTTCTATGTAGAGCAGTATTCTTGGCTTTGTAGTGTAAAATTTGATATTTGCCTGATGAAATTTAATATCCCTCAATAATATCAAACAAAAAAGTGCTACTTTCATAGTTTTTTGCTATTTCCTCCATTCCCCAGATACTCAAAAGATGTGATGCAATGGGAAGTCTTTACACTTCGTTAAGCATGTTTACTCGGAAATGACATACCTATACAGACACAAAGAAAGAATCATCCGACTGTTCTGTTAATGGTAATTCCAGCACAAGTATGCGAGGGTGTATGGGTGTCTGCTTCTGATATTTCAAAATTCTTTCCATTAGGGAATTTTTTTCCTCTGAACAAAAAACTGCTACAAATAATGGTTAATATGATACTGTTTAAATATGGTTCTATTGAATGGGTTTGAAGTTTAATTTTTCAATACTTACTCCAGGGAAGTTGACTGTGAAAGGAAATATGCATATTGGCAGAGCCCTCAGTACATATTTCATCACATGCATGTTCTGTGAATTGAGACGAGCAGAATCAGTACCAACTTCAATTGTTACATAGAGAGTTGCACTTGTCAGAAGAGGTAAGAGAAAATATTGATCTGGCATCGACAAATCAGTGAACCACCACAATCCACCAGTCACCATGTCTGGTATTGGAATATTGGCCATTCCCCTTAAAGCCATGAAAAATGATATAAAAATAGGAGCCTATAAACAAATAGAACAGAATTAAAAATATTCCAGAAGTCCGTATTTACCTGCAAACTATCATATACCAGCTTCAAATTGAATGTATATTTATACAATGTTCAAAATAAATGAAAAACTTTGAAATATTAGTCATCTCCAATGCAACTTACCTGAGCTAAAGGCACAAGCATGTTCTTTAAGGGATTTAATTTCTTTTCTTTCATGAATAGCATTAGCTCCTGTGCATATCGAGCAGCTGAAAATTTGAAATTTCCATTAATATAAATTTAGAACTTTTATAATTGGATGAAAATTATTATAACTAAAGCTATGCATATAATGAAGCACTTATTCATCAATATAATTAGCATAGTCACAAGTAAACTGGGAAATTCATAGAAGCTAATGATGTTTCAATATTCTGAAGATAAAACAGTTGAAATAAATTTTATGTTAATTGAGGACTAAGTAAAGAGCAGCAGAGATAATCTACAAAATTGTTGGTGAGATCAATGTAATTTTTGTTTCAACTGTTCTTTCAAATCTGGTCTTGTATTATTTGAATGGAGCTAGTAACGGACTACCGAAAAAATTTTGCAATGAACTGTTCATGTTTTTGTCTCACAAAAAAATAACAACACCACAGTCCCTACTCCAACTGGGTACAACAAGTGTTTTACTTCTTGAATATACAATTGGATACAATGTAAACAAAAATGTTTGTCAGCAAACATTTTCTTTAAAACAATGTATGAAGACCACTTAAGACTGCCAAAATTCTGTACTAAATTTCAAAACAATCGCTGATATTGAATAATCCATTTGTTTCAGGAAGGAGAAAACCTCATAATAGGGTCATTCCACGTGAAATTGCACTGCACAAATTCGAGGAAAATTTGGCCTTGATGTCCCAGATTTTTTAACTTTTTTTTTTTTCTGTGAAGAGTATAAGCAAATATGTAAGATGTGTTTTTCATTTTTTTCCAAATATTATTTTTAAATGTTATATTAATTTTCAAAATTTTCAAAAAGTGATAGTTTTGTTACAGTTAATCATTTTTGACTTGTGTTGTAATAGTGGCAGAAATTCAATAAAGTGCGACATTAAAGAACAAAAGATACTCTTTCATTTGATATATGTAGAGAATTCATTAATTTAAAAATTAATAATTTTTTGACCTATTTTATTTTTATTTCTTTAATTTCTCCCAACTCTTGGCAGTTTAAAAATTTGAAAAAATTACCACTGTAATCTCTGAAAAATTCTACATAAGTCTGATAAGATATAAAGTGAGACACCAAGATGATTCTGAGAAACTGAATGCAATAGAAATGTCTACTTGCTGTTTTACTGCGCAGTGTACTAGAGCGTCACCCCTCAAGTATGTGCCAATCAGCAGTAGACGATTACCATCAATATACTTTCATAGAGCAATAAATAGAAGTATCCCTTCACATCTTACTATGTGTGAGATATGTACATATGACCTCCATAGCTGATTAAATTCAAATTAATAAGTGCTAAAAGAATTAAATTCAGTATTAAACAGATGGAATATTTATACAAATAAGAGTATGCGTTACAATTAATAAAATTGATATTTGTTTTACTTCACTTTACAGACAATATTGTTAATGTATCTTTTCATAAACAAATGAACTATGTATTTTCTTTGTGCCTTCTACTGCTTTTTCTATTATATCACTGTTGCAATAGTCCTCTTTCTAAGTATTGTTCAGCAGGGCTAAAAATATAAAGGTAATGTTTTTCACATTATCATCAGCCCACTTAAATAACTTCCTGGGTAAATTAACAGGTTCTGGTCAGGATTGAAGGCTAGTTTTTTTACCGAGAATATTTTCATTCCCTGCAGCAGAATTTAAAATAATGTTTTTGATAACTCAAAATTACTGTTAACCAAAGATAATTAAATTTCAGAGGCACTTTGAGAAATCAATTATTGAATTTTTTCTACTCCCATTGTATAATTATCTCATGTGATGGCTACACCCCACGGCATAATGATACTGATTGTGATACACCAATCACGAAGAAGTTTACAAACCAAGTACTGACAATTAATCATGAAGAATTGTTCTAGTAAATGATTTGTTTGATTGTGTACATTAAAATTGCATTTAATGCTGTATTACTGTCAGTTTAAATTTCTTTTATTAGTAATTTTACATGGAATATTAATTAAAATAAATAGGATCATAATTTCCCTTAGATCCTTTTTGACTAGCACAGTGGTAGTGGTAGACGGAACATTTAACTGACGTTAAGATCAGATCGCAAGTGCTGTGTGGTTGCTCTTAAAAACTGCCCAATTCTCAAGTTTAAAATGTCTAGTGAATCAGAGGTTGAGTTGTCATGACCAGAATTAAGAGAAAAATTGAAAAAGGTAACCTCGGGATTATTGCTGCAATTTTTGTAGTCTCTCACAGGTGGACTAATAAACTACGAAGCCACCTGCAGCAGGTAGGGTAGCTGTCTGGTAGGTGGCCTTGGCTGAAACCTGCATGTCAACTGACACGAAAGATTCAATGTAAAAATTTAAGTCGTAGAAAAAGTATGAAACTCAATGTAAAGGGTATTAATACACTCTTCTGACGTTTGCGATACTCACTCGTTCCTCGCTCGTATAGGAATATCACAGTCGAGAGAGTTTTTCGATCTATTTCCATTTGTTTGCCAATGCTTTCAGTATCGTATTATGTATTAACTTTTAATAATTTTATTTTCTCGCAGAATAGGGCTAATAACTCTTCATTTATGTTTATGAATACTCTGCACACCTTTTTCAACGAATTCAATGCCAGTAAGATATTTTCATTTAAAGGTTCCAATAAAAAATCTATTGCCTGGAAATATATGCACCAAATGTTCTATGATTTCGATGATGATTGAGACATGTTAAATTGGAGAGAAATTGTGGTGTAAATAGTATTACAGAACCATTACTAATAGCAAAAAAGTGTGGGCTGTTTTAGCACTACTAGTTATTTACTGTTTCCTAGTTATTATTGATATTATGGATAAATGTTTGTTTTTTGACTTGAAATTTGAAAATGTTTTCTTAAATTTAATTGAACGGTATGTTACCATTTAAAAATCTACATGTAGGTAGTATCATCGACCCAAGGTAAATAAATGAATATTTCTAACTCTTGTTCTTATTAGTGAATTTATTTCATTGAAGAATTATTCAAATTAGAATCATTACAATACTAATGCCACGAAGTTAAAACAAACAAACTTAACATCTTGTTTCTTTAATACACAGAAAAAAGGACACGATCAAATAAAGTTTGATGATCTTGTCATAGAATACAATGTTAATGGAATGAGACCCTTATCAATTACAATTACAAGAAGAAATATTAGTGATACAACATTTTAAAATCTAGTAGACTTGAAGGGAAACATGTCCAATTATACAAAATTGTAAATCAAACATTTTGTGATTTAAATTATAAAACTGGATCACAATTGGTTGTATTTTGTATTTTCAAAAGTATTCCTTAGAAAAGAATTGCCATTTATTTTTATGAAATGAAAAAGCTCAAAAATTCAAAAATCCTTCATAACAAATTAAGAAAACCAAGAATTAAACAATATTTTGATAGAAATTGCAAGTCAATATTACTTATCAATTAACAGGAAGCAAATGAAGTTGCAAGAAAAATAAATTGTGCTCTATTCTTCAAAAAAGGTTTATTGCTTTACAACAGTATTCTGGAAAAGCGAGAAAATGCAAATTGCAAATTCTTGTAATATTGTAACATATATATTTGTATCTAAAATGCTTTTCAGAGAGTATTTTGTATCTGAAATACTTTTTTTCAAGTATTTTGCCCAACTCTTATAATTTCACAGAACAACGCACATGTTTAGCGGATTCCTCTGTTTACACAACTGACTCAGTCTGTCAGAGAAAGCAGGCTGCCCTGTTTCATGTAGATCCTAGCAGAGCCTGTTGTTTATAAATAAACTTAATAGTCACATTTTGTCAGAAGACATCCAATTGAGAGTGTATGTGTGTTTCTGTGATTTATAACATGCCCATTTGCTCCAATGAAGAAACTATTTTTTAAATGTTATTTACGTTGTGTTCCACTATGAAATTTAGACCTATGCTATACAACATTAGTGTAGAAATACACAAGAATTTTTTACAATTAATTGAAGTGTTGACCTAACGTAAAAATTGTCATTTTAAAAATTTCGTTATAATTTAAATATTTAAATACATTTTTTTAAACCTTAGCAATTGCATGATTTTTCGGAATAAATAATTGGTAATATTTCTCAAAGGGGTGGGATCAGGGGGGAAAAGAAGAGTCAGCTATTTTCAACCCTAGGTCTCATAAAAAATGTTTTAAGTCACGAAAAAATAGTGATGTTTTGCGGGAGTGTGATTTGACATGGAATGACTCAATAATAAATTGTATGTAACAAAACTCGTATAATTTTTTCCACTAACAGTAATCAGATACATAAAACAGCTCATTTATTTAAATCAGAAAAATAAAACCATTTTAACAAGAAAGTCCTCTCCCAAAAACGTTGATCTCAAATGACCAATATTTAATATTATCCTCAGTTAATAAATATTGCTCACTTGAATTTATTGTTTTAAAGTAGTACAACAGCAGATATTATGGTATGATTTAATCACTAACAACTATTTTACTTACAGTAATTGAAGAAAAATAAAATGAGAAGATGGGTTAATATTGTAATTCACTGACCTACTATCCTCAACATTGTGAATTGATCTAAACATTGGTTATGTTTTATATCAACCTGACCATTCATTAAAATAAATTCAAAATTAACATTAATAAAAAAACAGTGATTTAAAATTTTTAATTAATCTTCAAGACCAATCCATCTCTTCCAAATACATATAAAAAAAATGATTTTTTCTTCTCTTTTCATAAGAAAAAATAAAAATAAAAAAATAACATAAATAGATGTTCCTTCAAACAACTCTGAAACATTCTATAACACAACAATGCATTTCTAGGATTTTTCAAAACATTATCAAATATGATGATCAGATGGGACCATTACAAACTCAAATGTGACAGTAAAATCAAATCTTAACAAGTTATAATTACACTCTGTGGAATGACTGAGCAAGAATGCTATTGAAGTTACAATGTTTGACCCTAACCAAAGAATTACATAAAATTAGCAAAAGTATTACCTTCAATGTGATTGCCTGTCTGTCGAGCTTCAGTCATTCTCAATTGAAGAACTTGCATTTGAGGTAAATTATTATTCATTTTAGCAGCATTCCTCTGAGATGCAATCACAACAGGAAACAGCAATACCCGTACAACTAGAGTGCCTGAAATTGAATTAAACTACAATTAAATTTGACTCAAAAACAGTAAGGGAATTCATTATCAATAATTTGCAATACGTTTAATACAAGGGAAGATTTTTAAAAAAACCTGTTAAAAAAGAATATTACTTGCTATTTAATATTGTCTATCTTCACAGGAAGAAAATTACAATGCCTATACTAGTTTGAAACAAAATGTCTTCAAATTATTTTGGGCTTATGTATGAAAAATATCAGTCAAACATTTATTTTTTTTTACAAATGACAATCACTTGTTCATGATATTAATGAAATTAAAATGTAAATGTTTACAACCAAATTATTATACAAAATTCTAATGAAATGCTACATTTGTAAAACAAGATAGTAAAAATGCTACATTAGCATTTACAAAATCTAGAACAAGTTGTCCAGAGAATGATTGGTTACTTTCTGTGACAAATGAATAAAACAAAATGCAAAGATCCATCTTAACCTAACATGATGTTAGGAATTCATTATATATTGTACAAGCAACAAGGACAACAAATTGTTGCTTTTCTGAGATACTAAACCCCAAAAAATTGAAATTATAAGTCAAATAATTTCAAATAATCATTTTTACGTGAAATCTGACATATCAATTGTCACTTGATACAGAAAGCTTCACTATTCTACAGAAGAGAATTGCCATTGATTTTTATGAAACGAAAATGCTCAAAAATTCAGAAATCCTTTTTAATAAATTAAGAAAGCCAAGAAATAAACAATTTCTTGAATGCAAGTCAATATTACTTATCAATTAACAGGAAGCAAATGAAGTTGTGAGAAAAATACGTTGTGCTCTCTTCTTGAAAAAAGGTTTTTTGCTTTACAACAGTGTTCTGGAAAAGCGAGAAAATGGAAATTGCAAATTCTTGTAATATACATTATATAATCTTGTAATATAAATATTCCAGGATTTCATTAAGTGTTCATAACTATATTTCTGTATATTCATCAACTTTTTCAGTAAGAGTGTGATGTGATATCAAAACAACAAAGTTAAAGAACATCAACAAATAATGTAGCCAGTATAAACTGCGAACAATCTAAAATAGCATTTCGATGACAGCATTATTCAGAAAATTGCAGAGCTCTGGACACAGTATTCTCTTGCCCATTTATTTACTTCAAAACAGTATTGCACCTAGTTACCAGAATCAACAACAGAAATAAAACATCAAGTATGACTTGAATCATTGGGCGAGATGTAATTATGAGTCAATGTTAAATAATTCTATTTAACGTGACAATGGCCAATGAAAAACGTTGAAACATCATACAAACAGTGAAAAATTCAAGTTTAAAACTGTAAACATAAAGTTACTATTAATTTCTTACCTAGTGCAATAGAAGCCCACCATGGAATTCCACAATCAACATGAAGGAATTCCATACAGTTCTCCACTATGCCAACTGGAGTCCATCCTCCTAAGCCCAGAGAAGCAAATGAAGTTTCTGATGCAGAATTTATAGCATCTGTAGTTGCTTCCACAGAAGGTATAGAAGGTGGCTCAGGTATAGGGTCAGTTACTACACTTGATGTAGTCACAGAGCCCGCAACAGCTGGTTCTTGTCCAGATACGGCATCTGATAACTTTCCTGGTGCTTCCACAACAAATGTACTTGCTAATCTAGCATCAGAAAAACTTAGAAAATGTTTTCCCTTCACATTACTAGTTCCTTTAAAAATGTGAGGTGGCCTCAAAATATTCATTGTCACTCCATGATTCCTCCTCGAGGATGCAATATGATGATGTCTGACATTATTAACAGAGCCCAAAACAGGAACATATTCAAGCTGAAATAATACAAACGAATTATAATAATGCGAACATAACCTCTTAAAAACTCTCAGCCATTAGGCACTCACAATAAACGTTCCGTGTTTGGAAAGAACAGCCGCTCGTCCAGAATTCATCAATAACAACGAACGGAGATTTCTAATAGCCATATTCGCATTAGAAGCTTTAAAATTCAATTAAGCAAAAACATTAATAACTACAACCCACAAACTAGCCCACCACGCGAACTTCGACTCTTTTCGATTAATCACGATTCCAAACACTAGCAAACATCACACAGTGGATCGTACCGGATCTCACCACCGTTCACCACGTCGGAACATGCATATACTGTGCATAACCTTATGCGCTGATGTGATCATGAAGATTTTAGAATCCCTCTGAGCTTCAGTGCAAGCCACATTGCAAGATAGTGGTCATTAAGAAACACGGTTGGAGTACTGCATCTGAACGTGGAATATGGTATTATCAGTGTGATGTAAGGAGTGCCGATGTTAACACAACGCGTGTGTGTGTGTGTGTGTGTGGTGTTATCGGCGGTTTTTCAAAGCAGTACATGGGACAGTACTGAGAATAATTGAATCGCATATATTTGAAAGATGGCAACAAGTTCCAACGATGTGTGTACTGTTCGTTCGAGGAACTTCAAAGAAATACCCATATATGTTGTCGATTATCACAACGACGTCCTTCCATTTATTTATAGATGTATAGGATCTAAACATCTTTCGTTAGAGAATAATACACTGATTCATCTCGACTCGCATCCGGATATGGGGATTCCGAAAGGAATGCCAGCAGATGCCGTGTGGGATAAATATGAACTTTTCAGCCACCTGAGCATCGAAAACTGGATAATACCCGCGGCATATGCCGGGCACTTTTCATCTTTAGTTTGGGTAAAACCGCCTTGGGCTCATCAGATACCCCAAGGTTCGTACAGTTTTTTCGTTGGCCGAGACCGCGCATCGAGCGACATCAAAGTCACATCCACCTTGCCATATTTCTTGAGCGAGGCGCTGTGGGCCTCGAAGGAAGATCTGGAGAACGCTCGCGAGGTGACGTTGGACGTGATAACTTTCGGCGCTTGTCTCAGCGACGCTTCGGAAGCGGAAGTGAAGAAGGCAGAACAGGTGGAAGCGGAGGCGTTGGCTGACATTTTGCGTCGGCGCGCTTCCGAGAACGGCGGCCTCGTGTTGGATGTGGACCTCGACTTCTTCAGCACACTCAACCCTTTCTTGAGCATGCTACCGGCCGCCGACCTGTACACGCGACTGCACGCCATCTACGATTTCCAGTTGCCTGCGGCGGACGCTCCGGAAGAGGAGATCCGAGCTTTCCAGAAACGGCGTTCCTCTCAGTTGGAGGAACTCGAGGAAATCTTTCGTTACATGCACAAGCACCGCAACTTGGACGGTTATCCCAATCCTGAATCCCCGAGAATAGAACAGGTGAGTGAAGTAACAGGCAATTGAGTTGAAAATAGTATGGGTGTTAACATCTATCTACATAACATCTATCTCAAAGGACGATGAAAACTTTCACTGTCCACTTGTAAGTTACACCAAGTTGCGGAGTTTCGTCGCAATTATGCGGACGGCTTGTGTTGTTTTGTTAATTTTCTTTCCTAATTACGCCATTTTTTTAAGTCTGACAATCGTCAAAACTTTTTTGTCATTCTGTAATACTGGAAAAACTTATCAGAGTATTCACATAATTCTGACAAAAACAATTTGTAAATCCGCCCTTTCTAAATAATGACTATATTTTTGTTTGTATATATGCACAAACATTTATTACACTATAATTTACGTTTTCTTTAGTAAATCTGGATGATTTTTTCTTCTGGAGAGGGTCTCCAGGGTCATTTTGTGCGTGCGGGAGCCGCACTACCGAAATCCGGCCCTGACATGGCCATCACCCAATTTCTTCGATTTAATTGTAGTGACATCTGAAGTTTGATGAGCTGGGGCACGGTTATCCGATGGGGAGTTTCAGTACCAAAAATAGAGTTGCAACAATGATGGAAAGATGGGTGAGCTATTGCGCATCGAATCCGACTTCAGTCAATGAGCTTCAGGCATAGGTTTGCGTCACAATACGAGTATTAGCGGGAATTTTAAATGCAGCCAGATAGCAAAATTACCACCCTGTTACAAGTCATTGAAGCAGATTTATGAAACATTTCTTTTAAATATTGACCGTTGAAGACTGTTACTTAATGCCAGTTTCATTGATACATGAACTCCCTAGTTCTCATCCAGCGCTGAATAGTACGGCACGTTGAGATACTTAGGTTCGACTCGGAACGGCACGTCCCAATTTACAATGCTGGCAACAATCACCTCGTACTTTAAAAACAATCGTAGCATTTATCGTGGCACTGTTTGGCGAGTTAAGTTCATGCCCACAGTTGGTACGCATTTTTAAGCAGTGACGTACCCTGCGCCCTCCTCTCCCCGCACCCCCCGCAATGGAATATCAAGAAAACTTGCACTATAGTATGGTATTCAGTATATATTATACATGGCGGCCAGCATATATTCTGTCTTTTTAAAGGAAGTGCCCGTGTTGTGGTCACGTGACGTAAACTGGCGCTGCACAGAACGAGCAAAAATCTGTGCGCCGGACTAGCTCACCCCCTTCTCTTTCCACCATAGTCGCTACCATAGAACAATAGTACCTTTGTGGTCGCAACTAAACTCCCGATGACTGACATGGTTCATACGTCAGAATAGTCACTATTAAGGCCCATTCACAATGCAAATATAAACATAAGCATGGCGTTAACATAAAAGTTAGTCCATAAGCGGACTCATTCACGATGCGTTCGCATAAGCATAACACGTAAGACGTTAGCTCAAAAGCTTGCATGCTTCAAGCTTCTGTGCTTATGCTTAAGTAAGACATAAGAAATGTACACAGTACGCTAACTCAAAATGGAGAATCGAAAGAGGAGCGAAGTCGATAGACGAACGAACGCCATATGGGCCAATGAACACAGTCGATACCTTGAAATCGATTCTCAAACCCAAGCCAATAGTAAACTAGAATGTCTACAGCCAATAAAACTATTATTGTCTACTTTATTTAGACATTATGTGAATACTGAGTCTATCACTTCTTTAAATTCGCGGGCTATCCGGAGAACGCCGCGTCGTTGGCTGGAGGCCGACGTTCGCCGGACATTGTCGCAGGCTTCCTCAGGGCAGCACAGTGTCGCAGGCTTTGGTCACTGCCCTGAGGAAGCCTGCGACGTGTCAGGCGAAACGTCCCGTTCCCAGCCAACGACGCGCGTCTTCCCGATTAGCCGAGAATTTATGGATTCGAGCCGCTGAAGCTTACGTGTACGTCTATCACTACCGTTAATGTTTACGTCTACGCGTTATGCTTGTGTTTACGTTTGCATTGTGTACGAACCGTTATATAGTAGCATCGGCGTCGCAGGTGCGGGCGCTGGCGCGGGCCGTGGGCGCGGCCTACGTGGACGATCCCGACGTGGTGGACTGGGAGCTGGTGCACGCCGCCGGCTGCACGTGCGACGCACAGGCCGAGGCGGCGCTGCCGCACCACCGCACGCCGCGCGCGCACGCGCTGCGCCTGGCGCGCCGCGCCGCCCGCCGTGCTGCGCGCCGCTGCCGCGCCGCCCCGTGCTGAGTGGGCGCCGTTGCGAGACGAGTACGCCCGCTCGAGGACGTGACCGCCTCCAGTAGACGGCGACGGTGGTAGCGCGTCTCTGCAGATTCATGCTCGATTATTATATTGTTACACGGCTGCCGGACGCCGCGTCCTTGGCGAAGGTGCGACGTAATGCCAAGTGCATTACGCCCTGAGGAGGTCGCAGATGCCAAGTAGCATTAGCCCTGAGGAAGGTCGCAGAATGGCCAAGTAAGCATTACGCCCTGAGGAAGGTCGCAGAATGCCCAGTAGCATTACGCCTGAGGAAGGTCGCAGAATGGCCCAAGTAGCGTTAGCCCTGAAGGAAGCCGTCGCAGAATGCAAGTAGCATTACTCCCTGAGGAAGGTCGCAGAATGCCAAGTAGCATTACTCCCTGAGGAAGGTCGCAGAATGCCAAGTAGCATTACGCCCTGAGGAAGGTCGCAGAATGCCAAGTGCGTTCGCCTGAGAGACGTCGCAGAATGGCCAAGTAGCATTACGCCTGAGGAAAGGTCGCGAGAATGCAAGTAGTCGTTACGCCCTGAGGAAGGTCCGCAGAATGCCAAGTAGCATTACGCCCTGAGGAAGGTCGCAGAATGCCAATAGCGTTACGCCCTGAGGAAGGTCGCAGATGCCAAGTAGCATTACGCCTGAGGAAGTTCGCAGAATGCCAAGTAGCGTTATGCCGAGGAAGGTCGCAGAT
>BOPP01000044.1:1657928-1684477 GCA_017312745.1 Gryllus bimaculatus
GGGAGAAGAGATGAATGAAGTAGCATTAACTCCCTGAGGAAGGTCGCAGATGCCAAGTAGCATTACGCTGAGGAAGGTCGCAGAATGCAAGTAGCATTACGCCTGAGGAGGTCGCAGAATGCAAGTAAGCCGTTACGCCCTGAGGAAGTCGCAGAATGCCAAGTAGCATTACGCCTGAGGAAGGTCGCAGAATGCCAAGTACGTTTACGCCCTGAGGAAGGTCGCAGAATGCCAGTAGCATTACTGCTGAGGAAGGTCGCAGAAGGCCAAATGCACTTACTCCCTGAGGAAGGTCCGCAGAATGCCAAGTAGCATTACGCCTGAGGAAGGTCGCGAGCAAGTGCTTGCAAGTCAGATCCAGTATTACGCCCTGAGGAAGGTCGCAGATGCCAAGTAGCATTACGCCCTGAGGAAGGTCGCAGAATGCCGAAGGTAGCGTTCGCCTGAGGAAGGTGCAGAAATGCCAAGAATTACGCCCTGAGGAAGGTCGCAGAATGCCAAGTAGCATTACTCCCTGAGGAAGGTCGCAGAATGCCAAGTAGCACTACTCCCTGAGGAAGGTCGCAGAATGCCAAGTAGCATTACTCCCTGAGGAAGGTCGCAGAATGCCATGTAGCATTACGCCCTGAGGAAGGTCGCAGAATGCCAAGTAGAATTACGCCCTGAGGAAGGTCGCAGAATGGCGACCGAAACGTCGCCACCTTCGCCCTGGACGCGGTGTCACCCGGACAGCCTAGTAAATACTGGCTCCGGCCGCGGAAACCTACGCTCTCACTATTCGATCGATTGATTGGTTGATTAGTGATTCAGAGTCCGTCAACTGCTAAGGTCGCGTAAGCGTAGTGCATGTTTTTCCTGTTGTGGTTGTGATGGTGTTCTTTTATCGCTGAATGGCGAGATCCCGCGCCGACCTACGTCGGCTTCTGGTATTTTCCCCAACCAGGTATCTCTCACTAGTGGGGCACCCCCCTTGCCGGGACAAGCTCTAAGCTCCTGGCTGGTCACTAGGTATGTTCCGTAGTGTAGTGCACATAATTATAAGTGTGTGTATGTGTAGGACAAGGAAGAGGAAGGAAAGATCGTGCATGGCCCACGGCCGGTTGATTAGGGTACTGCGCAGACATTCCCCTGGTGTTGATCGTAGAAACCACGGGAAACTGTTTACCAGAACAGCCGGCCACTGGAATTCTCCAGATAGCGGCTGAATTCGTCCTAGCTGTCAAGCTAGTGTCGAAAGTCCTGCCAGGTCAAGATTCGAACCCTAGGACCTCCCAGTCCGAGACATTGCAGTGGGATCAGTTGAGCCACCTTTGCCGTTAGCTAGGTTGAATTCAGCCGCTGTCTGGGGGGACGTTGTAGATGGCCGCTGCTCTGGTGGGTTGATTTCTGTGGTTTTGCAGATGAGTTCGACGAATACCGGAGCAATACCTTTACAACCAGGCCATGGGACGCGCGCGATCTTTCCTCCATCATTGTTCTTTCCTTTCTCGTTACGAACACTTATGTCTAGTACACCTAGATGCACTTCACTGCCACTCGTGTTGAGAGTCCAGTCGGAAGCTTTGAGCTTCTCTCAACCCGGTGTCTGTTCCGCTGGCGATGATAAGTGTAGGTTGGTGACGGATCTCACGTTGCACCAGTGAATGACCACCGCCATCTCCAAAGATATGCTCTCCACCTCAGGAACTAATGACCATAGATGTCTTCAGTATGATAAACAAATGTTTACATTTTCCTGAGAAAAGTATCGCTCCCGCATAGCAGTTTCGTGACGATTTCCTTTCTATAACGCCCAGAAGGTTGTGCTTACAATGGGTGTGAACGTTGAGGATATTTACAATTATTGTCGAATAAAATCTGCTCTTTCGGATACAAGTAATGAAAAATCAAATTTGTGAATTGATAGAATTGGGGTACATAGTTTGGCTGCCCTAAATCGCACGCGGTCCTGCAGTCACGCCAGACCTCATTGGCCAGCCTTGGAAATGAAGACAAATTTCCGTTGACATTCAGGGTGAGTCAGGAGGAGGTACATGCTTTGAGAGGTTATACTTCTGGTGATTTTGAACAAAAAACTTCTAATAAACAAATAACCTTTTCTTAAGCGTTTCAGGGTAAACCAATGAAAATAAATAGAACCGGAGGATTCACGGTATCTTGATTTTCTTCAAAATGTGTTAGCAAAATAAGTGGAGGTTACCCCTTTGGCAACACGAGGTCGTATTCAGCACAACGGAGCCCCTGCACATTCCTTAAGGCAAGTGATAGAGTATCTCAACGAATCCTGCTCGTTGGATGGGTCGCCGTGGAGTCATTGCTTGGCCACCGAGGTCACACGATCTTACCCAGTGGATTACTGTTTGTGAGGTTGGCTACTAGCGCAGAGTGGGCGCAAGAGAGGAACCGCTCGCTCGTATTTTACATGCTTGTGCTCAATTATATAAAGGAATGCAGAAATGATCTCAGATCAGCAACACAACACCTGTCTACAAGGTTAGCAAAATGCATTGAAGTTGGAGGTCTACTATTTGAACATTTGTTGTCATGAAACCATAACATAGCAGTATTTTTTTTTACTATCACCTGCAGTTTTTCCGTTCCTAATTGTTTTCATTAGTTTACCCTGAAACGGTTTAAAAAGGGTATATGTTATTAGAAGTTTTCTTTTGTTCAGAATCACCTGTGTATGCAGGCCATGGAAATTACGAAAAACACTTCGCAAATCTGTGCTTCTTAGGCCAAAACAGTAAAGGAATCGTGTAGTATTGCTAGTACTCGGAATTGCTAGTACTATGAGGAACTCGACTGTTGTTTATTTTCATCCGAAATGACTTACCTGTATAAATGACTTGTGGTTGAATTTCCGCCCAGGACGAGCTGCTGGCCGCCCTCCGCCGCGATCTCCCGCCCTCCACGCTGCTCCTGGACTACGAGCGAGACTCCGACGAGGAGGACGTGCTCGACCACTTCTTTCGCGGCAGCTCGCAAAGGGTGGAGGGGGCCGCCGGGCAGCACGGCCCGGAGAACAAGGACGAGGAGAAGGAGCAGGGGTAGTGACGCGAAGGAAGGAGGAGGAGGGACATGTGTTCTCACACCCCCTCCCCCCCCTGCCTTTCGAACGGTTTCACTGGCCGTCCTTATTTTTGGCACCCCCCCCCCCTTGATGTACCGAACGAGGCGGTGGGTCCCATTCAGTGACCCTCACACACATTTACCAACACCGAGCCTCTCAGATCAAGCCTTGTGCCGCCGCTGGCATGCGAGTGTTGTCAAGAGGATGTCGTTACCTGGCTTTTCAATTCCAATACATTTAAATGTAATTTCTCTTTCCCTTTTTTTCTATTTCTCGTAGACTTACACACAGTTGCCTATTCATGTTGACGAGTCTAGAGCACTGCCATTTTGGTTAGCAGAGATGTATTATGGTCAATGGGCTTTGTGTCATCATCAGAACCTATTTATAAATATTAAAGATATGCAAGTAAAAATGAGAGGAAAAATAGTTTATATTTTTCTTTTTCCTTTTGCTTTGTGAATGGTTGATAATAGTACTTTTAAAAAAAATCATGCCTCGTCTTACTTTATTTTCCTCATTGCCATTCAGTTTCATTTTTAATTCTTTTGATATTTATTTTTTTCATTAAAGATGATAGTAAAGTATTTTCCTAATATGTTTAAATTTAATTGATTATATTGTCAACTAATCCCTCTCACTCTATCAAAATAGGTAATCAACAATTGGTAATGCTTAAAAGTGAATAAAAAATTAAAAGGAAAACATTGAATTAACAATTAAAATGGCTTTTGAAATCCTTGTCTTTAACACACGAGTCATCGAGGCAAAAAAAGTAAAGAAGGCCTCTTTCAAAACAACACTGATTCCAAAGAATTTGCATTTAAAGATAAATGTTACCGTTATTTTAATTAAGAAGAAACACAACTATTCTTAACTCCAATAATATCAAAAAAAAAAAAAAAGTAAACATTCTGTGACTTACTTTGAATAAAAAATATGTAGAACTTGTTAAACTTGTCAGATGGAAACAAAAGATTTAATAGTATGATTGAATGAGATAGATTCCAGGTTCAGGTTCTTGATCAGTAAATGATGTTACAAAATAATGCCTACAGCAGAGCTGAAATTATAAATTTAAAAAGGACAAGAGATAAAGATAAGATAATTTCAAAAAGACAATTAGAGAAAGTAAAAGAGAAAAACATTAAAAAGAAATGAAATTGAATAATCTGTAACACCTTATTAAAACATATTAATTGGTACAAATACAGAGAAGAGAAAGGAGTAATTTTGATTTATTAGGAGGAGTTAAGATTTTGTCTGAACATTACCTAATAAAATTAAAATATAGTATGTTAATAATAATAATAATAATAATAATAATAATAATAATATTAATAATAATACTTACAATTTGCCAGAAAAGAAAACAAGAGGCGAATAATAGTGAAATTTGAAATTGTTGTAATGTATTTATAATGAATAAAAAAAATATGTTCTGGTAAGTCTAAAACTGAACATTGAATAAATTAAATGATGATTGAAATTAAATGAACATTGTATAAAATAATTTTACATTTGTTTCCATATTGCTTCTTTCTTCCTTATGTTATAATCCGGCTCAAGAATTCCAAAGTTCCCAGAATGTTCTCATGTTCCCCATTTATGTGTTAACGAAGCACCCATTTTTTTTACAGAAATATTCTCTGAGAGATTATCCTGAAGATTAAATATGCTTGCCAGTTTCTTCTTTCAAGAATACTTCAAGGATTTATTCTGTTCAAAATATAAAAGTACCTCCTCAACTTATTGAATTTTCATGTATTTATTCCTTCCTTTATATTGGCTTAAGGTGTTTTTCTCATATTTACCTCAAGTTTAATTTACATTTGTGGATTTCAAAAGGAATACATACAATAATTTGCATAAAGATGTAACCAAATTCAAATAAATATGGGGTGAGGGAGGAGAGTTCTTTTGCAATTTTAATGAGCAACAGTGAATCTATTAATGCCAATGACATTCAACTTCAGGTCTTGCCATAGAAACAATGTTTGAAAGCTTCTTGAGCTTCAAATGTTCCCCTAAGACCTTTCTCAAAATAGCTGCAATTGCTTCTTTATTTTTTAGTTTGCAGTATACATATGTATATATGTTCGTACATATGTTCGTCTGTCTGTCTCACTGTCCGTCTGTCAGTCTGTGAACACCACTAATGCTTAAACCATACGTACAATTTTTCCAAAATGAATATTCTCTGGTTGATCTGGTTCCACTCAAGGCACTGCGATTTTGAAAAACATTCTTCAAAATTGGAGGGTACTTTACATGAAGCCCCCTGGACATTTTCAAAAGTTTCTCAAAAATAGCCTCAAATTTTTTCTTTAAATTTCTTGTAAGATCAGAGCAAAATACACTTATAAAGATGGCATAGATCATATTTTTCTTTCTGAATTTTCGAAAATTGCAAAATTTATATTTTTTTGTGGCGTCTTCCCACAACTACAAAATTGAAGATAGAGATAAATACAAGTTGTTGTTCATAATTAGATCTTTCATTAAGGTCATTACATTTTTTGAAAATTTTTTCAGTTTTCACGCAATGTTGCGTGCAATGTGAGCAATTAAAAAAAATAAAAAAAAAAAGATTTTCTCAAAAACTGTTCCAATTTTTTTCTTTAACCTTTTGGTATGGTACTGTATAATATGACATAAACGCCACGTTGCTCCATTTTTTTCCAAAATAAAAAAAAAACAATTTGTAGCTTATCTCTGACGTCATTTATATTTAAATTAGCTGTGTTTGTTCACATTATTATATTTATGAGATCAAGTGTTTTCAATAATAAATAAATAATAATAGAATAAAGCAATGTTCGTTTCATACAATACCATGGTGCAATTTTCATTGAAATTTCTGAACTTTCCTTCATTGAAAAAGTTCAGCTTTCTTTTAATGCGGCAGGAACGTTGTTCATATGCAAACAGACGGATAATCTGGTGGATAAACCGTAGAATATCTGCGAGTGAAAAACAAAAGTTGCAAACATTTGCGGATGCAACTAATATTATAAAATTACGTAACCGTTACAAGTAATACGAGAAAGTATGTGCTGTTGTAGTTCCGCTAATTTTAGTTTACTGGGAAAGGAAGGATATAGGTATCAAGTGATTGCACCCAAGGCAAGAATTCAAAGCTGGTTGAATAACGTACAGATAATTGAAGCGAGATATGCATACTAGAAAAATTACGGCTTAGTCCGAAACAAGTCTAATTTTAGTAGCCAGTTAATTCGCACAGTAATCAACCGTGTGGATTGTATTGTATTGGATTGTATGAATCACAATGAAAGATTCATTTCAGATTTCATGAGGTTGATATTAACCACTGCGTATTGGCTTAAGGAAGATGATCCAGTTGTAATTTCGTCTCGAGGGAGGGAAAGGAGAGATTTCCCCGAAGACTTTCTTCTGATCCTTGTGTAAACGCGCGCGTCGTAGACGAACACTTCTTATGCGGAACGGCCAAGAGCGCTCGTGTGTCGTTCCGGTTAACATACACTACGACGTGCATCAAAGCAACGCTCGTGTAACAGGCCTGAATGTACATCCCAAGTCAAATATAACGTTTTGAAGTTTGAGGGCGAAAATGACCTCCTTTTGTAGATGCTAGCGGAGGAAATTTTCTTTAATCGAGTTTTAGACACTTTTAAGCGACAGGAATCGCTTCGAAGAGGAACTAACAACCTTTCTTCCTCTCGTGTTAATGGCTATATCTCAGAGCTCCTGCGGTCAGAAGAGGCAAATTTTATGTATTGAGGTATACATTTCTGAGCAGGATGTCCTTTGCATTGTCTTCAGGAGTCTCTGACAAATACACGAACGCTTCATGGAACGTGGGCGATGTCACACGCCAGCAAGGGCCTGGCTGCTTCCGAGCGTCGCGGCGCCAGAGTACAGCTGGCGCACAGGGCAATGACACAATATGTGCTGACGGAAGTCCGCGTGAACTGGGAAACCCAACCGATATATCTATAATTCTTATTCCCGGTCGGTAAAAACAGAAGAAGTCCTAAAATAAACAATATATCGTATCCCATCGCAAGTCGACGCATACGATCTACTTTTTATTATGTTTCATTCTAAGAAATGTATGCAATCAATTTATTTTGGAATATTTATTAATTTATTTGTCTTCTTACTCTTTCAGAAAAGTGCACGAGCTTCCAGTGAGGTGGCGTGTGAGGTATCAAGCGAGTTCGCGAGAAGTATTTCGGTATGAAAATACATTGGAAACTATACGTTGCTCACATTTGAAGTTGTTTCATCCAAATCACGAAGACTGGAGCCCTACCCGCGCCGCTATTTGTCGTTAACTCGGAAATGCGTAGTAAATGATCTAGTGATGTATATAGTGGGATTGAGTGGTATCTAGTAAATAAAAAAAGCGTCTTTCTCTTTGTCAGTGGAAATCGAAACTACACTCCTTCCCGCACACTAACTTTAGAAACATTCCATCAACAGACTGCTTCCTGTTCATCACATACGTGGTGATATGAATAAAAATAAGCAATTACTCTTCGCTCCGAGTTTCGTAGAACTTTCTCAATTTCGTATGCATAAAGACTCTCACAGACCGGCGCGTGAGATCCGCAGCCTTCGCGAAATGGTCGCAGTGGAAATTTCGCGTCACATGTTGCCTTTTGAGCACGTTCAGACTTGCGCGGCAGGCGAGCGTCGCGGCAGCGGAGTGGCAATTTTTTTTTTCTTACCAGCGGATTTGGGAACGCAGTCAGGCGCGTTTCGACCGCTGCCGTTCGAGTTTCGTGGAAGTCCACCAGCCTTCGCACTTACTCTGAGCGTACTCTCAACCATCCGCTCTTCGTCACAGCAACGTACTGCTTCACCTACTCCAACTACATTGGTTTGGCTAATGAGAACTTCCAGACTATTCGGCTTAAGTCGGAAGAATGCTTCGAAGATGATTCCCATTCGGACTGTATTCGCTGTTTTTTTCCTCAAGGGAACATTAATAAGTTTATTCAGGAATTAGACAAGTTCGGACTTCAGCCGTAATTTACACATTGTTCACGTTGGGAAAGTGGAATTCAAAGAAATAATCAATACAATTAAAATGAATTATTTAAATCTTTAACATAACAATAAGATTATTTAGGTTACATCTATTTTTGGGCAAAGACATACTGGAATACTCCAAATAAAGAAATAGTTCACAGCAGTAACATTCCAGATGACATGCTTATCAAAGTACTGATTTGAAATATTCTTCTTAACTTCTTTGTTAGATACTGACCATTAAGTTCACAGTGACATCATATATGAGCATCAACATTACATCAATAATATTATAAAAATATTGTTTAATGTATTACATTCACCTTAATGTTAATATGATATTCCATTAAATTTCTTATAATTAATAAATGCTGTTTGACAGCAAAGAAAACAAGATAGCTTTCCATAAGTGTCCACATACTTTGAAATCTACATTTTTAAGACAGGTTTTTTTTCACTATTTCTACAAGTTTTATCATTCTAAATTTTTAATATCAAATTTGCAGAACGTGTTAAGTAATAGGCAGGGGTATAAAAATATTGTAATATATTTTTAACATTCACTATTAAATTTACTCAGACCCTCATTACGAATTCGGCTGCCTCACCTTGAAGAATATGCATCGAGATTAAAGCACATTTCCCCAAGGTGCAGTAAACCGATTAGTGCAATTGTTTTAAATAATCATTTTTAACTGATATTAATAATTATGTTTAATCTGTTTAATGCAATTTTCTTTTTGCAGGTTTTTGTTAACATGTAATTATTTTTTTTCAAATCAATTTTTGAACAAAAATTATGTTGAATACTTGACTTAGCACCAGTAATACATTCTAAGTCAAAAACCCCCTTTACCCGTCTCAGGAATCAAAATTGACAATACTTTGTGCTTCAATTGGTCACTTGGGGACCATAATCCCAAATATAAAACATTTTGACAGTTATAGCTAGTATATGCTCAAAGTGAAGTTGTTATCTGAACCAATGTAACCACATAAATTAGATTTTCCTCAAATCAGTTCATTATTCATTTCCTTCCTATCAAGATCTAAACAACATTCAAATATTTTATACAAATCAATACATTAGTTGTCAAGATTTAAAAAAATTATTTTCTTGTGCAATATTCTACTCGTATGTTATATATCAATAAAGAAAGTATTACAACTAAAATTGGAATTCTATGATAAATAAATTCTACCTTTCTGCATAGCTACTTTCAAATCTATTCGTCTTCAGAAAAATTAAAGAACAATATTTTCTATTTTTGAAAATCAATTACCTTTATGTTTAAATATGTAAAGTTATAGCTAGAAACGAAATTTAATACAGACAATGCTATGAAATGGTTTTATATGGTGTAATGGAAGAAAAGCCATAAGCCTGACAATTCATAATTTATGTGAACCACAAATTTTTAGCAGACAACAAGCAGCATATGGCTATGTCCATGACACACTGGAATATGAAGTGACAAAATTGATTGGAAAATCATGAACTGTATCCAAGGAAGTAGCTTCTGACTTCAAAAAGGCAACATACAGTTAGTATCTGAGGCTGGCAACAGAGTGCAGGCTATATACAAGTGGAGGCAAGCTCCTTTGTGCAAGTGCAAATGATGTGCAATGCGCACACCGACTCTCTTGTGCACACTAGCAGTCTTCAGAATGTACAGCGACTTAGTGCACGTGACCAACAGCATACAGTATTGCAGAAGTGATGAGCAATCTTGTCTCACGATAACAGAATTTATACAAATAGAATAGAACATCATCAATATTTCAGGAAATCTATATATATTTCATATTAATTCATCAAAATAGCCAATTTATGCCAAAATGGTTCATTAATTTGTGGAAACTTGTAAAATTTTACAAAACTTCATAACCTTGTAAATTTTCTAATACTATCTTTGTTATTGTGAAACCGATTGCATTGCTCAACACTGCTTTACCAAAAAGTTGCCTCCTCATCTCAAAGATGAAACTGAATATATTTTTAAAAACTACTTATTTCTATTCTTTGTATGTCTCATTAAAACAGGGTGAACCATTTTTTTACAATTTGTTTGTGGCCTGTGGAGGTTAATTTCAGTGTTAATACTTGAAACAAAACTTCCAAAAAAGAGTAGCAAACTTCTCAGACTTAGGCATGTGTCACCCAAGCGTTGCATTGACACACAGTAAGTAACATGTGTCATAGATTAACACTATCTTAAGCAGAACAGTCAAAGAGTTTGTGTGCTGTATCACATAAGGTAGTGTTTTTCCACAATGCACATTAACACAACGCTTGTGTGCAGGGGCCCTAAAACAAATATTTTCACTCCTATTTTAGCTTCATCAAAAGGAAACTATACCTTATACATATAATCTTTGTGCGTTCAATTGAATCAACTAATCTGGAAGAAGAAAACATCTTCCAAGATGTTGATTGTGTCCCGTATCAGGCAAAAGTACCAGAATGAGAAACATTTAATGCTTAACAATAATTCCTTACTTGCTTATTCCATCATTTATCGTACACTGTATGCTTAAAATTCACGTCACTGCTGTCATGTGCAAAGTTCTACATACAATACAAAAGGCAAGGAGAGAGAATCCCAGTGTTGATATGCTTGTAATGGTTTGGATTATTTTTTAAATGATTGTTTCATTCCTTCCAAAATAATGTAGAGTGTACATGAAAATACTGTTTATATACACATATAAATACACACACACATACGCTTATGAAGGTAGAATTAGGGACATGTATATACATGCTATGTACATAAATATTGTTTAATCTGGATGTATGCATGTGTTCTGTGTATGCTACAGGCTATCTACCCATTAGTAATGTTCAATTCACTATTTATTGTAGCCATGGTCAAGTTATTTACTAGGAGTATTTGTATATATATTCCAAATCCTTTAATCAGGAAAAAATCTAGAATACTTGGTGTATTTGCATGGTCTACAACTTACCACATTGATATCTCCCTATATCACTTTACAAGATAATTGTTCTTACAATAATGTATATTAAAATGCCATTGGTGTTGAGTACAATTTTCTTCCTTATGGAATTTAGAACAGTCTTTCCTAAAGCAACAATGTTTCACACAAGTCAACTACAACTGCTTCATAGGTGGAATAACAGAATTTGTTTAATTTTATTTTTTTGGAATTGCAAAATTTCCTGACTCATTTTATTATGTTTTCAGGCTAACTTAGACACCCAAAAAATGTGTACAGTATTTGCAATTATTATGCAACAAAGCAAGTTTTATAGTTGTATATTCAGTTGTTCTAAATTCTGAGAAAGTGAGATTTGCTGTACATGAACTACTTACACTCAAGGCATAGAAACATTCCTTTTTATATAGAGATGGGAGAAAGCACAGTTTTAGAAGTATGAGCGCATCACATTGTAGGGTTTCTATTTCTGGACCATTACATCATCTGATAATCTTCAGAAGTTTGGGATTAGCCTGTAACAAGTACATATGCTTCATGGAAACTTTCCTTATAGGGAAATTAATAGTACTTTATATTGATGTTTCACACACACACAAAATATCATGGAAGAAATGAATATTCTACTGTGCATTATTATGCCGTAGTTACAATAGAATATCTGTACTATTTAAATATATACTTTCCTGGACATTGTCCATGTATCTAAGAGAGAGGGAACCATGTACACAACTGACAAGGCATCATTTTGAAATGATCCTCTGAAAAAACTTATCTATACAAATACTTTTTTCTACAGTCCCATGGAAAAGCAGGATTTGCTTCTGAAATGTATGGTTTGAGGAGTCTCTAACATATGCTTAATCATCTCTTTCAAGAGACACATATGACACATTATGTTTCCATTCAAAGTTTGATAAACTGATGATCAAGAGTTTTGTACAACAGTACCTTGAGGCAAATGTTTAAAGAATCAAGATGCTAAAATAGCAAATTTAAAATTAGTACCATGTTACCATGAACTTTACTGGAACACTTAAAATATATACATTTTAAACACAGATTTTATTAAATTTTTAAACAAAATTTTTTTTACAATTACAATTTCAGGCAAGATTCATTGATTGAAACAAGTGAAAGAGGCAACATGAAACTATGCATTTGCTAATCTAATTTATGTATCGTACATATACTAGAAAGAAAAGGCTACAGAGAATATTTAGTATGGTTTCAAGCAAGAGAGTTGGAGTGCCAAAATCCCTCCCATATTTTAAGTCATAACACTTAATTTTCTAATCTATTTTCTCAATTTCACTAGATTTTCATAGATACTTGATTGTTTTCCTTAAATGAAAAACTAAACAACCTTTAATTCTTTTCAAACTCTTGCATCAGTCTCCAAACACAATTACAAAAATGTGCCTCAAAAAAAGAAACACTAAATCAGAGTACGTACGCCTTTCTACCACCAAAGCTGCCTTCTAACATTGCAACCTTGAAGAGGGGACCAAAGTGTTAGAAGATCGGGGGCAAAGGCGCTCCGTGAGGCGGGGAAGGGGAGCTTTCGTCTTAAATTGGGGTTCGGGGGCAGGGCTGGATTAAGGCATGGGCGTTAAGGGCTGCTGTCCGGGGACCTCAACCATTTGGGGGGCTCTAGAAAAAAAAAAAGGCCGTCCGAAAAAAATAATAATAAAAGACCCTCCTCGTTATGCAGCCACAAGTGACGCTGACTGGTTAAAAATCTATGTACATCGGTAATAATACAAAAATGTACGTTTGTGAAGCGACTTATCCACTTAGATCCGCTATTGTTGAGGGGCCTCTCGGTTCTTCTTTGTTTTCTTTCTCTATTCTCTGAGTCCCCTCAGTTATTGCGTCCCAGAGCCCTTGGCTCACTGTCTCAATCCGGCCCTGGCAGGGGCAAAGAGAGAGGATGAGAGGCCGGCTCAAAACGGGCGCTAGCAGGCTGTGTCTAGCGCCGCGAGCCCGCGCCACTTGCAGCACAGCTCGAAGAGAGAGAGAGAGAGCCCAGAGTGCACAGACTTGTGAAAGCAGACCCGCCCAATTCCATAATCGTTTTATGGTTCTCGCAGGTAAAATCCGCTAGTTCTGACCATAATGGCGTTGTTACGGCGACAAAGAAATGGTAGGTCCACCCTGGGTGACTTCAATATAAGAATGGCACCAATTGAAATGCAATTTTAACGGCGCATTAATTAATTATACATTTTTATGATCTGTAGTTATTACGAAAAAAGGGGCAATAATATTAATTACAATACATTTTAATTAATGATTTTATTATTATTATTAAATTCAGTTTGATGTTGACATTTTTAGAAGAAAGGAATAATCTTAACCTACGTATTTTCTTTTTTAGTAAAAATATTTATAGAACAATTTATAATATATTTTTGTGTAAAATGTATGTGTATCTCGGGAGAGGGGAGTAAACAGTTTAGCTACGCCACTGTGCTGCTGTCGAATATTCTACTATCAACAATTTCACCTGATCAAAGCATATATGTAATATATCTTGAGATTTTTCTGACAAAGAAAAAAGTTACCAAACATGAAATTTGAAATTCATTAGCCAAGCAGTTAATATAGCATATTTTGGAATTATTTCAGTAATATTTAATTTTTATTAAATTTCCTTAAAGATGAATAATCTAATAATTGAATACAATTAAGATAGCTGAAAAACTAATATAAGTAATTTATATGCCATTACGTTTACATGCTCAAGGAATAATACAAAAATTAATTTAAGAAAACGTTTTTAAAATAAGAAATTTGTTCCGCTTTAAAAAAAAACAACAATAAAATTTAGCAAAGCTGTTAAAACTATTAATTTGTGATCATTGCTGAATTCGCAGAGCTCTTCTTGCAAGCTGATCATGCGTTGTATCCCTAGCGGAGAATTCCATCTTATTTTCAAAAGTTCGTAATGAAAGGGATGGGAGTTTTGAGGGGCCAGCATACAACACAAATGGTGGCCGAAGTTTGATTGCTTACTGCACCTCTGTAGAACATGTAAGAAAGTAGCCATATAATTAGAAATATTTTCCAGGAACGCCTGACCGCTACAGTAATCTAATACACAAAATAAAAATCGTATTTAAATTCTTTAAACCGCTTAATTCCAAATCGCTCTCACGCGCGCAAGTACATTTTGGGTAGATAAAAAAAGTCGATGCCCTTACAACGCCGGCAGCGCTCATAGGTGTTGACCGCGTGAATTGTGATTTTCGGCCAAACTGTGTCAGCACCTTGTGGCAGTCAGTCCACAGTGAGCCTGCTTTCATGTTTGAGGCTCCGGCGGTAAAATGTTTGTCTCCGTGCGGCAACGGCTCCGTGCGGACGCTACTTGTGCTGCTGTTGTTTCTGCGGTGCAGTTCAATTCCTTATCATATGAAGTACGACCATGCCTCGCGTGTTACCTTCAATGAGCAGGAAAGTGATTAGCATGACATTGCTCGTCTTTAGTGTAAGGTCGTTACAGAATTCATTTTACTAAATGAAACAGAATAAAAAAGAAATAGATAAACTTTTCTGTTCAGCTGCGTTCCTATTGCAATTTTACTATTTGCTCGAATTCAAAGCAATATTTCACCATTATATGGAAATTGACATCTACTGAAATGTTACAGTGACTTCAATAATCGTTTTATTCTGCACTAGAGAAAAAAATCAAAATAATATGACAATTGCTTTATTTAACGTGATGTGATCGAACTTGCATGAAAGAATGATCAGATGCTGCAAGACAAAATTGCGAGGGAAAACATCATACCGCTGAATTATTTTCACATTGCAACAAAAGCTTTTTTTCTTAAGTTTTTTTCCGAATTGTAATACAAATTTGTGGCAAAAATGTTTGTTGTTCCAGAAATACTGAAATTTTGTCTTTTCGATGGATGTGAAGACAAGTCTTGTGTGGACACAGCTGTATGGTTTTTCAGTTTACAAGTGGACTTCTTATTTATTTTTAAGATGAAATTGCATCCTAATATTTTTGAAAATTCGGAATTCTGACTTACGCCTTGTTATTCATTTCACGTTTCCTGGTCGCAAGGTAACACGCGCACACGTCAACAAGAACCTATCGAATCAGAAGTTCTCAACAAACGCCGCTCCCATTTCGAACGCGCGACATTGCAAAACGCCGGCGCGCTATCCATCGGCGAGCGCCGCAACTAGTGCGGGGTCTCTTCGGGCGCTATCCATCGGCGAGGTCCGCAACTAGCGCGGGCGGTTCCTCGGTGCGAACCAACACGCGGAGCGAGGCAGGTAGGGTTGGGGCGGCCTACGACTCGACGAGCACGTGCCAGCGGCTAATCTGCTCGCCCCGCACGTCGCGCATGTCGTTCCAGTGCGCCAGCTCCTCCTCGCCCGACGAGTTCAGCCCCAGCGAGAACCACCCGATCATCTCCTTGCGCTTCATGCTGCGCTTGTTGTACACCGACACCATCAGCGTCACGTCGGGCAGCTGGAACAGCGCCACCTGCGCAGAGGGGGGGGGGCGTCTTGAGACCCGTTCACAATGCAAACATTAACATAAGCATGGCGTTAACATAAAAGTTAATCCATAAGAGGACTCATTCGCAAGGCGTTCGCATAAGCATGACACGTAAGACGTTAAAGCTTGCAAGCTTCGAGCTTCTGTGCTTATGCTTAAGTAAGACAAAAGAAATGAACCAATCACAGTACGGTAACTCAAAATCGAGAATCGAAATAGGATCTAAGTTGATAGACGAACTAACGCCTTGTAACATCAGTCAAGGACACAATCGATAGCTCGAAATTGATTCTCACATCCAACCAATAGTAAACTACAATATCTCACAGCCAATAAAAACTCTTTATTTTGCTTACGTTTATTTATTGTTTACGTTTACGTATGTTCATTGTGAATACTTCAGTTCATCAATTACGTTCATGTTTTCGTCTATGCGTTATGCTTATGTTTACGTTTGCATTGTGAATGAGCCTTTAGTCTTCCAAGTTCACCCTGGGATGGATTAAGGGGACCCAAAATGTCTTATCCGGTCAATGTTAATGAAAGAAACATTTTCTCAGAAACTATTTAATTTACAGTCTTGAATCATTATGTAAGTATAGATTTATTATTTATTTGTATTTTAATGAACCCATTTAAAAATACTGCTTTTTTAAATATAAATGTGTATATATACATATAGTAATTAGTTAAATATATTAACATTTATAATATTGTCTAAAGTATTTTACATTTTATAAATACGCCCCATTGAAGTATACTAACTAGTGTGCTTCATGCTCTTAAAATTTGAGCATCATTCTATTGCTAATTTTTGAGAAAATGTTTCCTAAAGAGGAACATTTTTAACTTGGGGGAAATGGCTCCTAAATTTTTCAGAGCATTCCTGGTCCATATGCTGGGCAAACACACACAAACATGCCGAAATTTGAACGCTATTCAACTCTGAGTTGTTACCAGAAACAGCGAGTCCAAAACTAAAAAGCAAAATATTAACCGTTTCTCACATCGAAAGCTGAAAGGAACAATCAGCAACACCCACGATGTGTCCTGTATGACAAGCCCACTTCTACGCCACAAACTTCAAAATTAAAAAAAATACTTTGATATGACTTATTAAGATGACGGTGAATGAATTAATGAATTTAATTAACTATAAATTAATTAATGAATAAAAAAGATACAAACTATATTTTCATCATTTTGGCCCATTTTGGCTTCCTAGTGAGGATGACGGAGAGGGGTCTCAGATGTCCATTGATAATAGATTTTATTAAGGTTTCAAGTTTAAAGAAGATGTTAACCATTGATATTGTTAATGATCTTCCTTATGTTCAAAAAATAATTTAATTTAAATGTGTAATAATTTGAATTAGTACAGCGGGTTTGGCTGCGGATAAATGAAATTCGGTGATATTCACGGGAAAACTGAACATTAAATATGTGGAAAACGGAACATTTATATAAACTATAATTGTTGAAAATACTCGTATTTTAAGTGTTAATGTAATATAAATAATGTTATATAGTTTTTTTATTAAAATTAATCGGCTTTTATTAATATAAATCAACCTTCATTTGACATACAAATATAAAATGTTTCTTCATTAAATACTAATATTGATGCAGGAAAGAAAGTAATACATCAAGGAGGTATAAAAATTTAGTAATTTATTAAAAGCGTCAAAAACATCAATAAAAAGTTAAGAGATGGGCTTTAGATCCCCCGTTTATAATGCACGGAATCATTTATTCCACTATATTGGCAGGGTTAATAGTCCCATTCCAAAGCCTTTTCGGTATCTGGGGGACACCAGTGTGTGTGTGTGTTGTTGTTGTTTTTGTGTGTGGTGTTTGTGTGTGTGTTCTGTGTTTGTGTGTGTGTGTTTGTGTTTGTGTGTGTGTTTGTTTTGTGTGTGTGTTTTGTGTTTGTGTGTTGTGTTTGTGTTGTATGTGTGTTTGATGTGTGTTTTTTTGTTTTGTGATTTGATCTTCGTATGTCCGGGTGTTGTGTTTGTGTGTGTGTTTTTGTGTTTTGTGTTTGTGTTGTGTGTTTGTGTGTGTGTGTGTTGTTTGTGTTCTGTGTGTGTGTGTGTGTTTGTGTGCTGTGTGTGTGTTTGTGTGTGGATGTGTTTGTGACTGTGTGTTGTGGTGTGTTGTGTTTTTGTGTGTGTTTGTGTGTGTGTTTTGTGTGATGTGTGTTTGTGTGTGTGTGTTTGTGTGAGTGTGTGTTTGTGTGTGTGTGTTTGATACTGTGTGTGTGTGTTGTTTGTGTGTGTGGTTTGTTGTGTGTTGTGTTTGTGTGTGTTTGTGTGTGTGTGTTTGTGTGTGTGTTGTTTGTGTGTGTGTGTTTGTGTGTGTGTGTGTGTTTGTGTGTGTGTATGTTTGTGTGTGTGTGTTTGTGTGTGTGTGTTTGTGTGTGTGTGTGTCAATGTTGTTGTTGTGTGTGTTTTGTGTGTGTGTGTGGGTTTTATTTGTGTGTGTGTTATGTGCTTTGTGTGTGTGTGTGGTTGTAGTGTTGTGTTTGTGGGGTGTGTGGTTTGTTGTGTTTGTGTGGTGTTTGTGTGTGTGTGTGTGTGTGTGTTGTGTGTGTGTGTTTGTGTTGTGTTTTTGTGTTGTGTGTTGTGTTGTGTGTGTGTGTTTGTGTTTGTGTGGTGTGTTTGTGTTTGTGTGTGTTGTGTTTGTTGTGTGTGTGTTTGTATACTGTGTGTGTTATCTGTGAATGTGTTGTGTTTGTGTGTCATGTGTGTGTGGTTGTTGCTGTGTGTGTTGTTTGTGTGCGCATACGCGATTGGTGCGGCCGCGCCATGCTCCGTGAGAAACTAGAGCAAAATTCACTACGATGCTCCAATTGGACCACTATTCTCTACATCTGTAGACACTAAAATAAGATTTCAAAGTACTTGTGGAGAGGCATGTCTGTAAGACGACGCTGGAGTTACCGTGAAGTAATTTCGCAATCTGACACTCGATTTTTTGTAAACACCCGATTAGCGAATCTTTTACCGAGTTCAGAAAGGTTACTATAACAAAAGTCTTACATGATTAAACAGTAACTCCTTGTCTAAAAGATAGAGGGGGAGGCCTGCTTTGGATCCCCTTCATTGGTTTGCGACTTAATGCAGGATGACATTGACAGAGACATTTCGAGATGTCTCTCTCCCAACTGAATGAATTTTTAATATGTTGTAAGAGATGAAGAATAAGCCATTGGCTGCAGAAAAGAAAAAAAATAGAACACTTTAAGAGGTGAAATCGCTCTCCGAAGGAAGTGACCGAAAGAGGAGATCTCATTATTTCATACAAAAAAATGCAGTATTTTCGAGCAATTACAAAATGCAATGGATCAAGACACATTAAAAATTCGTGAATTATCTATTTATTGTTATAAAAATAATCTTCTTCTGAAGTAAAAAGGCAGACTTCAAAAAATATTATAGAAACTAAATAAAAAAGGAAACATTCTGAAACAAAAGAAGTTATCCATCTCTTAAAAAAAACAACCAAAGCCATTTTACAGTTTTTCGAAATACGCATGTTTTAAGATATCTACCACGAACGTCGTATGTGATTTTCTACAAAGAAAATAGTTTTAGACAATTTATAGAGAAAAGCGTTTGTTAAACATTTATACAATTTCAAATCATAGTCCTTGATTCCACGTAGAATTCACCACGGAAAGCATTTGTGCCAACAGTGTTCACGAAATGGCTATGACAGTAACATTACTACTACCAATATTAACAATATTAATGAAACAATTTAGATTCAAAAGTTAAATGATACTTTCAATGGCAAATGATCTATCCAACAAATAGATTTTGAATATTTAGGGAAGAACACAATAATGAAACTTTACGACTATCGACTATCGAGACGAAAAACCTGAAGTAAATTTGACTTTTACAACGTATATAATTGAAAATGATAGTAGAAACTCTCTAAGCTGATTTATCGTGTTTCCTAAAAGTAATTTCTTTACCATTTTTATACAGCGAGAATGTGATCAAATATATTTCGTTTTCATACATTTCTTCAATAGATCTTAATGAAGAAGTATGAATACAGTAATAAGAAAAATAAGACAGAAGGATATTTAAAGTCGCATAAAAATTTCAGAATATATGATTTGTAGCGTTGGCAACGGTCCGAGAGCGGGGCGTAAAGCCGGTGGTGCGGTGACCCTCAACAGCTCCTGGCTGTAGGCCAGACGCTTTGCTGTGGCGCATCTGCGTGCTGCGGGTTGCCTACTATACGTCACGTCACGGCGCACATGCTAGAGCGCATCCAATGGATAACGTTCCAATTTATGATATGGGAAACGTTTGGCACAATCGTCCTTAAAAATGAGATCAGTGTAACTTCAGGTTACGATACATCTACAGAATAATGTTAACCCAAACACTGGACAAATTTGTTAACCCAAACATTGTAAGAATTGAAGTTAAAAATCCGATGGCGTTCATATGAAATCTTCATCCTCACTAACTTACACACGTAGAAAATATAAGCTTATTTACATATTGGTCACGATATTTGTTAATTTTAAGTCTCTGAAAATACTCTGAAAAAATAAAATTATACTGTATCATGAAATTAATAGCTATCGTTATCATCTGTGACTATCTAAACTTTTACTGATATGGGGAAACGTACATGTAAAGTTTTGAAATTAAGTATACCAATTCTAGCTAATAGGCCATACTAGCTACTGGACAACAATACAAGTTACTGGCCATATAGAATATTGCATTTTAATGTTAAGAATTATACATTTTGACCGATATTGTTCTATTTCAGATGTTATGAGAATTCTAAAGAGATATAACTGTTTCTATACAATTAGAGACTATAGAGACTATACCGACCATCCAAACGGTAAGTAATATTAATTTTAATAATGACATTAGTGTATTATTTATCATTTGGATTGTATAATTCTAAAGAACCTGTAACAAGTATTGTACTTCAGCTTCTGTGTCAATGACCCCCATCTTGTTCAGGTTTTCGACCAGTTTCTCTGATCCTGGAGCAAATGCTGAGATGGCCCCTTGTTTTGCTTCTATACATAAATATAACTTCAAATTAAATTCTCCTCATAGCACGTAACCCACTGTTTTTAACGTAAATAAATGAATATATTAATTTTTCAATGCTAAATAAAGACGGCTTATTACGCATTATAGAGATGACCAAAAAGCTCTGTATTTGCTTAGGAGTAGAATATGTAAATAATATAAACGTAGTAAGTAGGCACACATTAACGTTTAAAAATACGGTAAGTAATTAGTTACGAACATTAGTCAAACACACTGATACACAAAAAATCGAATACAAGAAAGGCTGTCCAAAGGAGAGCATGTTACAGACCTGCATGCAATGCGGTTCATTGGATTTAGAGCCAAATTCGCATTGTATCACGAATTTCCAACAGAAGGCATGAAACCAAATTATGTACAGATTAAAAAAGTGACCCTGTATTCGCCCCTAAACATTCAATGTAGTATTATTTGCTTGATATTTGATTTTTGAAGATGTTCTGTAGTTTCGGTTGATTCGTGTAATGTGCGATAAGCGGAGGACCGTCTCATGCGGAATAAACTTATCAACTTCTTAGCTACTGTGTCATATGTAAACAGAGCCTCACGGTCTTTCCCTTTTACTGGTCGAGTTGTTGATCCACATCTGTCTCTAAAACTTGGCACCACAATAGAAAAGAGTTGCCAAATTCGGATCCCAGAAATCATAGTACACTGTACTCGAGCGTTGTTTGAACGTGTTTAGTACTTTAAAACTGCATACGTGTGGCTTACAAACAGACGACTTGGAATCAGCGGCACACATGTGAGAAACTGAGGCAGTTGCCAACTGCGAACGGAAGTCCCGGCCAAGACTTAAAATAGTTCACATTAACACTGCCGGATATTTTTATTAGTTATTACTGCAACAATAAAATGAATCATTGACAGCTAAGCAGCGCAAATAAGACGTCTTTCATTTATCCACATGCTCTGTTTGTCAACAAATATTTGCGACCGGCTACATTGCATTGAGTATTACACAAAATGTCCGCGTAATGAAGTATTCTTTGGAAATACATAGGAGGAAACAAAGAACAATTCAGGTGGTTTCGTTTTTGTAAAACCACTGTTGAAAATAATATTGCACCTCTAATCGCCGAAAGAAGAAATATAACAAAGAGAGAAGATATTTCATATCTTGTGCAATCTTATGAAAGAAATAAAATTTCTTTATATATTCCAGGTATTTTCATTGCAGATATGCTAAATGCAAATAAATTAGATTACATCATTTTTGGATTGTCTGCGCTGATCTTTATGAAGTCTTCAAAAAGAAAATAGGGCAAATGATCTTTGAATATTCAGAAACGTTGGTACGTAACATAAGAATTTTGTATAGATCGAGATAATTCGCATTTTGAAGTGATACAAGCCAAAATTCTCACATACACAAGCTTTGTAAAATTGCGTTTAATGTCAATTTGTCCACAAAACACATAAGCCAAAACGAAAACGCGCGGTTACCACTGTTAAACACTGATCCAGCTGACGTAAATGCAACGTTTCCGATACCTTAGGAAACACTCTTTTCTGCTCACATAAGAGACGTCTATGAAACAAGTCTCCTTAAGTGATCTCTCATCGTGAGAAACTCCTCATTGCTTAAGCTTATGCTCATTCCTTAAGGATCGACTACGAATTCGGCCCTGAGCGTCGTAGCCTCGCGGTAGCATCGGGAAAGAAAGGTTTTTGAGCGGTGGAACTGCGTTTGTCACTAGTTCCGTGCCGGTAGTGCTTTTTTATACCTGGGAAGATGCAATGTTCCTTCCACGCTGGAACGTGATATCCGACGCCGGCGTACATGTCGCTTTGCGGTGGGTATTCGAGCCAGGTATCTCTTTCACCAGGGCGCCGCCCAACCGGAAGAAGCTCTATGCTCCCAGCTGGTCTTGCGAATTATGTGGCAGAGTACTGCATGCATATATATCAGTAGCAGCCCTGCAGTATATATGCATGTGTGTGTGTGTGTATATATGTGTGTGTATGTGTAAGGGGAGAAGGAGCACAAGGATGCGGAAGGAAAGGTTGCTTTGGTCTGTGACCCGTACGTTTATGTACCGCTCCGGCATTCTCCTGGTATTGATCAGAGAAACCACTGAAAACTATCAGCCCAGTCTGCCACTAGAATTCTCCCCCCAAACAGTCGAAAATTCTCCTCCAAACGCTCTCTGTGAACGCACCTGGAACATGAAAGTCTCCTTGAAGAGCGGGTTGGGCTGGCCGCGTCGCACAGAGGTCTTGGATCGCGCCATCTCCTGCCCGCTGCTGCTCACCAGGCACAGCTTCACGTAGGTGTCGGGCGCGCGCGTCATCGCCAGGTTCCTGCAGGCCACACACACACACGCACACACCCCGGAAGGGGAGGTAAGAAAGCGACAATGGATATCCAGTTAAATATTACAAGCGTACAAAAGTAGAAGAAAACCGATTTCGAATGTTCGGTAACAGATCCGTCAGACATTATCACTACTATGAACCATAATTTTGAAAGATCTCTTGCAAGATGTTAAATATAAAATTCTTGTACGTTAACTTGAAACGTACAGTATGAAAAGTTCTACTTCAGAAAAGTGAGGTTTTGTGTGTTATACAAAGGAAAAAATTGCATTACTACGAATAATTTATAACTACAAATTAAAAGTATTTGTCTCAACCACACTCTCCCTCTCAATGCATTTTAATTGTATGCAAGCCTGTGTATTACTTGAGATACATTAAGTGTATATTTTAATTTGTCTTGAAAATTACAACAAGCACCTTTTGATAGATTAAAGACATAGCTAGATTGTTGAAGCTCAAGCTACTTTCCGCCACCAAGCATTGTTAGATCTTAAGATGTACCTATCGCAGATTTCTTTGCCTGATAAATCAAAAGAAAACTACGCATCTTAATTATTCCGTGTCCCTTCAGTACACTGAATTGAAGATTGTGTAAACGCCTTCGATCTATGCGTTACGAAAGGATGGAATAGTATCGCAGAAAATCTAGAAAATTTTAGCCCGAAGCTTGTGACGAACAAATTATAAATCGAAAGGTAAAATTTAAATTAAATATTAAATTAAGTGCAACAAATGTGCAAAGAATATTATCCACAAAATTACGATACAAGATTGTCGCCACTAAAACCCGTGAATATATACAGGGTAATAAATTAATTCACAGTACGACAAGAATTTGAGAATTTAAACATTTTTTCTTTAAATAAATCCGAGAAATATATCAAATACATCCGAACAAAGTAAGGTTGAATTTCAAAATGTAAAAATAAGTTGCTTATCGCGGAAATGGCGCTAGCGCCGGCTGCATTAACCTGTATAATTACAGCACGAAAAACATTGACCATTACACCGAATTCTGATCCCAGAAATACTATTTTTATAATTGAATTGGCGAGTGGGAAAACAGTACTAGACCAGAAGTTCATTCTTAGATAATCCAAGTTACACTTTTGATGAGGTATGACAAAGAACTGTCGATATTTAAATAATTTTCTTATATTATAAATGTTTTACCAGACCATACGATTATGTTGAGAGGAATAATTGCGATACAAATTATTAACGTCTTTTAATTTAAACAAAACCTGTAAACATGAACTTTTTTTAATCTCAACGAAGATTTACCACCATTTCTTGCAAAATAACCACAAAAATACTACATTTTATTGCTGTAAGAGTGCAAAGAGCTATTATAACAGCTCAAATTTTATGTCGAAACTTCAAGTAGAGGTAATGTGTTATCACCTTTTCTTTTTCAAGACTTTGAGAAAACGCTGTGTTTTGACATTCAATTCACATGGAAACAATTTCATAGAATCTGATAAGTTGTTAGAAATGTTCGTTGGGAAGAATTCTGTTAGTTCTTTTATCTTAAAATTTTCGAATTTGATACCATAAGGTCAGTTATTATGATTTCCTCAGTCATGTCTTGCATGTCTTACATCTGACAATAATTCTAATCAACTGAAAGTGTGATATTCCATTTAAGCTCATGAATGCTCGTTTAGAAAGTTGACTGAATACAGAGGCCTGGGAACGCACCTGGTACATGCAGGTCTCCTTGAAGAGCGGGTTGGGCAAAGATCTTTCAAAGCAAATAACGCAAAATACTGACTCTTCCCTTACTAGCAATTAGAGCATCGCTATAATAACGTGACACTGTCAAAAAAGGTCCTATTTCATCAGACCTACGACTCCAACAGTGATCCTAAACAAGACATCCATACCTTAATGTTCTGTAAAATTCTCTGCGACAATACATCCTTCCGAAGACTACAGTGAGTTCTCTTAAACTTTGGGTAATTCAATAATCTATAATATATGTACCTAATCGAATTGCTGACATTGGCAATTTCAATCTGTCACGAGGTGCCAATGATCGAAACTCTTCCTTGGTAGTTGAGAGACCTATAATTACTCGGAAATTCCACAAAATGTAGTTACATTTTTGTCCAGTTTATTGCAGTTATGCCTTCGTCATTGAAGCATGTCCTGCTCTGTGTATAAACCTGCGTTTCTACTCTACGTTGCCATGTGCTGATTCGTTTTCCGCCAATGTATTTGTCAAACGACAAGCGTCTGGGAATGTTATTAACTCAAAAACACAATATAATTAATTTTAAAATTGTTATTTCATATGATTCAACATTTTGATGCGGTAATTGTGTTTTACCTACTATTTAAATAAATATAATATTATTTGTTTTCGAACGCCATATGTGTCCCCAAAAATATTTTTACGTCCTTGGATTACATATACCCCTTACTTTTCGACTGTAGTTGGCATTCTCAACGTATAACACAAGAATTCACAAATCCATCCCCTTGAATGTTCTGTGTTTGTCCTTGGGGAAAACCTAGTAGGGACGGAGAAGAGAGGTTGCGCAAGGGCCGGGGTCGCGACCACTCACCGAAAGTGGCTGCCCTTGACGACCTCGACGGAGAGGCGGCCCGTGGTGCCATTGTAGGCCAGCCCCAACAGCAGCTCGGGCACGCCGCCGTGCTGCATCGACTGCGTGGACCCCGTGCTGTCGGAGCGCGCCAAGCTGCGCAGGTCGCTCACCGACGTGCTCTGCGCACACGCACACACACACACACGTACAGAAATTGGTTCTAGGATTGTACAAATCAACTAAATTTTCAAAGCAGGAACAAATAATGAAACACGGTATAAAAGTCTGTACAAAGTGTAGTTCGATGTTAGACGAAATCTTTCTTGGAATACCCACGATATAGTATTATTAGCACAATTAGAGCATTCTTGGCCAAGCTAAATCTCCCCGAGTTGTCGAAGTGCTCCAGCTGGACAGACAGGTTGCTTACCGACGTGCTCTGCGCAGACGCCACCAAGCAACGAAATTGCAACGAAGGTTATACAAATCAACTACATCTTCAAAAGAGAAACAACGAATGAAAACTTGGTTCACTACTCAATACGAATTGTAATTGAAGGTTGGAAGAATTGATTCTTGGAATGCCCACGACATCTTTTGCAATCTAAAGGTCTGGGTACTGCATGATGAGCTTCCCCATAATATTATACCATAACTCAGGCTGGAATGCACATTTTCAAAATACACACAACGAGCTGCACGAAGGCTGACTGAATTCGAAATAATTCTGAATACGTAACATAATGAGCTTAATTTAGTGTTTAATTCTTTTATATGTACATTCCATTTAAGGTTTGATTGAATTGAGAGACCTCGAAATATGGTTACTTTAACATCAGCTAATTGCGTATTGTTCATTTTCAATGAAGTAGGCGATTGCTGATTTGAATAGAAAAAATGAATTGAATAATATTAACCACACATGTTTATAAATGACTAGTTTAAGTAATTATCTGCACTAAACTTCCATAGAATTCGGAAATAAGTCCTAAAACCATCCT
>BOPP01000044.1:1684502-1696387 GCA_017312745.1 Gryllus bimaculatus
CCTTGGCGGCTACTCACGAGCCCACACCAACCCATTCAAAGCGCTGCAGCGCCCCCGCGCCGCGCAGCCCTTCCGGTGCTCCCGCCGCCCCCGCAGCAGCAGCACCACACACTACAACAGCTCCAGCAGCACAGAGCAAGGCATCATTCACCAAGAAAAACGGAATCAATACAGACAACACAAACATCAAACACGGACAAGCAGCATAACCACTAATCATAAACATGATAGCAGCAGTCAGAGATGTGAGCTAAAGCACTGGAATTTTGCAACTACTGTTTTGTGGTGACATGTTAGCCATGGCGTATCTGCTTTGTGTTTGTATTTGGTCTGAGTGACTGTATTTGAAGAAGCTTCTTGCACAGCGTTAAAGCACTATAATCGTTTGCAATATGAAACTAAATGTTAAATCTTGAGAAACTCGTACGATCGCGTTCGTATTTGAATAAGCACGTATCAACGGTTTAAAGGATTTGTTCACTAACTGTGACAGAAAGTGTGAGCTACTCTACATATTTCATGATGCAAATAATATTTGTAACGGCTCTTGTCTGCGATACAAATGCTGATAGGGTGTTGTGAGAATTATTTCGGCGTTGGCAGGAAACGCTACCGTCATAGTCCTAAACTACGGGCTTCATATTGTAGAACGACACACTTGCCAAATCCGTTTTAAACACTTCACACGATAACCACTCCGACGTGAATTACTTTAAAACATACATCATTTGGCGTTACTTATGCATAATCTCTTATTTGTTATAGAATGATTTTGGTGTGGAATTTGTTACAAGTTAAAACACGTGTAAATACATTTTTTTGTTTCAGCACATAGTTTTTTTTATTTTACACATAGTTTTTTTTTGTACATACATACGAATAAATTTACGTCTAAAGACGTTTCAGCTCAATGCAGTGTTTACTCAATTTTTTGTTTTGGGGTGAGGAATTCTCTCCCTGAGGAATAATTATTCTTGGCTCTTTTAGTTTCTTTTTTACTGTAAATTCACGCTTCATGCTGCATGTCTCGCATTTTACAAAGCAATTGTTCCGCTTTATTTTACTCTCATTTTTTCTTTCCTTAGTCACGCGTTTTGGGATCACAAGACTAATGTGAAGGATGTTAATAAGGCTTTTTATATTTTTGCAAAAAAAAAAAAAAACAAAAAAAAAAAAAAAAAAAAAAAAAAAAAAAAAAAAAAAAAAAAAAAAAAAAAAAAAAAACAAAAAAAAAAAAAAAAAAAAAAAAAAAAAAAAAAGAAAAAATAAAAAAAAAAAAGAACAATTATGTTTATGATATTTTATTAACTACTCTCACACGAAAAAGACAGCAACTGCTTTCACTTTTTCAATTTCAGAGTAAGTGAAACATATTAAATACTTCTTTCGAAACGAACATCAGAACACCACAATTTTTTTAACGTTTAATTCTTCATTTTTTTCTGTTTCTTTTAAGGAAAGTATGATTGTCATAATCGTAATTCATGATACGGTAGTTTTGGATTGTTTAAGAGGAGTTCCTGGCGATCTTACTGGGTACACGCGTTTCGAGAACAATTTTCTTCATAATACTCTAAAGTTTTGGTGGGTTGATCGATGCAGGTTTCGTTGAAAAAAAATGTTAAAGATGTGCTTTTTATGTATTTTGGCAATAAATAATTTTTAAGTTTTGTTGAAGAATTCATGGATATTTTTTTTGAATATTTCAATCCACTTTTTGTCTCTAACCCTGAAAAAATAATATTTTTTGTTTAATGTTGTGTCATATTGTTGTAACACATTTAGTAATGTTTGTAAATCTTTGTGGTAAAATTTTTCCTTTTAATTATAGTTCCGATACGTTATTGTAGCAAGAATAAACTGCAGGTTTGGCGTCTCAATTGTCGCTATAGTTACATATTGAACGGAGGGAAAATAGAGATGAAGTTGCGGTGTATAAAATAATTTATCACTTTGATCTAAATTTACAAGTTCTCAGCCGGTAATCACGTACTGCCATTGAAGACGTAGCACTTTAGTTACCGACACATATGGTGACAATCATGATGGCTACTCGTTTTTTATATAGAGAATTTACAAGTAAACGTCTTCTAAGATACTCTGAACTATTCTTTTTCTCTTTATTTTTTTATGATAATTAGTTTTGTTATTAATAGTTTAATTATTGATAATGGAGGAATCAATTTATTGAGAATACTGAAGGGAAAGGGAAAAAGGTCATCGGATATTTTGAGACGTAAGTAATTTTAATTCAAGTTTATTTAAAAGTTTTAGAGCTACTGCATGGTATTGTCTTTGTTATTTATTACTATTATTGGATATTATATTTAATAATTCCCAATAATCGAATGTCTCCGACTGAGTGTTCGCCAATTGTCAGTGAGATGAACCGACACTCCAGCGGAGTTCACTCGCGGAAGGAGTGTGGGGCGAGGTGGTGAACGGGTCGGCTGACGTGCGCAGTTGCGTGGTGTGGCTGCCCAGGAAGCAGCTGTTTCGGCGTGGGCGAGTCGTCTTCGTCATCGGCGGCGGCGGCGCGCGGGGCGGCGGCGAGCGAGCCTGGGCTCGGCGTCGGCCGCTGAGCGGGGGCGGGGGCGTGGCACGTGGGACGTGGGCGGCGGGTGCGCCGTTCGACGCGAGCGGCGCTGGTGTCGCGCTGGCGGGTTTCACCTGGAAGGTGGGTTCGCCTACGGACGCGCCATTCGTAGCATGAGGTGGGCGCGTGCTTGCAGGCGCGCGACGTGCCGGCGCGAGCGCGGCGGCGCGGCGCACGCCCAGGTGCGCGCCTGCTGCTGCTGCCGCTCCACAGAAGGCAGAAGCACAAGAACCAAGATCCGCTCCCGGAGACAGCGCGCAGTTCCTCGAGAGTTCTCTGCACCGCGTCAACCCGGGTGAAGCGCCCACCTCATGCCTTTCTAACAAAGAAACGGTTTTTACTTTTGTTTGATACGTTATTGCTTGTTATACGTTTTTAGCCTTCGATGCGAATCGTTACTTGCCTCGATGCGTATACGTTTATTGGCCTTCGATGCGTATACGTTTTGCCTTCGATGCGTATACGTTATTGCCATTCGATGCGTTCGTTATTGCCTTGATGCCGTTATTACGTTATTTCGCTTCGATGCGTAATTACGTTATTGCCATTTCGATCGATACGTTATTGCGACCTTCGATGCGTTATACGTTATTGCCTTCGATGCGTATACGTTATTGCATTCGATGCGTATACGTTATTGTTCTTTCGATGCGTAATACGTTATTCGCCTTCGATGCGTTATACGTTATGGCTTCGGACTGCGCTATACGTTATTGCTTCGATGCGTAATACGTTATATGCCTTCGATATCCATACGTTATTGCCTCGATATCCATACGTATTTGCTTGATGCGTAATACGTTATTGCCTTCGATGCGTATACGTTATTGGCTTCGATGCGTATACGTTATTGCTTCGGTGCGTATACGTTATTGCTTCCGATGCGTATCACGTTATGCTTCGTGCGTTATACCGTTATTGCCTTCGATGCGTATACGTTATTGCCTTCGATGCGTATACGTTATTGCTGCGATGCGTATACGTTATTGCCTTCGATGCGAATCACGATTATTGGCCTCGAATGCGATATACGTTATGCTTCGATGCGTATACGTTATTGCCTTCGATGGCGTACACGTTTATTGTCCTTCGATGCGGTTATAACGTTTATTCGCCTTCGATGCGTATACGTTATTGCCTTCGATGCGAATACGTTATTGCTTCGATGCGTATACGTTATTGCCTCGAATGCGTATACGTTTAATTGGGCTGATGCGTATAGTTATTGCGTCGATACGTGTAGGTTATTGTCTTAGTGCGAAATAGGATATACAACTGCCCGTAACTTTACCTGGGTTCTGGAATCGTGGTGAGAGAGGAAAAAAGGAAACAGTTAAAAATGGTGTACCTGTTCTTACGGGACGCATTACGAAAGGGAATTAAAGGAGGCGGAAAATGTAGAACAACCGAGTCAAGTTAACATCTTAGTTAATTAGTAGTAAAGTAGATCTTATCGTTAATTAGGTAAAAATAAAATCATGTAATGTACACGGCGTTTAACCAGCAAGTGAAAACCTCTCGCGCCAAAATCCTCGGGCGTTTTGTCATTGCTCGATCATTAGAGCCTATTAGGCTTGGTGAATAATAACATATAGTTATTTAATATCATTGGCTAAATTCAAGCATGTAACAGGATGTGATTGAAGCAATATAAATTACGATGCAACAGGGGATCCGATATTTGTCGGTACAGTGCTTTTGCTTCGTTGAGAATTGATTCATACTGCCATATGTTATAAAAAAGTTAACAATTTTTAAACGGCTTCAAATGTCCCTTAATGCATTTAGAGGTACAACCCTCTTGTTTTGATTGTTCTTAACGTACAGGAAACTATTGAAGATTGTTCTTAAGTACGATTCCTATGAAAGTGGGTTTTTTATTCCTCTGGTTGCATTTAATCCTTATAACCGATCAATCCTTACGTAACTACATTATATGACGGTAGTAATTTTTTTCACTTAGCGACAACTTTAGAATTCGGTGCGACGAGCTGGCTTTCAATACCATAATGTAGATTAATGCAGTGTCGGATGTTTTCAATTGAAATCGTGAAATTTCGTTAGTGTAGATCAAAATAATACTTTCTTAATTCTTTCTTGTTTCGCGTTTTGACTTGAAACATAAAACACAACGCGCTCCTCTTCTTCGCAAACGCACATTCAATTCAGCACCACCTGCCTCCTTCTAGAATTCAAGAAGGCAGTAATGTTGGGTATCATCAAACATCAATGCCCCATCTCCAAACGATAACAGAATCCACACCAACATGATTCATTCAGCGTAATAGTTTTAACGGGTGGTGCATCATCCTTTACAAACCAGTGTTTTGGAACCATAATTTGAATTCTATTAAATCTTAAAATTATAATAATATATTAAAATAATAATTTAATAACATGTATAAGTTTAAAAATGAAGGATAAAACATCAGTAACTCAAAAATATTTGACAACTAAGTTCAAAATAATTTCTATTTTCTTTTTTTCGGTGTCTTTTCCCAAACATTTGCGTTAAATAAAAATGTACGTGAAAGGAATGCGTTTAATCCGCTTTAATCTCTCACTTTGTACCAAAACACTTATTATCTTTCAATGTTATGTATGAAATTAACTAGACGAAACGAAAGCAACTCAGAACAGAAGGCTTAATTTTTGAAGTTTAATATTATCCCTTTCGCATGTGCGCATTTGTGCCACGTCGGCAGATTGTATACGGACTGTTATACAACCCAAGTTGCGGGTTCAAACCCGATCGAAGCCGGGGAATGGAAAAAATTCTTCGTATAGGGGTATAGAAAACTGCATTACTGTGCTTTGCCTTGCATTAATGTTCTTGCACTGGCACGTTTCCTCTCATAAGCGCTACTATTGTGCTTCGAATTGCGCATCGGGTTTAACTTAATGCGAAATTAATCCGGTTATTTGTGTGTGGTCCATGCAGTCAGGCTAGTTTCAAACACGAATAACAGATGTTCTCAGCACAAAATAAAGTTTTCATAATCTACGTTACTATTAACTAACGAGCTGATGTTGTGATTGTTTATCATTTAACAAACGCCAACATAGGTGAATGTAACGTTGAAAGAAAAATTATACTACAAGTTCTAATAATAATTAATTAATAATTGATGGAAAAGAGATTTCTGATTAATCCAAAAAATATATTTGAATATATCAAACTAACATTTTTCATGCATACGATTTTGTCGGCAAGTTGAGCGATGATGAATGCAAACATTTATAACATACGTTAAGTATTTAGGTTGATGTCACCTCCAGCACAAATGTACGCTTCTTGTAATTAATGCGCAATGATTAAAAAAAAATTGGTGAAAACATTTTAAGCCTTTCGGGTGTTGGCAACACTACTATCTTTTATAAGTAAGAGATTGTGGAGGAAAAAAGCAGCAAGTGCTTGATAAGAAATGCACTGCATGATCCAACCTTCATCTACGACCTGTTTTGCATTCCTTCCCTCTGAGAATCACCAACGATTAACTGTTTCGGCGTGAGGCGGACACAGGATAAATAAAGTGGAACATAATCAAAACTGAACGAAAATGTAATACAAAATGCATGATATTTTAACAGACTGGCAAAAGGAAATAATTATTAGAAGATATAAGCATTAAATTAAATTTATTTTTGTGATAAGAGATTGATAATAAGATTAAATTAATGATATTTTTCTTCTTAAGCTTGAGTCATCTGTAATCATTTATTTTTGACATTCTTTAACTGGGATGTGCTTCATATTTTAACGTACCTGCAATCCACCGTGTCATATCGTAGCTTTGGTTTAAAAGCATTTGAAAAATATTGTTGAAGTTTAAAAATGCAAACAAATTTTCTTGTACAATTTTCTTTAAAGTGAATTTTCAGTAAATCCCATTCACACTGTGGAATTGACAGTAACCAACCCCGCTAAATTAGCAAAAAGAAACACAAATAATATTAAAACCAAATGCAAATATAGATTGGCATAAGAACGTTGCAATGAATGTCTAGCGCATGATAGAAATGGAGGCTACTTTGCTCCATAAAAGCAATAGACTCTATCAACCACCGCGCGAATGTATTGCCTTCTTCGTATCCTGCAGTAAAGATAGCGTAACTGCACATTTGCATCCAAAAACTTGTGTGTTAAAATGATCGTAACGATCATTTTGTGTATTAACAGTCACTTCGCAAGCAGTAATAATTTCCTGGAACATATTATAGTGAATTTCCATTTGACACTAGTTCATAGAAGCGGCACATGAGTCGTCTACTTACATAACGGAGAATTCTCGTAGCAATCTTGTTTCAAGTAGTCCATGAAAAAAGTTGGCTTACGTTAGGCTACGTTTTGTTGATACTGCTGATGTCTCCCGAAAACGCGCATCGGCCGCTCGTGGTTTGCTCAGCAATGGTCGCCCCCCCCCCGAGCCGCAAAACTACCCACTTTTTCGACAACTGACCCACATTTGTATCCGTCGTTCTCCTTCTTGCGTTTCAGAACAGGAAGAACTTGCGGTCACTATGCGATATAAGAAAATACAACATGAACACGGAACATGGTGGAGGAAAGAATCCGATGCTTTGAATGAGATAGACAGCTTCCTTTTGGCGCGGAAAAACGTGCACATTTATTAGCAAAGAATTAAAATTAATCGGTGTTTTCGCTAACTGTATCAGTGAAGGATACCGGAATAAATGGACAATTATATTTAATATACCTCAAATACGTAAACCAGTTTGAGTCTGCATGCATGACAAGTCTGTGGGCAGGCGATTTAATTAGCTTTTAGAGAAGATTTTACATTAGCGTAGGCACTGGATTTTTCAGCTAGGACATTAATCTCTACTGCGAAACTTCTCCTCGCGTCCTCCTCTGCGTCCTCTCGCGTCTCGACTCGCGTCCTCTCGGTCTCCTCTCGCGTCCCCTGCGCGGTCCTCTCGCGTCCTCTCGCGTCCTCCCTCGCGTCCTGCCTGCGTCTCCCTCGGCGTCCTACTCGGGTCTCCCTCGCGTCTCCTCGCGTCTCCTCGGGTCCTCGCATCGCGTCTCCCTCGCGTCCTGCTCCGCGTCTCCACTCGCGTCTCACTCGTCGTCCTCACTTCGCGTCCTCGCTCGCGTCTCCTCGGTGCTCCTGCGTTCCTCCTCGCGTCTCCCTCGCGTCCTCCCTCGCGTCTCCTCGCGTCTCCTCGGTCTCGCTCGCGTCTCCCTCGCGTCCTCCCTCGCGTCTCCCTCGCGTCCTCCCTCGCGTCCTCCTCGCGTCCTCACCTCGCGTCTCCCTCGCGTCTCCCTCGGTCCTCCCTCGCGGTCCCTCCCTCGCGTCGCTCCCTCGCGGTCTCCCTCGGTCCTCCTCGCGTCCTCCTCGCGTCCTCCCTCTGCGTCCTCCCTCGCGTCCTCCCTCGCGGTGCCTCCTCGCGTCTCCCCCTTTCGGCCGGTTTTTTTCCCCCCCTCCCTCCACTCGCGTCCCCCTCGGCGTCCTCCTCGCGTCCTCCTCGGTCCTCACTTCGCGTGCTCATCGCCCCCGTTTCCTCCCCTTCAGCGTCCTCCCTCGCGTCTCCGCTGGCGTCATCCATGGCGTCCTCCCTGGCGTCTCCTGGCGTCTCCTCGCGTCGCTCCCTGGTGCTCCCTCCGGTACTCCTGGCGTACTCCTGGCGTTTCCTCCTGGCGTCGTCCCTGGCGTCTCCTGGCGGTCTCCCTGGCGTCCTCCTCGGCGGTCCTCTGGCGTCTTCCCTGGCGTCCTCCCTGGCGTCGACTCACTGCCTGGGTCCTCCTGGCGTCCTCCTGGCGTCCTCCTTTGGCGTCCTACCTGGGCGTCTCCTGGCGTCCTCCCTGGCGTCCTCCCCTGGCGTCCTCCTGGCGTCTCCTGGCGTCCTCCTGGCGTCCTGCCTGGCGTCTCCCCCTGGGGGCCCCCCCGGGGTTCCCCTCCTGGCGTCTCCTGGCGTCCTCCCTGGCGTCCTCCCTGGCGTCCTCCCTGGCGTCTCCGCTGCGTCTCCATGGCGTCTCCTGGCGTCCCTCTGGCGTCCTTCCTGGGTCCTCCTGGGTACTCCCTGGGTCTCCCTGGTCCTCTCTGGCGTCCTCCTGGCGTCCTTCCCTGGGTCTCCCTCTGCGTCCACGACGATCCTGCTTCTTCATTGCTCCGCGCTTTTTCCTTTACTGCTTGTTTGGGTTGATCGTAGTATCAGTTTTTAACAGCATTTATCATGTGTATTGTTGACTTATACTAACTTAAGAACTTTATGCTTAACCTAGTTTTTATTGTTTACTACTTAATAACACTTTAATTCTGCCATTAGGAGAATAAACTGTTCAATAACTTCATTTTTAGAAACAATCTAATCAGGTTTGTTTATTCTAGTTTTTTATGTGTACGTTTGGAGCTAAATTGATTATTGTTATAGTTTTATCTACTGATTTAATATTGGTTTATAATTTTGATTAAGAAGTGCTATTTGCTAAGAGATTTAGTTCATGATTTTAATTATCTGGTGAGTTGATTTCAAATAAATCATGCTGTTTTGTAAATTCATCTGAGGAAACTGTTTCTGAATACTTTGTAGTGTGTTTTTGAATGCTCTCCTTGCTCTCCTGCCTCTCCTGCCTCCTCTCTGCTCCTCCTGCCTCCTCCTGCTTCCTCCGCTGCTCCTCCCTGCTCCTCCTGCTCTCCCTGCCGTCCTCTGCCTCATCCTGTCTCTCGCCTGCCTCCTCCTGGCTTCTCCTGCATCCCTCCTGCCTCCTCCTGCTCCTCTGGCTCCTCTTTTGCCTGCCGTCCTGCCTCTCACCTGCCTCTACCCTGCCTCCTCCCCGCCTCCTCCCGCCTCCTCCCGCCTCTCCCGCCTCTCCTGCGTCTCCCTTGCCTCCTCCCTCCCTCTCCCTGCTCACTCCCTGCCTCTCCCTGCCTCCTCTGCTCTCCTGCCTCCTCCCTGCTCCTTCTGCCTCCTCTCTGCTCTTCTGCCTCCTCTCTGCTCCCTCTGCCCTCTCTCTGCCTCCTCTCTGCTCCTCCCCTGCCTCCTCCTGCCTCTACCTGCTGCTCCCTGCCTCCTCCTGCCTCTCCCTGCCTCCCTCCCTGCTCTCCCTGCTCCTCCCTGCTCTCCTGCTCCTCCCTGCCTCTCCCTGCCTCCTCTCTGCCTCCTCCTGCCTGCCTCCTGGCCTCCTCGCCGCGTTCTGCCCCCGCCTCCTCCCCGCCTTCCTCACCCGCCTCCTCCCTGCCTCCTCCTGCCTCCTCACGCTGCTCCTCCCTGCCTCCTGCCCTGCCTGCCTCCTGCTCTCCCTGCTCCTCCCTGCATCCTCCCTGCCCCTCCTGCCTCTCCCTCTCTTACTCTGCCTCTCTCTGCCTCCTCTCTGCCTCCTCTCTGCCTCCTCTCTGCTCCTCTCTGGGCCTCCTCTCTGCTCTCGCCTGCCTCCTCCTGCCTCTCCCTGGCCTCCTCCTGCTCTCCCTGCTCTCCTGCTCCTCTGCTCCTCCTGCTTCCTACGCCCTGCTCCCTCTCTGGCCTTCCTCTCTGGCTCTTCTGCTCCTCTCTGCCTCTTCTGCTCCTCTATGGCTCTCTATGCCTCCTCTATGCTTCTATGCATCCTCTATGCGAGCGCCTCCTCCCCGCCCATCCCGCCTCCTCACGCCTCCTCTCGCCTCCTCCTGCGCCTCCTCCATCGCCTCCTGCTCGCCTCTCCTCGCCTCCTCACCCTCCGCTCTCCTCGGCCTCCTCCCTGCCTCCTTTTCCGCCGCCTTTCACGCAGTTTCCTTGTCCTCGCAACCCCGACACTTCTGCCCGCCCCCACCCCCGCGCGCGAGTCGAGGCGGCTTGGGCGTGACTGTCGCGTGGGTGCGTGCGGTGGCTTTGCAGAGGACGTCAACAGCAATGGGCGCTCGCGCTTCGGCTGTACGGCTGCGAGCGCATGCGCCGCGAACGCGCATGATCGGGGAGGCCGTGGTGACTTCGCGTCGCTCAACCTCGAGCTGGAGACGACGCTCGTGGTGGCCTTGGAAGCCCCGTGCCAACCTCACGGTGAGTACCTCCACGCTGCTTTGGGTAAGTGGGTGCTTGTAAACGCTGTTTTACCGAAAGAATGCTAGAACACGATTAGGACAGAGTTTATCTTTCTTATTCATTATTTATTTGTTTTTATTTTGTGCATGTGGGGTATGTAATCTATGAAGGCTGTTTCATCAGTTACCATTCTCCACTGTTTTTGACCGATGCTAAAAATATATGTCGTCGGAGATAGATTTGTTTCTGCATAAATGTAAGTAAATCTTATCATGTCTTTTAGTTTTAAGTTTTAAATTGGTTAGCTACATAGGTATCAATATAGATGTTCAATTTTTCGGAAACTATAACTGTGTTGCGCGTTATTCATAGCTCAAATGTAATACAATTTGTAAACAATTATTTTCTCAAAAAGATCAATTTTTTACTTTTTTCTTTTTTTACTTGTCTCCAAAATATATGCTATTTATTATATTTAGTATTATTATTATTATTATTATTATTATTTATTATTATTAGTATCTTATTTTATTATTATTATTTAAGTGATGGCTGAAAAAGGCAATGGTCTTTATTGAGGACAAAGTAAAAAAGAAAATAATAAAAATTGAGTCTTTTTGAGAAAATAATTGTTTACAAATTGATTACATTTGAGCATGAATAACGCGAACACTAGTTATATTTCCGAAAAATTGAACATCTATATTGAGTACCTATGTAGCTAACCAATTTAAAACTTAAAACTAAAAACATTGATAAGATTTACTACATTTAGCAGAAAAACAGCTATCTCCGAACATATATTTTTAAGCTCGGTCAAAAACAGTGAGAATGGTAATGCTATGAACAGCCTTCATAGATTACATACCCGCACATGCACAAAATAAACAAATAAATAATGATTAAGAAATAACTCTGTCCTAATCGTGTTCGTAGGCATTCTTTCGGTAAAACACGTTTACAAGCACCCACTTACCCAAAGCAGCGTGGAGGTACTCACCGTGAGGTTGGCACGGGGCTCCAAGGCCAGCCAGAGCGTCGTCTCCAGCTCGAGGTTGAGCGACGCGAAGCTCACCACGGCCTCCCCGATCATGCGCTCGCGGCGCATGCGCTCGCAGCCGTACAGCCGGAAGCGCACGCCCATGCTGTTGACGTCCTCTGCAAAGGCGCACGCGCACGCACCCACGCGCGGTCACGCCCAACGCCGCCTCGACTCGCGCGCGCGGGGGGGGCAGAAAGTGGCGGGGGCGAGCGACAAGGAAACTGCGAGGGCGGCGGGGAAGAGGCGGGGAGGAGGCGAGGAGGAGGCGGG
>BOPP01000044.1:1696412-1710539 GCA_017312745.1 Gryllus bimaculatus
CCTTGGCGGCTACTCACGAGCCCACACCAACCCATTCAAAGCGCTGCAGCGCCCCCGCGCCGCGCAGCCCTTCCGGTGCTCCCGCCGCCCCCGCAGCAGCAGCACCACACACTACAACAGCTCCAGCAGCACAGAGCAAGGCATCATTCACCAAGAAAAACGGAATCAATACAGACAACACAAACATCAAACACGGACAAGCAGCATAACCACTAATCATAAACATGATAGCAGCAGTCAGAGATGTGAGCTAAAGCACTGGAATTTTGCAACTACTGTTTTGTGGTGACATGTTAGCCATGGCGTATCTGCTTTGTGTTTGTATTTGGTCTGAGTGACTGTATTTGAAGAAGCTTCTTGCACAGCGTTAAAGCACTATAATCGTTTGCAATATGAAACTAAATGTTAAATCTTGAGAAACTCGTACGATCGCGTTCGTATTTGAATAAGCACGTATCAACGGTTTAAAGGATTTGTTCACTAACTGTGACAGAAAGTGTGAGCTACTCTACATATTTCATGATGCAAATAATATTTGTAACGGCTCTTGTCTGCGATACAAATGCTGATAGGGTGTTGTGAGAATTATTTCGGCGTTGGCAGGAAACGCTACCGTCATAGTCCTAAACTACGGGCTTCATATTGTAGAACGACACACTTGCCAAATCCGTTTTAAACACTTCACACGATAACCACTCCGACGTGAATTACTTTAAAACATACATCATTTGGCGTTACTTATGCATAATCTCTTATTTGTTATAGAATGATTTTGGTGTGGAATTTGTTACAAGTTAAAACACGTGTAAATACATTTTTTTGTTTCAGCACATAGTTTTTTTTATTTTACACATAGTTTTTTTTTGTACATACATACGAATAAATTTACGTCTAAAGACGTTTCAGCTCAATGCAGTGTTTACTCAATTTTTTGTTTTGGGGTGAGGAATTCTCTCCCTGAGGAATAATTATTCTTGGCTCTTTTAGTTTCTTTTTTACTGTAAATTCACGCTTCATGCTGCATGTCTCGCATTTTACAAAGCAATTGTTCCGCTTTATTTTACTCTCATTTTTTCTTTCCTTAGTCACGCGTTTTGGGATCACAAGACTAATGTGAAGGATGTTAATAAGGCTTTTTATATTTTTGCAAAAAAAAAAAAAAACAAAAAAAAAAAAAAAAAAAAAAAAAAAAAAAAAAAAAAAAAAAAAAAAAAAAAAAAAAAACAAAAAAAAAAAAAAAAAAAAAAAAAAAAAAAAAAGAAAAAATAAAAAAAAAAAAGAACAATTATGTTTATGATATTTTATTAACTACTCTCACACGAAAAAGACAGCAACTGCTTTCACTTTTTCAATTTCAGAGTAAGTGAAACATATTAAATACTTCTTTCGAAACGAACATCAGAACACCACAATTTTTTTAACGTTTAATTCTTCATTTTTTTCTGTTTCTTTTAAGGAAAGTATGATTGTCATAATCGTAATTCATGATACGGTAGTTTTGGATTGTTTAAGAGGAGTTCCTGGCGATCTTACTGGGTACACGCGTTTCGAGAACAATTTTCTTCATAATACTCTAAAGTTTTGGTGGGTTGATCGATGCAGGTTTCGTTGAAAAAAAATGTTAAAGATGTGCTTTTTATGTATTTTGGCAATAAATAATTTTTAAGTTTTGTTGAAGAATTCATGGATATTTTTTTTGAATATTTCAATCCACTTTTTGTCTCTAACCCTGAAAAAATAATATTTTTTGTTTAATGTTGTGTCATATTGTTGTAACACATTTAGTAATGTTTGTAAATCTTTGTGGTAAAATTTTTCCTTTTAATTATAGTTCCGATACGTTATTGTAGCAAGAATAAACTGCAGGTTTGGCGTCTCAATTGTCGCTATAGTTACATATTGAACGGAGGGAAAATAGAGATGAAGTTGCGGTGTATAAAATAATTTATCACTTTGATCTAAATTTACAAGTTCTCAGCCGGTAATCACGTACTGCCATTGAAGACGTAGCACTTTAGTTACCGACACATATGGTGACAATCATGATGGCTACTCGTTTTTTATATAGAGAATTTACAAGTAAACGTCTTCTAAGATACTCTGAACTATTCTTTTTCTCTTTATTTTTTTATGATAATTAGTTTTGTTATTAATAGTTTAATTATTGATAATGGAGGAATCAATTTATTGAGAATACTGAAGGGAAAGGGAAAAAGGTCATCGGATATTTTGAGACGTAAGTAATTTTAATTCAAGTTTATTTAAAAGTTTTAGAGCTACTGCATGGTATTGTCTTTGTTATTTATTACTATTATTGGATATTATATTTAATAATTCCCAATAATCGAATGTCTCCGACTGAGTGTTCGCCAATTGTCAGTGAGATGAACCGACACTCCAGCGGAGTTCACTCGCGGAAGGAGTGTGGGGCGAGGTGGTGAACGGGTCGGCTGACGTGCGCAGTTGCGTGGTGTGGCTGCCCAGGAAGCAGCTGTTTCGGCGTGGGCGAGTCGTCTTCGTCATCGGCGGCGGCGGCGCGCGGGGCGGCGGCGAGCGAGCCTGGGCTCGGCGTCGGCCGCTGAGCGGGGGCGGGGGCGTGGCACGTGGGACGTGGGCGGCGGGTGCGCCGTTCGACGCGAGCGGCGCTGGTGTCGCGCTGGCGGGTTTCACCTGGAAGGTGGGTTCGCCTACGGACGCGCCATTCGTAGCATGAGGTGGGCGCGTGCTTGCAGGCGCGCGACGTGCCGGCGCGAGCGCGGCGGCGCGGCGCACGCCCAGGTGCGCGCCTGCTGCTGCTGCCGCTCCACAGAAGGCAGAAGCACAAGAACCAAGATCCGCTCCCGGAGACAGCGCGCAGTTCCTCGAGAGTTCTCTGCACCGCGTCAACCCGGGTGAAGCGCCCACCTCATGCCTTTCTAACAAAGAAACGGTTTTTACTTTTGTTTGATACGTTATTGCTTGTTATACGTTTTTAGCCTTCGATGCGAATCGTTACTTGCCTCGATGCGTATACGTTTATTGGCCTTCGATGCGTATACGTTTTGCCTTCGATGCGTATACGTTATTGCCATTCGATGCGTTCGTTATTGCCTTGATGCCGTTATTACGTTATTTCGCTTCGATGCGTAATTACGTTATTGCCATTTCGATCGATACGTTATTGCGACCTTCGATGCGTTATACGTTATTGCCTTCGATGCGTATACGTTATTGCATTCGATGCGTATACGTTATTGTTCTTTCGATGCGTAATACGTTATTCGCCTTCGATGCGTTATACGTTATGGCTTCGGACTGCGCTATACGTTATTGCTTCGATGCGTAATACGTTATATGCCTTCGATATCCATACGTTATTGCCTCGATATCCATACGTATTTGCTTGATGCGTAATACGTTATTGCCTTCGATGCGTATACGTTATTGGCTTCGATGCGTATACGTTATTGCTTCGGTGCGTATACGTTATTGCTTCCGATGCGTATCACGTTATGCTTCGTGCGTTATACCGTTATTGCCTTCGATGCGTATACGTTATTGCCTTCGATGCGTATACGTTATTGCTGCGATGCGTATACGTTATTGCCTTCGATGCGAATCACGATTATTGGCCTCGAATGCGATATACGTTATGCTTCGATGCGTATACGTTATTGCCTTCGATGGCGTACACGTTTATTGTCCTTCGATGCGGTTATAACGTTTATTCGCCTTCGATGCGTATACGTTATTGCCTTCGATGCGAATACGTTATTGCTTCGATGCGTATACGTTATTGCCTCGAATGCGTATACGTTTAATTGGGCTGATGCGTATAGTTATTGCGTCGATACGTGTAGGTTATTGTCTTAGTGCGAAATAGGATATACAACTGCCCGTAACTTTACCTGGGTTCTGGAATCGTGGTGAGAGAGGAAAAAAGGAAACAGTTAAAAATGGTGTACCTGTTCTTACGGGACGCATTACGAAAGGGAATTAAAGGAGGCGGAAAATGTAGAACAACCGAGTCAAGTTAACATCTTAGTTAATTAGTAGTAAAGTAGATCTTATCGTTAATTAGGTAAAAATAAAATCATGTAATGTACACGGCGTTTAACCAGCAAGTGAAAACCTCTCGCGCCAAAATCCTCGGGCGTTTTGTCATTGCTCGATCATTAGAGCCTATTAGGCTTGGTGAATAATAACATATAGTTATTTAATATCATTGGCTAAATTCAAGCATGTAACAGGATGTGATTGAAGCAATATAAATTACGATGCAACAGGGGATCCGATATTTGTCGGTACAGTGCTTTTGCTTCGTTGAGAATTGATTCATACTGCCATATGTTATAAAAAAGTTAACAATTTTTAAACGGCTTCAAATGTCCCTTAATGCATTTAGAGGTACAACCCTCTTGTTTTGATTGTTCTTAACGTACAGGAAACTATTGAAGATTGTTCTTAAGTACGATTCCTATGAAAGTGGGTTTTTTATTCCTCTGGTTGCATTTAATCCTTATAACCGATCAATCCTTACGTAACTACATTATATGACGGTAGTAATTTTTTTCACTTAGCGACAACTTTAGAATTCGGTGCGACGAGCTGGCTTTCAATACCATAATGTAGATTAATGCAGTGTCGGATGTTTTCAATTGAAATCGTGAAATTTCGTTAGTGTAGATCAAAATAATACTTTCTTAATTCTTTCTTGTTTCGCGTTTTGACTTGAAACATAAAACACAACGCGCTCCTCTTCTTCGCAAACGCACATTCAATTCAGCACCACCTGCCTCCTTCTAGAATTCAAGAAGGCAGTAATGTTGGGTATCATCAAACATCAATGCCCCATCTCCAAACGATAACAGAATCCACACCAACATGATTCATTCAGCGTAATAGTTTTAACGGGTGGTGCATCATCCTTTACAAACCAGTGTTTTGGAACCATAATTTGAATTCTATTAAATCTTAAAATTATAATAATATATTAAAATAATAATTTAATAACATGTATAAGTTTAAAAATGAAGGATAAAACATCAGTAACTCAAAAATATTTGACAACTAAGTTCAAAATAATTTCTATTTTCTTTTTTTCGGTGTCTTTTCCCAAACATTTGCGTTAAATAAAAATGTACGTGAAAGGAATGCGTTTAATCCGCTTTAATCTCTCACTTTGTACCAAAACACTTATTATCTTTCAATGTTATGTATGAAATTAACTAGACGAAACGAAAGCAACTCAGAACAGAAGGCTTAATTTTTGAAGTTTAATATTATCCCTTTCGCATGTGCGCATTTGTGCCACGTCGGCAGATTGTATACGGACTGTTATACAACCCAAGTTGCGGGTTCAAACCCGATCGAAGCCGGGGAATGGAAAAAATTCTTCGTATAGGGGTATAGAAAACTGCATTACTGTGCTTTGCCTTGCATTAATGTTCTTGCACTGGCACGTTTCCTCTCATAAGCGCTACTATTGTGCTTCGAATTGCGCATCGGGTTTAACTTAATGCGAAATTAATCCGGTTATTTGTGTGTGGTCCATGCAGTCAGGCTAGTTTCAAACACGAATAACAGATGTTCTCAGCACAAAATAAAGTTTTCATAATCTACGTTACTATTAACTAACGAGCTGATGTTGTGATTGTTTATCATTTAACAAACGCCAACATAGGTGAATGTAACGTTGAAAGAAAAATTATACTACAAGTTCTAATAATAATTAATTAATAATTGATGGAAAAGAGATTTCTGATTAATCCAAAAAATATATTTGAATATATCAAACTAACATTTTTCATGCATACGATTTTGTCGGCAAGTTGAGCGATGATGAATGCAAACATTTATAACATACGTTAAGTATTTAGGTTGATGTCACCTCCAGCACAAATGTACGCTTCTTGTAATTAATGCGCAATGATTAAAAAAAAATTGGTGAAAACATTTTAAGCCTTTCGGGTGTTGGCAACACTACTATCTTTTATAAGTAAGAGATTGTGGAGGAAAAAAGCAGCAAGTGCTTGATAAGAAATGCACTGCATGATCCAACCTTCATCTACGACCTGTTTTGCATTCCTTCCCTCTGAGAATCACCAACGATTAACTGTTTCGGCGTGAGGCGGACACAGGATAAATAAAGTGGAACATAATCAAAACTGAACGAAAATGTAATACAAAATGCATGATATTTTAACAGACTGGCAAAAGGAAATAATTATTAGAAGATATAAGCATTAAATTAAATTTATTTTTGTGATAAGAGATTGATAATAAGATTAAATTAATGATATTTTTCTTCTTAAGCTTGAGTCATCTGTAATCATTTATTTTTGACATTCTTTAACTGGGATGTGCTTCATATTTTAACGTACCTGCAATCCACCGTGTCATATCGTAGCTTTGGTTTAAAAGCATTTGAAAAATATTGTTGAAGTTTAAAAATGCAAACAAATTTTCTTGTACAATTTTCTTTAAAGTGAATTTTCAGTAAATCCCATTCACACTGTGGAATTGACAGTAACCAACCCCGCTAAATTAGCAAAAAGAAACACAAATAATATTAAAACCAAATGCAAATATAGATTGGCATAAGAACGTTGCAATGAATGTCTAGCGCATGATAGAAATGGAGGCTACTTTGCTCCATAAAAGCAATAGACTCTATCAACCACCGCGCGAATGTATTGCCTTCTTCGTATCCTGCAGTAAAGATAGCGTAACTGCACATTTGCATCCAAAAACTTGTGTGTTAAAATGATCGTAACGATCATTTTGTGTATTAACAGTCACTTCGCAAGCAGTAATAATTTCCTGGAACATATTATAGTGAATTTCCATTTGACACTAGTTCATAGAAGCGGCACATGAGTCGTCTACTTACATAACGGAGAATTCTCGTAGCAATCTTGTTTCAAGTAGTCCATGAAAAAAGTTGGCTTACGTTAGGCTACGTTTTGTTGATACTGCTGATGTCTCCCGAAAACGCGCATCGGCCGCTCGTGGTTTGCTCAGCAATGGTCGCCCCCCCCCCGAGCCGCAAAACTACCCACTTTTTCGACAACTGACCCACATTTGTATCCGTCGTTCTCCTTCTTGCGTTTCAGAACAGGAAGAACTTGCGGTCACTATGCGATATAAGAAAATACAACATGAACACGGAACATGGTGGAGGAAAGAATCCGATGCTTTGAATGAGATAGACAGCTTCCTTTTGGCGCGGAAAAACGTGCACATTTATTAGCAAAGAATTAAAATTAATCGGTGTTTTCGCTAACTGTATCAGTGAAGGATACCGGAATAAATGGACAATTATATTTAATATACCTCAAATACGTAAACCAGTTTGAGTCTGCATGCATGACAAGTCTGTGGGCAGGCGATTTAATTAGCTTTTAGAGAAGATTTTACATTAGCGTAGGCACTGGATTTTTCAGCTAGGACATTAATCTCTACTGCGAAACTTCTCCTCGCGTCCTCCTCTGCGTCCTCTCGCGTCTCGACTCGCGTCCTCTCGGTCTCCTCTCGCGTCCCCTGCGCGGTCCTCTCGCGTCCTCTCGCGTCCTCCCTCGCGTCCTGCCTGCGTCTCCCTCGGCGTCCTACTCGGGTCTCCCTCGCGTCTCCTCGCGTCTCCTCGGGTCCTCGCATCGCGTCTCCCTCGCGTCCTGCTCCGCGTCTCCACTCGCGTCTCACTCGTCGTCCTCACTTCGCGTCCTCGCTCGCGTCTCCTCGGTGCTCCTGCGTTCCTCCTCGCGTCTCCCTCGCGTACTCCCTCGCGTCTCCCGCGCCGGCTCCTCGCTTTCCTCGCGTCCTCCCTCGCGTCTCCCTCGCGTCCCCTTCGCGTCCTCCCTCGCGTCCTCCTCCGTCCTCACCTCGCGTCCTCCCTGCGCGTCCTCCCTCGCGTCCTCCCTCGCGTCCCTCCCTCGCGTACGCTCCCTCGCGGTCTCCCTCGTCCTCCTCGCGCCTCCGCGTCCTCCCTCTGCGTCCCCTGGCCTCCCTCGCGATCCTCCTCGCGTCTCCCCCTTTCCCTTTCCCCCTTCGCGTCCCCCTCGGCGTCCTCCCCGTCCTCCCGCGTCCTCACTTCTGCGGCGTCTCCCCCGCTCCTCCCTCGCGTCCTCCTCCTGCGTCCTCCCTGGCGTCCTCCATCGGCGTCCTCCCTCGGCGTCTCCTGGCGTCCTCCTCGCGTCGTCCCTGGTGCTCCTGGCGTCCGTGATCTCCCTGGCGTCACTCCCTGCGTCTAGTGCCGCTCCCTGGCGTCGCTCCCTCTCTGGCGTCCTCCTGGCGTCTCCCTGGCGTCCTCCTCGGCGCCTCTGGCGTCTTCCCTGGCGTCCTCCCTGCGTCACTCCCCTGGCGTCTGGTCTTCCTGCCCTCCTGGCGTCCTTCCTTGGCGTCCTACCTGGCGTCCTCCTGGCGTCCTCCCTGGCGTCCTCCCCTGGCGTCCTCCCTGGCGTCTCCCTGGCGTCCTCCCTGGCGTCCTGCCTGGCGTCTCCCCTGGGGCCCTCGCCTGGGTCCCCTCCTGGCGTCCTCCTGCGTCCTCCCTGGCGTCCTCCCTGGCGTCCTCCCTGGCGTCTCGCTGCTCTCCATGGCGTCTCCCTGGCAGTCCGCCTGGCGTCCTCCCTGGCGTCCTCCTGGCGTCCTCCCTGGGTCCTCCCTGCGTCCTCCTCTGCGTCGTCCTCCCTGGCGTCCTCTGGGTCTCGCCTCTCGACGACATCCTGCTTCTTCATTGCTCTCGCGCTTTTTTCCTTTAACTGCTTTGTTTGGTTTGATCGTAGATCAGTTTTAACAGCATTTTCATGTGTATTGTTGATCTTATACTAACTTAAAACTATGCTTAACCTAGTTTTTATTGTTTGCTACTACTAATACATTAATCTCTCCATTAGGAGAATAAACTGTTCATAACTTACTTTTAGAAAGCAATCTAAGTCAGGTTGTTTATTCTAGTTTTTTTGTGTACTTGGAGCTAAATTGATATTGTTATAGTTTATCTACTGATTTAAATAATTGGTTTATAAATTTTGGCATAGAAGTGCTATTGCTAAGAGATTTAGTCATGATTTGTAATTACATCTGGGTGAGTTGATTTCAAATAAATCATGCTGTTTGTAAATTCATCTGAGGAAACTGGTTCTGAATTACTTTGTAGTGTGTTTTTGAATGCCTCTCCTTGCCTCCTTCCCTGCCTGCCTGCCTCTCTGCCTCCTCTCTGCCTCCTCCCTGCCTCCCTCTCCTCTGTCCCGTCTCCCTGCCGTCCTCTCCTCGCCTGTCTCTCCCTGCCTTCCTGCCCTCCCGGCTCTCCCTGCTCCTCCCTGCCTCCTCCCTCGCTCCTCTTCCTGGCTCCTCTTGTCTCCCCTGCCCGTCCTGCCTCCTCTCACCTTGCCTCCTCCTTTCTCACCCTGCCTCTGCCCCCGCCTCCTCCCCGCCTCACTCCCCGCCTCTCCCGCCTCTCCTGCGTCTCCCTTGCCTCCTCCCTGCCCTCTCCCTGCCTCACTCCCTCTCCTCCTCCCTGCCTCCTCCTGCTCCTCCTGCCTCCTCCCTGCCTCCTTCTGCCTCCTCTCGCTCTCTCTGCCTCCTCTCGCTCCCCTCTGCCTCCTTCTCTGCCTCCTCTCTGCTCCTCCCTGCCTCCTCCCTGCCTCCTCCTGCTCCTCCCTGCCTCTCCCCTGCCTCCTCCCTGCCTCCTCCCTGCTCTCCCTCGCCTCCCTCCTCGCTCTCCTGCCTCCTCCCTTGTCCTCCTCCCTGCCTCCTCTCTGCGTCCTCCTGCCTCCTCCCTGGCCTCCTCCCGCCGTTCCTCCCCGCCTCCTCCCTCGCCTCTGCCCCGCCTCACCCTTGCCTCCTCCCTGCCTCCTCTGCCTCCTCCCGTGCCTCCTCCCTGCCTCCTCCCTGCCTCCCTCCCGCGTGCTCTCCTCCTGCTCCTCCCTGCCATCCTCCCTGCCTCCTTCCCTGCCTCCTCTCCTCCTCTCTGCCTCTGCCTCCTCTCTCTCTCGCCTCCTCTCTGCCTCCTCTCTGCCTCCCTCCTCTCTGCTCCTCCCTGGCCTCCTCTCTGCTCTCGCCTGCCTCCTGCCTGCCTCTCCCTGGCCTCCTCCCGGGCTCTCCCTGCCTCCTCTCTTGCTCCTCTCTGCCCTCTCCTCTCTGGCCTCCCTCGCTCTCTGCCTCCTCTCTGCCTCTTCTGCTCCTTGGCTCTCTATGCCTCCTCTATGACTTCTATGCTCCTCGTATGCGAGCGCCTCTCTCCCCGCGCATCCCGCCTCCTCCACGCCTCCTCTCGCCTCCTCCTCGCTCCTCCATCGCCTCCTGCTCGCCTCCTCCTCGCCTCCTCACTCGCCTCATCCTCGGCCTCCTCCCTGCCTCCTTTTGAGGAAACGTGCAGTGCAAAACATAATGCAAGGCAAAGCTACAGGTAATGCAATTTTCTATAGCCCCCAGACGGAATTACATTGTAGGTTTTCAATAATAATATTAACACAGTAGCTACATTTTTGATTTTTTAAATCGTGTATCATAAAGAGTATGATCATTTATATCCGACAATTTTTCAAATTCTTCAAAGATGTTAGGGGGAAATAAAAAAAAAATTACAAACTCCTGTTTTTTTTGTGTCTGCCTTCACTATTGACAAAAACAATTGTTAGGGCGCACAACCTTTCATGGAACCTCAGATGAATATAATGCAAATCATGCGAACTCGGAAGAATATATTTTTGGGCATTTGTGGGATATCTGTATATTAATGGGCATCTACAGATTAACAGTCGTTGATTCGAAGCAGAGTGCGGCCGAAAGAGGATCAAGGTTATGTTTAGAAGAGAAAGTGCATTCCAGGGCGCGCGTGTGCTGCAGAATGCTGTCGGGGAGGGCGGCCGCCCACACAGGACCCTGGGCGGCAGCTACGTGCGCGGGTAACTCGTCCTGCTGGCTGCATGCGAGAGCGGAGAAGCGCTTAATGTTTCATACAGCCCACGCTCAAAGGCGACAAGTGGCTGATGTTTTCGATGAAGTAGGTAGTCGTCCGGGGACCAATGGAAGCCGACGTTTCTGTTGTGAGTTCTGACACTGCTGTACAGCCAGGTGGCTGTAGGTGTATGCTTTAGGTGTAAGTATAAGTGTTAGGTGTAAGTGTGTAGGTGTAAGGTTACTAAGGGGGGTTTCTAAATTATTTCTGAAGAGTATTTACATCATTTATTCATACTTAAGTATTAACGCAAAGTTGTATGCGTTTTTTTCGGAATTAAAATAGTACTAACTTCAGAGCCTTTTTTTATGAAATGTATTTGGAGGATTTGACGTTTCACAAATGTCGGTAATAAAATTGAATGTTGGATCTAATGGTACGTGGAGTGAGTGTGTATGGTGTCACTTTCTCCATCAAATTTGCCTAACCCACCGTTTCCTGTTGTAAACCTTAGGTTCGGTAAAGCAAAAATCTTATGTTTTTTGAGCCCATATACTCTTACGTTTTGTGAACTAAGGGATGTGTATTATTGGGATTATATTTATTGATTGATTGTTAATGATTCTGGGCGCGTCAACTTCCATAATCCCGTAAGTGTAGTGTAAGTTTTTGCTTGGGAGGTAGCAGTGGTTTTCCCGCCTCTGGATGGCGAGATCCGGCGCCAACCTACCGTCTGCTGGCGGTGCTTTCCTCAACCAGGTATCTCCCACCTGCGGGGCACCGCCCCAGTCAGGACAACTTGTAAACTCACGAACGATCTCCCGGCATGAATGGTACTGTGCATGTTAGTGTAAGTGTGTGTAAGAGAAGAGGATAGTACAAGGAAGAGGTAGGAAAGATCGCGCGTGACTCTTTTGTTCTGTTACTGCTCCGGCATTCGCCTGGTGTTGACCGGAGAAACTACAGAAAACTACCGATCAGAACCAGCGTCCGCTAGAATTTCCTGCAGACAGCGACTGAATTCGACCTAGCTAACAAGCTAGTCTCGAAAATTCTGCCACCATCGGGACTCAAACCTAAACCCTCCCGTTCAGATGGAATGCAGTGTCATGAGTATTAGAAAAAGGAAGAACGGCGTAACTCCTTACACCATTGTCCCAGCTTCCACATTTTGTGTCGAAGTAAAATCTTTCACAATTTTTTTGCATTGTTTCTGGGACGAAACTATCTACTCGCCACCTGTGCCAATCTAAATGTCTTTAAAACGTCACTAACAGACCTTACTCCTAACGTGAATACTGTCTCAAAAATTTTTAATTTGCCCTATTGTGTGTTACACTCTGAAGCGCACACATTCATATACACATACACACACACATACGCGCATATCCATTTGTATATACGAGCTATTAAAAAATATTTTTTTGCGTTACAGACTCTCAAAATTTATTTTATTACCGCAATTTCGACCTATAATTTTGATACAGAATCCAAAGCTTTCCTTATGCTACGTAGCTCTATAGGCGACTGAATTTTTACGTGTTTTCCAGATACTTATTTTTATTTTACTTTTCACATATTTTGGTACACATTTTTGTTACAAAAGCTATGCTGATATATCACAATAAACATATTAATTGTGTCACCCTATATTTATTTCGTGTAAACATATCTTTTTGTCAGTAGATCGAGCAGTTAAGGGTTCATGATACGATTTTACCACCTTAAAAATAACTTTCTCGGCAAAAACGTTAAGAGGGAAGTATTTATATTCACTATTTCTCAAAAATAAATTGTAATGTCAAGAAAACCAAGAAATTCATCGTGTTGATTTTTTGTGAATATATAGTGAGTTTGATGAACACATTTTATTTGCATGAATGGTAATTTTATGACTCCGGAAGAAATGCATTTCGAATTGTGATATTGACGCTAAAACGTGAACATGTTTATGTTTATTCAAATGTGGTAGCGTTTAAACGTACACACCATATATTTATACAGTATTCGTTTCCGCATATTCTCGCGTGAATCTGCATTGCCAACAGTCCATCAACTCCAAACTCCCAATATTTTCGCAACGCAGTTTACTGGGAATATCCTCTTCGCATGGGAATTCCTATTTGCGTAACTTCCTGAAAGATCATAAAACTGAACAACGAATCTTTGATCTAACAAAAACAGGTTTTCGCAAGTTACGGCAAATTCTAGACTAAAAATATAAATTGTGTTTTAAAATATACATGAATAAATTGGATAACATCAGACCAATATAAAATGCTCTAAAATATGAGTAGAGTACAATACTGGATTTTTTTAGAAAAATCGTGCCCATCACTATTTTGCAATATCGACTCTGAGAAGACGTATTATTAAAAACCTCTTCAAAATCTGCAACCTACATTCATTTAGTTATGTTTGTTTTTGTCTAGAGATTTGTTCTTTTCGCGCTGAAATTGTTCTATAATGCAAAAGAACTGTTCCAATTCACATCTTACTGAGCTTTGTACGTATGCCATGATAATTGAATTGATAGCTTATTTTACGTGGCGAGACTCGGGCCATCAGGCTCGCTCTTCCGTCTGACCACGCAAATTTCGATACGAATAACGTATACGCATCGAAGCAATAACGTATACGCATCGAAGGCAATAACGTATACGCATCGAAGGCAATTAAACGTATATACGCATCGAACGCAATAACGTATACGCATCGAACGCAATAACGTATACGCATCGAACCAATAATCGTATACGCAATACGACGCACCCAAAACGTAACGCATCGAACGCTAACTAACGTATACGCATCGAACGCAATAACGTATACGCCATCGAACGCAATAACGTATATCGCATCGAACGCAATAACGTATACGCAATCGAACGCAATAACGTATACGCGCATACGAAATCGGCAATAACGTATACGCATCGACAGCAATAACGTTAACCGCATCGAACGCAATACGTATTACGCATCGGAACGCAATAACGTATACGCATCGAACGCAATAAGTATACGCATCGAACGGACATAACGTAACGCATCGAACGGCAATAACGTATACGCATCAGGCAATAACATACGCACCGAAGGCAATAACGTATACGACACCGAAGGCAATAACGTATACGCACGAAGGCAATAACGTATAACAACGCAATAACGTATCAAACAAAAGGTAAAACCGTTTTGCTCAGAAAGGGCAGAGGGTGGGCGCTCACCGGGTTGACGCGGTGCAGGCC
>BOPP01000044.1:1710564-1733279 GCA_017312745.1 Gryllus bimaculatus
ATACCCGCTTCTTTCACCAAATAGCGAAGAAAGGATGGGATTTATTGGGCGCAGAAATACCACACTTGAGTTTAGCTCAGAGCGTCATTTAGCTTCGAATCTTGACATTGCAAGTAAATCTAGTTAACATTGGGAACAGGCCGTCTCACTTCTCCTCTGAAGAAGGCGTACGAGAATTTCCTTCCATTCCCCGGCTTCGATGGGTTGTGAAACCCGCGAAGCTTGGGTTGTATGAACAGTCGCGGTATACAATCGCCACGTGGCACAATTGCGACATGCGAAAGGATTAATATTAAACTTCAAAAATTAAGCCTTCTGGTTCTGAGTTGTCCTTTCGTTTTCGTCTCTAGTAATTTCATACAGTAACATTGAAGTATAAAAGTGTTTTGGTGACAAATGAGAATTAAAGCGATTAAAACGCATTCCTTTCACGTACATTTTTATTAACGCAAATGTTTGGGAGACACCGACAAAAAAGAAATAGAATTTTTTGAATTACGTTGTAAAATGTTTGAGTTACTGTTGTTTTATCCTTCATTTTTAAACGTTATACATGTTATTAAATTTATTAGTTTAATCTATATTAGTATTTATATTAGTGATTATTAGATTCAAAATTTATGGTTCCAAAACACTGGTTTGGTAAAGAGATGATGCCACCACCGTTAAAACTATTAGCTGAATGAAATCATTGGTGTGGATTCTGTTGATCGTTTGGAATGGGGCATTATGTTGATGTCAAATTATCTTCTTGATTCTAGAAGGAGGCAGGTGGTGCGAATTGAATGTGCGTTTGCAAGAGAGAGCGCGTGTGTTTTATGTTCCAAGTCAAAACTGCGAAACAAGAAAGAATTAAGAAGTATTATTTTGAATCTACGACGTAACGAAAGTTTCACGATTTCAATGAAAACATCCGACACTGATGTAATCTACATTAGTGGTATTGAGAAGCAGCTCGTCGCACCCGAATGTCTAAAGTTGTCGCCTAGTGGAAAAAAATCTACCGTCCATATAATGTAGTTAGCGTAAAATTGATCGGTTATAAGGATTAATATGCAACCACGAGGAATAAAAAACCCACTTTCATAGGAATCGTACGTTAAGAACAATCTTCAATAGTTTCTTTGTACGTTGAAGAACAATCAGAAACAAGAGGGTTGTACCTCAAAATGCATATATAGGACATTTGAAGCGTTTAAAAAATTGTTAACTTTTTTATAACATATGGCAGTTTATGAATCATTCTGCTACGCACAGCAAAGCACTGTACGACTAAGATATCGGACCCCTGTTGCATCGTATTTATATTGCTCTTCAATCATCATCCCTGTTACATTGCTTGAATTTACGGCACCCAATGATCATCTAATATACTATATGTTATTTCTAGTTCACCTAAGCGCGTAATAGGCTCTAATGATCGAGCAATGACAACAACGCCGAGGATTTTGGCGCGAAGGTTTCACTTGCCTGGTTAAACGCCGTCTGTACATACATGACTTTTATTTTTACCTAATTTTGAACGTATAAGATTCTAACTTTACGTACTAATTAACTAGATGTTTAACTTGACTCGGGTTGTTCTACATTTCCGCCTCCTTTTATTGCCCTTCGTAAGGTGCGCCGTAAGAACAGTACCCATTTTAACTCTTTTCCTTTTTTCCCTCTCTCACCACGATTCTCAAATCCCAGGTATAAGTTACGGCAGTGTATATCCTATTTCGCCACTGAAGACTAAGTACCACCGTAGACGGCGGGAACGCTATCGCATCGGCAATAACTCCATCGTGATCTGGCAAATCGGTACTCGAGTCAGCCACGTGGATCTCATGACACGTCTACGATGAACGGCTCGATATACGATGATATGCGGAAATCATACCATCAGCATATACGCATCGAACGCGAATAACGATCGGCATCGTCGGCCAAACGTCGCACAAGGCAATAACGTCGAATAAGCAAGCATCGATAGTCGTTCGAATGAAGAACGTGCAGGTAACGCATCTGAAGACGCATAATAGACGCTGATACGCCATGCGAATATGATGTCGACACTTACACTAATAACGCATCAAGCTAACGTATATCGCATTCGAGCAATAACGTGATTCACGCATAACGTACGCACGCAGGCAATAACGTATAGCGCATCGAAGGGCAATAAACGTATACCATCGAAGGGGCAATAACGGTATATAGCGGCACGAAGCATAAACGTGATACGCATTCGAACCGCAATAACGTATACGCCAGCCGAACGCCCAATAACGTATACGCATCGGAAGCCAATAGACGTATACGCATCGAAGGCAAAAGTATAGTCGAATACGTATGATACGAGATCATGTCGAAGCAATAACGTATACGCATCGAAGCAATAACGTATACGCATCGAAGCGAACTAACGGAGTGTAACGCATCGAACGCAAAACGTATACGCATCGAACGCAATAACGTATACGCATCGAAGCGCAAATACACGGTATTCGCATCGAACGCAATAACGTATACGCATCGAACGCAATAACGATACTAGCATCGAACGCAATAACGTATACCATAACGCGGAATAACGGTATACGCGCATCAATCGGGAATAACGTATACGCATCGAGCGCAATAGACTAAACGCATCGAATGAATACGTTATACGCATTCGAAGGCGCAATAAACGTATACGCTCCGGAACGCAAGTAACGTGATACGCAACGGGAATCCTGAGCACAATAACGTATTCAGGCATCGAACGGCATATAACCGGTATGACGCATCGATACGCAATAGAACTATACGCAATCGAACGCACATAAGCGTATACGCACGAAGGCAAGGTAAGGTGATTTACGCAGCCGAAGGGCGGGAAGTAAACGTATGGAGCGCCCAGCGGGGAAAGGGCAATAGCGGTGAGTACGCACCGAAGCAATAGAGAAAGACGTATAAAGAGTCAAAATAGCGAGATTGAAAAAAACGTGATGTTCAACCAGGAAAAAGGGTTAGAAAGAAAATGAAAAAAAAAAAAAACCCGGTTTTTCTTTTGCTAAGGGGGGGGGATAAAATAAAAAGGGGTGGGGGGCGGATTTTGAGGGGGGGGGGATCTTTCGGGTAGGAAGCTCTCGAGGAACTGCGGGCTGTCTCCGGAGCGGATCTTGGTCTTGTGCTTCTGCTTCTTGGACGGCAGCAGCAGCAGGCGCACCTGGGCGTGCGCCGCGCCGCCGCGGTCGCGGGCCGGCACGTCGCGCGCCTGCAGCACGCGCACCGTCATGGTGCGAATGGGCGCGTCGTAGGCGAAGGCCACCTCCAGGTGGCCGCAGCGCGACACCAGCGCCGCCTCGGCGTCGAACGCGCACCCGCCGCCCACGTCCACGTCCACGCCCCCGCCCCCGCTCAGCGCCGACGCCGAGCCCAGCTCGCTCGCCGCCGCCGCCGCCGCCGCCGCCGCCGATGACGACGACGACGTCGCCACGCCGAACAGCTGCTCCTGGGGCAGCACCACCACGCACTGCGCACGTCAGCCGGACCCGTTCACCACTCGCCCCACACTCCTTCCGCGAGTGACTCCTGCTGGAGTGTCGGTTCATCTCACTGACATTGGGACACTCCAGTCGGAGACATTCGATTATTGGGAAGTATTAAATATAATATCAATAATAGTAATAAATAACAAGGACAATACATGGCAGTAGCTCTAAACTTTTAAATTAAACTTGAAATTAGAAATTATTACGTCTCAAAATATCCGATGACCTTTTTCCCTTTTCCCTTCAGATTCTCAATAAATGATTCCTCCATTATCAAATAATTAAACTATAATAACAAACTAATTATCATAATAAAATAAAGAGAAAGAATAGTTCAGAGTATCTTAGAAGACGTTTACTTGTAAATTCTCTATAAAAAAACGAAGCATCATGATTGTCACCATATGGTCGTAACGTAAGTGGCTACGTCTCAATGGAGTACGTGATACCGGCGAGAACTCTGTAAATTTAGATGCAATGTGATAAATTATTTTATACACCAGCACTTCATCTCTTATTTTCCTCCGTTCAAATATGTAACTATAGGACAATTGAGTACGCAAACCTGCAGTTTATCTTGTACAAATAACGTATCGGAATATAATTAAAAGGAAAATTTTACCACAAAGATTTACAAACATACTAAATGTGTACAACAATATGACAAACAATATAACAAAATATAATTTTTTCAGGGTTTAGAGACCCAAAAAGTTGGATTGAATATTTCAAAAAAATATCCATGATTCTTCAACAAAACTTAAAAATTATTTATTGCCAAATACAAAAAGCACATCTTTAACATTTTTCTCAACGAAACCTGCATCGATCAACCCACAAACGTTAGGAGTATTATGAAGAAATTGTTCTCGAAACGCGTGTAAGAATCGCCAGGAACTCCTCTTAAACATCCAAACTAGTATCATGAATTCGATTATGACCAATTCATTACTTTCCTTAAAAGAAACAGAAAAAAATGAAGATTAAAGTTTAAAAAAATTGTGGTGTTCGTGGATGTTCGTTTCGAAAGAATATTTTAATATGTTTCACTTTACTCTGAAATGTGAAAAAGGTAAAGCAGTTGCGTCTTTTGTCGTGTGAGTAGTAGTTAATAAAATATTCATAAACATAATTGTGGCAAAAATATTAAAAGCCTTATAACATCCTTCACATTAGTCTTGTGATCAAAACGCGTGACAAGGAAAGAATATAATGAAGTAAAATAAGCGGAACAATGTGCTTTGTAAATGCGAGACATGCATGCCATGAAGCGTGAATTACATTAAAAAAGAAGACTAAAAGAAGCAAAAATATATTCTCAGGGAGAGAATTTCTCACCCCAAAACTAAAAATTGAGTAAACACTGCATTGAGTGGAACGTCTTTAGACGTAAATTTATTCGGTGTAGTAAAAAAACTATGTGTAAAATAAAAAAAACTATGTGTAAACATAAAATGTATACACTGTTTTAACTGTAACAAATTCCCACCAAATCATTTAGAACAAATAAGAGATTATGCATAAGGTAACGCAAATGATGTATGTTTAAAGTAATCACGGGATGTGTATCGTTTGAAGTGTTAAAAGCGATTTGCAAGTGTGTCGTTCTACAATATGAGCGTAGTTTAGGACTATGACGGTAGAGTTTCCTGCCAACGCGAAATTCTGACAATACCCTATCAGCATTTGTATTCGCTAGACAAGAGCCGTTTACAAATATTATGTTGCATCATGAAAATGTAGAGTTAGCTGCACATGTTTCTGTCACAGTTAGTGAACAAATCCTTTAAACCGTGATGACGTGTCTTATATCAAGATACGAACGCGATCGTACGAGTTTCTCAAGATTTAACATTTAGTTCATATTGTAAACGATATAGTGCTTAACGCTGTGCAAAAGCTCTCAAATACAATTCACTCAGACAAATACAACACAAAGCAGATACGCATGTAACATTGTCCACCACAAAACAGTGAAGTTGCAAAATCCAGTGCTTTACTCACATCCTGACTGCTGGCTTCATGGTTTTGTTGGTGTTGCTGCTGTTGGTGTTGATGTTGGTGTTGCTGATGTTGTTGGTGTTGATGTTGCTGGTGCTGCTGGAGCTGTTGGTGGTGGTGCTGCTGCTGCGGGGGCGGCGGGAGCACCGGAAGGGGCTGCGCGGGCGGCGGGGGCGGCTGCAGCGGCGGGGGTGGTGCTCGTGAAGCCGCCAAGGGGGCGTGGCCCGGGACAGGCGGTGGCTGTGGAGACGGCAGCTGCGGTCACAAGAGCCGCGTCCCACCTCTCGCCTTGGGACTTTTCTATTTACTCCGTTTCATGATTTATTTTCAAAATAGATTTTAGGTTGTCAAAAAATATACATAATATGCGTAAACTTCAACTAATCACGGTTTGCTTGTCTCGTAATGACAAAGTTATGATACCCATCCATAATATGCCATAGGTTCAATAATTTCATTGGATTATAGTTATATTAATTATATTTATTTAGAAGTTATAATGAATTAAACGTAAAGAGAAGGAAAGAAATAAGATTATTTGATGAGGATGAGGCATTATACTGGGAGACCAAGAGAATGATATGGAAGATCAAGAAAGGAGAGAAAGGAAATCAGTGCAGAAAAGAAAGAATGAGGCAGTAGGAAAGAATAGAAAAATAATAAGAGAAAAGTAGAAGCGGTGAAGGTAGAATTATTAAATTAGAATATACTTGTATTAGAACTTCGTTTCCAAGCTTAGAATATAATATTCCAATTTTAAAATGAAAATCGATAACATTGACTTAAATGACAGAAAATACATTGAAATTCTGATAAATAACTTGTAAAACATTTTGATGATAGAATTAAGTGTTTTAAAATGAAATAGATGCAGTTTTTTAGCTTAAGAGTACATATCTATTACTCGTATTGTGTCTCGTTACGCATTGTAATTAATCTATGTCAGAATAAAAGGACATGGTCATTTACTGCGACCTTTGAACTCCAGAAAAAGCAATTTTCCGGAATGGACGGAAAGTTAATTGCCAGTTACGTCGAACTGGAACGAAGCCTTTCCTTTGCTACTGCTCTTCCCTGTAGCTTTAAATTCACATACAGTATTACAGTGTACAAGAATGTAATGTGAACTTCTGGGTAAATGTTGCATGATTATTCATTTTCCTACTTTAGGTTTTAATGATCCATATTTATGTATGATCGATTTACATTATTAGCAAGAATATTTGAAACCTATTTTATCAAGAAACGAAAATAATATTTGTTAGTCTATAATAGGCCAAGAAAAATAGTATCTATTCTGAAAAGCATTTTGATTGCAGTGTGTTCTTCCCAATAGTTTTCACAAAAGGTAGAAACATGTTTCCAATGTATACCCCAAGACACTCCATCTTTCGAAGTAAATATCCCAGAAAAAATATCTTTGAATTGTTAAAATAAAATTTTCCTTTAACATTCAATTATCTAGTTTTGATAATAAAGAAAGAATGTCAAACACTTACCAGTGATCTGCACCTCTTTCTTACAACACACTTTGCGAATGTACTATATACAGAAAATAAGTTTTGTAGGAAAAAATTACACTCAGTTCTACCCAGCCAAATCTACAGCAAATTGTGCTGCTGTACAAAGTGCGCAACTCTAAAGTGATGAACACTAACAGAAAACAGTGCATCACACAACTCGCATTCTAGGTAATACAGTGCTCGCCATTTACACTAACTGATATTGTCTTAGTCAGATAAGTCTAAATAGAAATGTCCATGTTTTGTCTTTAAACGTTCAGTCGGTTTATACAAGAAAAATATTATACTTGGAAATTTAATAATATTTTGTATATAAAATAATATCCAAGTATATAACACGTGTAGCCAATAACAGCCAAGATAGGTAAAATAGTCGTTCGAAGATTTTCAAGCGTGATGCCCGGAGAAACATCACGATTCTTGATTTAATAAAAATTCCATCATTATACTGAACGATGGCAAACAAAAAAATGTATAATTTATTATATTATTATTATTATTATTATTATTATTATTTGTTTGTTACATTGTTTTATATTGCATAGTCTGTTGTACAAAAAAAGCACCTTCAAATTGCTAGTAATTAGAATGTACGCAGGTGAAAGAAGGCACAAATGTTATCAATGAAAACGAGCGAGCCAACTTAAATTTCACTATCGCAAGTTACGGTGTTATGTTTTGTTTCCGTTATCATTAAGAGAAGAGACCCGTTCAGAGCTAATGAAAATCACAATTCGGAAATTGTGTGTTGATGTTTAACTAGTGCGTTTATGAACATTTGGCCGAATTCATTCGGGCACGAATTGCATGACAGAATGTTCACTAATTACGAAAGTTTGAGTTAGTAGATCCATTGACAGAAACATTTTCTTGAACTATTTTCGGTTACTTCTATCTTCGCATTGCGAATGTGCGAGAAGGTTTTCGAGACCAAAAGAGGCAGGAGGAAGTTAATACAAGATATAAAAAAAAGAAAACCGAGACTCCGGAAGGAGGATGGGAATAGTAGGAAATGCGAGGCGAATATCCGGTACTCGGGTACTTCAAGGAGAGGGAGACGAGATGACGCGGGGTGCGGGGAAACTGGGCAAGGTCTTACGAGGTAGGGGAGAGAAATGATTTAAGTGATGAGACACTGGTAAGAGCGGAACGGGTTAGAATGGAACAAATCGCGTCGTGTTAGAGGAAAGCGGGTCGGGCTAGAGGAAAGCGGGTCGGGTTAGAGGGAAGCGGGTCGGGTTAGAGGGAAGCGGCCGCCGAGCGCCGGGGGCGCGCTTACCTGCGAGGAGTGGTGGGCGAGCGGGTGCGCGTGCCCGTGGGCGTGTGCGTGGGCGTGCGTGGCGAAGGAGCGGGGCGCGGGGCCCGCCACCGCCGGCGTCTCCTCCAGGGCGTCCACGGAGCACAGCAGCTTGTAGGTGGCGTCGGCGCCGCGGTGCCGCAGCGCCTTCCCGCCCCCGTGCCCTTCGTCGTCGCCAGAGGTGGTGGAGCACGAGGAGGACGCGCTGGAGCTGCCCACCTGCCACAGTAGCGCGCGCTTTCTCGTACTCCTTGCCTCGGCGCAGACATTCGCCATCAAAGCGCGCCCTTTTTAGCAGCGCATTCACAATGAAGTGACACAGCTTTATTAACAATTTATTGTTGGAAAAATATTCATGTTTTGTTTTCAATATAAATATATGCTCATATTTAATTGTTTCGTCTTGGATGTTAACGTTGCGTTTCTTTCAATGCATATTTGTCAGTCGAACTTCATATCAGAAAAGACGTTTCTTCTTGACATTCTCAACCTACACCAGAGTTAATTTTATACACTATAAGATAGCGGTATATAACTATATACAAATAGCCCCCAAATGGGTACAGTTGTAGTTGCGTTACTTAAACGAATCTAAATGTGAATTAAGTAACATATTTTAAAAATAACTTAAAAATACAAGTAGATCTTAACTTTCGGCAAGGGGCACATATAATACATCTGCTAATAGTCAATAATAGGCACTATTAATATAAAAGATCAGCGCTGGAATTTTTGATATTTGAATCTACTTTGAAATGTTTTAACGTATTTCTTACGACAACCATTCCCTGCGCGCGAGATGAATTCTAATCAGTATCGCGAGCAATTAGCATATCTGACAGTTGACCCGCACACGTGATCTGATAGTCCACAGCATTGCGTCGTTCCACCGCGTCTCTAACTCACGACCTTTCTAATTAAAATTTTTCTACACTTTTAAAGTCAGAAGCGTTTTTGAAACACGTTTCAAACTAGTTGTTTAAAAGCTCATTTGAGTTCAAATAAGATAATCAATACTCGGATAGATTGTTACTGAATACGAGCGCGTTAACGACTAAGGTCTTTAGTCCCATAAGTGTAGTGCATATTTCGTGCTAGGAGGTAACGGTGATCTTTCCTCCGCTGTCTGGTGATATTTGGTGAGATCTCCCACCAGCGGGGCACCGCCCCAGCCGGGGACAAGCTCTAAGCTCCCGGCCGATCTCTCGGTATGTGTAGTCGTGTTGTGCATGTTAGTCAAAGCTTGGGATTTTTATATATAAACTTAATACACGTATGATTAAACAATCAGAAATTAATGCTCCTAAAAGCACCACTAGAAGTCAACTTCCTCCTTCTCGTCTAACGCTTCTGCAACACAACGCATTCACGAGACGTGCGTTTTGAAATAACGCGCACCACTGCCCGATGTCTGTGTGCGCGTTTGTGCGCGTTTGTGCGCGCGTGTGTGTGCGCGCGTGCGCGCATGTGCGCGTGTGTGTGTGTGCGCGCGTGTGTGCGTGTGCGCACGTGTGTGTGCGTGTGCGCGCGTTGCGCGCGTGGTGCCCGCGTGGCGCCGTGTGCGCGCGTGTGCCGCGTGCGGCGCGTGTGCGCGCGTGTGCGCGCGTGTGGCGCGGTGTGTGCGCGCGTGTGCGCGCGTGTGCGTGCGCGCTTGCGCGCGGTGTGCGCGCGTGTCGCGGCGTGTGCGCGGTGTGCCGCTGGGTGTGCGCGTCGTGTGCGCGCGTGTGCGCGCGTGTGCGCGGTGTTGCGCGTGTGGCGCGTGTGCCGTGTGTGCGCGCTGTGGCGCGTGTGTGCGGCGTGGTGCGCGTGTGTGCGCTGTGTGGTGCGCGGTGGTGCGTGGTGTGTGCCGCTGTGCGCTGTGTGCGTGTGTGTGTGGATGTGGAGGGCGCTTACCTTCCCTTCTCCGCGAGCGAGATGAGGTCCTGCTGCTGCGCCTGGCTGTGCTGCTGGAGCCGCTTCCGCTTCCGCCTGCCGCCCTTGCCCTTGGGCCGCTCCAAGGGGGGCAGCGCCGTCCCGCCTGGAAGCAGCCGCCCCGCGCTCCAGCACACACGCCCTCCTCGGCGCGCTCGCAGTTTCCTTATTACTTACTGATCGTGCGACTACAAAATGATGTTATGGGCACGTGTCGTACTTGCTAATGTGTTTTGTTGGTATATTAGTTTCTTTGGTACTTTATTTTCAGTATTGTAATCGGAAAAAGCTACAACCACAGGAATTTTTGATAAGCAGCATTACTATTATTATAATTATTATTAATATTATAATTATTATTATTATTACTATTATTCACTATTACAGGCCATTACTGATCACGACACGATTAACGTGTATACTTTTCCCATGATCAACTTTTCAGTATTCCTCGGTACCAGAAAGTTGTTACGCCTTGAAGGGTGAGTTATGAGATGATCGGATGAAGGGTGAACAGGCGATCACAAATACGACCATGTCTACGCAGGACTCGATCCTGCAGCCTCCTCATCGCAGATGACTGCTGCCGCAACCGTCTGCGCCACGGAGCCGACTTTATTATTATTATTATTATTATTATTATTATTATTATTATTATTATTGCACAACAATGTTGAAAATAGTTAACTCCAAGTTTATTAAAATTAATTAAATTATATATATATATATAGATATAAAATATAATTTTATAAAATAAAATATTAAAATTTCCTTGGCATGTAGAGGGGTTCAAAATGTTAACGTTTCGCCAAACAAGACGTAATAAGAAGTTTTACAAAATGAAATGACACATATCACACACGCCTCGATTTTCAAGCAATTCTTCATGCCCAGATGTTCGGCAAAACACGTTCTGACACAGTCACGGATATTCCATGTACGAACTGCTCAACGTCTGTGCATACTGGGTTGCATGATATTCAGGGGCAAGTATCTCTAGTGAAATATTTCCGTTACAATTCCAACTACAAAATCATTGACAAAAAGGGGCCATTTTGACTCCTCTGCATGCCTTAAAAATTTGTAACTCATATTTTGATACATTTGTAATTCAGGTTTTAATACGATTGCTCCATAATGTACTGATTGACACATTTTTTAATTCATTGTGATATTTAATTGCCAATTTCGGGCCAAGGAGGAATGGGATTCGTTTGGTCTCTGAATTTGAGAATGTGAGAATCAAGCAACACGAAATAATATTTTATCATGCCTGTGACCTGTTATTGTTAACACTCAAGGGATAGAGGTTAAAAATGTTCACAAACCGGTAGTTCTGATGCTAGATATTGCGACTATCGTATTTTCCTAGTAAGGAATACGAGGTAGAGTGGAGAGAGCTAAAGTATCCTCCGGACAGTGGACAAGAGCTCGATTTTACCAGCAAAAATTCCAGGTGACTGGCCTGTGTTTGAACTCTTGTTTACAGATAGAAAAATAAGAGAGCTTAACTCTTATGTTAAGAATCTCCCCAGCCTCCTTAATAAAAGGACATTTCAAAACAATTATTTATGAGAATTTAAGATTCTACGAGAAAATGTTTATTTAGATAAGGTTCTTGAATCTCTGATCTTTCTGTGACATGCTCGAGATAACCCGTGTTCGGGTACAGAGTTTTTTATGTGAACCAACATAAGATCTAGTTGATTATATGTAAGGCGTGTTGAAATTCATTTTGTGAATAGAATGAGAGAAAAAAAAAGAAAAAAAAAGAAAAATACTCATCAAATCCGTTAAATTCTCTCCTTTAGGTAAAACGACAAATCGCCGGTTAATACTTCTCATTAAGTGAATATCAATGAAAAATGAAATTTATTCTCAACACAGTGTAACAGATTGTAGTGTGTGGCATGTTATACATTAACTTCAATTACATAATTCTTACATCATTGACTGTACTTCTTGTTAAACAAAAGAAACCATGAAAAATGGTTCATTTGAATGACACCTCAGAGAGACAACTTGAATGTACACATTTATTATTATTTACGGTCTGAAATAATATTGCTAAAATGTTTTGGAGTTATGAAGACTTTGGCTACGTAAAATATGGCATTTCTAAATTCGATTGTCATGCAAATGTAGATTTATAATTGAAATTCTTAATTATTTGCAAAGCAGGATTAGTAGAATTTGCCTGTGACAAATTTCAAAAATGCTCTAGCTCTAAAAATTGCGTTTTTGAGGCACAATGTTACTATTTGAGGCTAGAGCTAAATGAACTACTACACTCAACTATCATTACTCCTACATTTGATCTTTACTGCTAAAATCTCGTAAGCGAAATCAGTTACTCGTGCCGTCTTAGACACTACGCGTATTGAAATGGGTCAAAATACATTTAGGATATTTTGTTTATAAAATTAAAATAATATTGATAAAACATCATGGGTACAAATGAGAAATATAAGAAAATATGAACAGAAACGAGACGTTGGGATCTTAAGGCTTGGTAATGAAAAATAATTTCGCGCGTATATTGAAAATACTAGTAAAATATTTAATAAATAACATTTGATTAAAGATACAGTGTTACAGTAGTCAAGAAAACTCTGACGGTATAGTTTCATAGGAAAAACTAGCATAGGGGTGACCAGAAACAAAGTGAACAAGTGAAAAGCAAAAGCAAGTAGAGTTGCAAAGTGAAAAAAAAATCATCAGAACTCGTCTAGATTTGGTAGAGGTGCGATGCGGCACCGTGAACTGTAACACATTTGTTAGTGATAATTTCAGCGGAGAACAGACCATGATTAGACGAAAATGTTATTCGTGAAAGTTTAAAACTAATATTAATCAGCAAGCAGGTGGAGTAGGACGCAGACGATTTTAAAAACATGTGCTAATAAGGACAGAGTGTGGAATAGCAAGAAATGGAGGAAGGAGGACTTCGACAGGATTGGACGTATTATCTACTCATCGCCAAGAGCGCACTGTGTCATAACCAGGGAAGTGTATAGTTTAAATATAAATACAATACAAAAACGTTGATTTTTAGTAAATGTGCAAGGCCATGAATATATTAAAAAGTACGATCAATTAAGAGAAGGGGTTTTTCTTAAAGAATAATTACAATAAATTTATGATGGCCATCATCATTTGGTAGGAAAACAAATTAAATCAGAATAAATTCGTATTAATAATTAGAAGAAAGGCAAATCAAAAACATGAATAGCAGCCGACACTTAATGTCGTTTGAATATTAAATCACTAAAAAAGTTGGTCATTTCAAAAGTAGGATCCAGCAAATTAGTAAATTTGTAGCATAAGTAGAGGTATTCACAAGCCGGATCTCGTATGAGCGGTATATTTTCAGCCCACGAGGAAAAGACAGACGCAGCCACGAGATTTTATTATAGCGTCCCATGTATACAACCAAAAACCAACTAGACAATTATATAGTAATGAGTGGTATGAATAAAAATTAATTGAGAGCAGTGGGAACCCACACAATATGAGCTGCTCTAGTTGCTTCTGCCAAGAGCTTACTGGGGTGCGATCCCATTGGTCAAGCGAATGCGCAGCCACTGTGTGGTTGGTCACGTCGCCCTACAGAGTCAAAGGGCCGGAAGCGATAATGATCTGCCAAGTCAAATGCTACCAAGCGATCCGTTACGGCGAATTTCGCGTGAATGGAATGGAATGGAATGGGAGCGTTGAATTGAGGCCGCCATCGCATTCCGAGATGCCGTAGTTCGGAAAAGAACGTTGTGTATCGGCGCCCGTGCAGGAAACTGAATGTGTGTGTGTGTGTGTGTGTGTGTTTGTATGTGTGTGCATGGAGCGTACATGATGCGATTGGTGCAGGAGGTGCAGTTCGGGATGTGCAGAGGTATCTCGCAGTGCTGAACGCAACGCAAGCGTAGCGTGAATACGCAGCAGGCGCCTTCAATCCATACAGACCGATCTCCGGAGAAAGGCTGATAAGACGTTCTGGTACCTCATTGAACTGCTGAACGGGTACGCAGCAATTGAAAGAAATCAAAGCAGAAAAATAGCATCTAAGGGTGGCAACCAGCAACAAATAGAGATTTTTTTCTAAATTTAGGATTATTTCAGAAATTAGATTCGATGACTACCTAAGGTACTCCCAGAAGAGTAAGAAGTAAATTTGACGAGAAAAGTCTATAGATAACTAGGATCTTGAGAGCTGCGTAGGTACGAAGAGACGTACAAGATCGACAGCCAACCATATTGAGCATCTTTGCGTTCATGAAGTCTAATAAAAATAAGCCTCTGTATACTTGGCTTAGCTGGTAAGTCAACATTTAGAAATGAGCAAATAATATATATTTTTCAAGTTTAAATCAATCGTAATTAATTGTATTAATTCATTTGTGATAATACCTCGCGTAGGCAAAACAATTCCAGAGTATAACATCGCTTCGTGGCTCCAATATATAATCGTGAGCATAGAGCGTCAATTTTACCATGAAATTCTAGAGGCTCAACGTTTAAAATTTTAACAGCCCTTTTAATAAAATTCGGCAAACTCTTCAAAACCTCTAATTGTTTTTCTCCGATCTTTGCATTATTGAATATACTCTTATTACGCAACTTTTTACTCAGATGTAGAAGTGAAACGAAATAAAAGATTTATGCCACGTCAAATCAGCCATGGTGCTACGTGAATATCGAGTTCGCTTCTGATTGTGACAAAGTACCGCAAGCGCTGCGACTTCAGAGTAGAACTTCCCACGCAGGAGAGAGTATTTTTAGCTGAATTTGAGGAGCAGGACCTGATGCGGAAGGGTGCAGTAGAGCGGCAACTCGAACCCGTGCCCTCAAGGGAGGGGCACTCCAACACCTGTTCGCTTCGTCCATGATAAAGGGGTAATAGTTAAGGGGAAATTGCTTGATAATTAGCATGTAAGTTGTTTTAATTTATATCATTTTTAACTATTTCAAAAAAACGATAACTTGCAAAAGTAGTCACAACATTTGAAAAAAGGAAAATTGGAAACCTCGAAGATTGAATATAGAATGAGGCAAATATTATAAATAGCTTAACGGACTTTAAAAAGTATTGTATCCGTACCTCAATTTCAGAAAATTCCACGAAATGTGTCATTTCCACTTTTATAATTCATACAATATTATAGTAAGAAGATTTTTTCATATAAACGCATACCGACGCAAGCAAGTCTTTCTGAAATATGAATAGTTTTACCTTTCCATCCAGAAACTATTTTTCACGAAAGTTAAAGTTAATGTGAAAAACTTTCATTGGTGTCTTACTAATAACTCTGACTAATCTCTGTCTAGCTGTTTTTTTTCTGATATTTTTTACGAGATTTAAGAAAACATGGTGGCAAAATACATTAACGTTAACTGAGTATCGCAAATGTATCTTCCCACTATGGTTACGTCAGTTCGCATTTTTTCACGCAAATTTTCCTGAATGGATAAATGACCCTTCATAACAGAGAGCATATGCCCTAACACCGTGGAACACATTGTTTCACTAATTTCGAGGCTGAGAAACCCCGAAACATTCGCAATTACTTTGTGTCCAGGTTATGCATGTGCTGACGTGCAATAACAACAAAATATTATTATTATTATTATTATTATTATTAATTATTATTATTATTTATTATATTAATTATTATTTTATTATTATATTCATTTATTATATTTTATATCATTTATTATTAATTATTAATTCATTATTAATTTTATTGTAAATATTTATTACTAGTATTATTTGTTAAATAATACAATCTATTTTATATACAACGATTTTAAACAATTTCACTGGTAAGAAAACCATTACATTGTAAATATCAAGAAGGGCATTATGATGTGATATATAGAATAAGAAAAAATGCGAAAAGCATTTTTTAAGGAATACTGGTTATCAACTTCTGGAAAATGGAAACGAAGCAACTGCCCTTGCACAAGATATCGCCTACCGGGCACCCAGAGGTCCTAGCTAGGCGTGGCGCTGGGCGCTAGCTGAAGAGCGGTGGCGCGCTTGGCCTAAGGGGGGTGGGGGTCCGTGGGCTCGGGGCAGGCGCATACTCCACGGCTGGTGCCGCGCAGGTGCCAGGGGCCGGGGCCAGGGCCGGGGCCGGGCTGGGCGGGTCGCGCAGCTGTGCGCAGAGCTCAGGCCAGCGACCGCCGACTTGCTGCAGGCGGCGCAGCACCTCCTCCTGCGCTTGTCCAGCTCGAGTCCGCTCCCCGGTACGAGTAGGCGGCCTGCGCAGCGGGCGACCGGCGTCAGGGGGGGGGAGGCCGCTGGGGCTCTTGCGGTCAAAAAACGAACGCCCGCCGCCCGACGCCGCCAGTGGTGCGGTGGCAGCGGCGCGCCGCCCTCGACGCGATAAATTAGCCCGGTCGCTGCCGTTCTCGCCCTCGCGCTTCGCCCAGAACCCCGCTGCGGGGTCACCGGGGGGTCGGGCGGGCGACGCGGCTTTGGCGGTGGCGTAACATGACGTGGCCGTGGTGCAGGCGGCATGGGCATGCTACGACGGCGTGCTGGGACAGAGTAAGCATAGGGGTAGGAAGGTAGAATACAGCGCGATTTGATGTGGAAGAGGTGGAAGGGCTGGCTGTGAGGGACAACATCGTCGTGGAACTGATGTGATGGGGAGCGAGCGTGGGCGTGGGCGCGGAGCGCGTGGGCGTGGCGGGGAAGCGGCGTTGGGGGAGCGCGTGGACGGGCGGCGTGGGCGGGGGCCGAGAGCGGCGTGGCGGGGGAGAAGGCGTGGGCGAGGTCGGCAGGCTGCGCCCCTTGTGTGTACACTGACGCAGGGAATTGACACACACGCTAGGTGTGGACAGATCGCGCCAGGGGTTGCGAACGGGAGGCCGAGGAAGAGCGGACAAACGGTGAGGGGGAGGGGGGAGGGGCTAGCGATACGAAAAATGGAAGAGCGTGCGGGCGAGTGGTGATGTGGTCGAGCCGGGAGTGGGGGCGGCGACTGGCGCCAGCCACTGGGCCGTGAAATGCGTCCTTTGGCGGTCGGAAGGGCGGCGGAGCGGGCAACGGTGGGTGCAAGGTTGGATGTGTGTTAGTGGTGAAATGAACGAGGAAAGAGAAACTTGAAATAATGAAGCATCAACGATGGTGTTGCAAGAGCCTATCCCGTCGTAAGATATGGTGAAAAATCACAGTAGACTAACAAAATCGAATAAGAATGCGCAGAAGGACATTCTGGATGAGCAACAACAGGACTAAAAAGGATTATTGTAAACAGAACATTTTGCAGGTTTGGGTACGTGAAAGGTAATAGATGAAAAGACGCAAAGTACAACTAAATAGTAAAGTAGTGTACAAGACAAAAATCTCGACGGCAAAATGGAGAAAGCGGTTGCTCGAAGGTAGAGTAGGGTGAGGGGGAGTGACACAAATTCCTGCAAGGGGGGAGGGACATCGGAAGCGAAAGTGCCGGATGCGAGGTCGCCGCATTCATGAAGGAGAGACGAGACCTCGGGAGATGGGGATGGGGATGGGGATGGGGATGGGCATGGGCATGGGCATGGGCATGGGCATGGGCATGGGCATGGGCATGGGCATGGGCATGGGAGGGGTGGCGCGAGAGTGGCGCATGTTGCGGGCGAGGGTTATGTGCACAGCTGCGATCTGCACTGGGCGTCGATACTCCTCTTCCCTTTTGTTTCTCTCCTCGTCTCCTTCCCTCATCCTCGTTGTGGTTCTGTCGAATCTTGCCGGCGTTCCGTCCGTTTTGCGTCTTTTTAAAACTTTAGTTCAGAAACTACTTCCTTTCGAATCGAATTGTTCTATCTGGTCATTCATGTAGTGAAGTGTTAAATTACAGTTCATGATTTTTCAATTGCTAAATGACTTTCCCTTTTTTACTTTTCACATTCCTCTTAATTGTTGAAAAGCAATGAATCAACCTCCGAAATTATTTTTAGTTGTTAATTTTTTGTAATTATATTTCCGTGAATTCTCCTAGAAATTATGTGTAAATCCTTATATCTAATATCTAACGATATTTTCTGAATTATTCATCGGTTACTATTGCACTGTTTATTAAAAGGTTGCAGTTTCAACAAGGCAGCAACATCTTCATTTAATTCTTTTTGACAACTTTCTTAGCATAATGCATTAAGAATGATAAATATATAAACAACCAGGCTACTTTATTCGAAGTAGATAAAAAAGAAATTTAAAATTGAATTGTAGATCTAAAATTATTATTCTCATTAACCTAAAAAAATAAGTAGAAACATTCTTTTTAATTTAATCTACATGTCACTAGAAACATTATGATGAGGCTAGGTAAACCTGTTAAAGTTTCTACAAGTTTATTTATCATTAATCCCCGATGAAGTTGAACTTCATATATAGTTAGGACTCTTATAAGAAGTTACTTTCTCTTAATAGTGTAGTGTGAAAGTATGAATTAAATGTTTCAATTTTATACTTTAAAAATGTATTTTAATGATATAATATGATGTATAACCACGCTTGTTATCTTATTTTTGTAACAACCGTGATTCATTTACGAGTTCAATGTGTGTATTTCCCGACCGTTTGAGGAACTCTGCGTTACTCGTGTATTTTTCCACTTATCAACTTATACAGAACGTTCATGGACGATGAATAACATAGTATGTCAACAAATGGAAACACTTTATTCTGTAAAAAACTACGTTGAATTGTGTTTACCTTTAATAATTACCTTTGCTCACCAAGGGTTCATGTAAACTAAAAATGATTACAAAGACTATGGTTTTGAATTATTGAAGTAAAATGGATTGAAGTGGTAAATTGATGAAAATATCTTATGAGAACCACATTGGTTTAAATTTTGCAAATGTATTGATGTACAACTGTAGACTCATGATCGACTGCTGATGAAAATGCAATTCAAAATTATTGAAAATGCAATTCAAAATTTCGAAATGTGTATTTTGGATACATTTCATTTTGCTTTCAAAGAGAAGCTTAATTATGAAAGAAGAGTCGTGAATGTTTTGCTTATTAATATTCGTCAACCTAATAGTTATTTCAATGTCCTATATGTTTTACTTGTTTGGAGGGCATCTATCAAAATCAATGTAAGAGTATTTTTGTTTTTATTAATTGAACTTCTAAAACTACATTACAAGGAAACAAAAAATGGCAAGTCCCGGCCCCCTGCGGCAAATCGATCCACGAATGCCAGGTCGTTTGCCCTGAACGGCGGTAGCCGTGCATGACAGTCGCAGGTTCCAAGATTACCTCGTTTCTATATTACTATTACTATCACTATCACTATCACTATTATTATTATTATTATTATTATTATTATTATTATTATTATTGTTACTATTATTACTGTTACTATTATTATTATTACTATTACTATTATTACTATTACTATTATTATCATTATTATTATTATTATTGTTTACTCTTGTACCAGTCCACATACCCATCCGAAATCTTTCAAAAATAGATTGAGCGAGGAACTTCAGTCTGACGAAGCAATTCAAAGGTTAAGCACTTTCTACAAGCCTCACTTTCTTCATTATTGAATACGCAAATATGCGATATCAGAATTTTTACAACGTGAGTGTGTGAAAGATATGTTTTATGTTGAATCCGATCAACTATAATTTGTTTATAATAAAATAAAAAACGATAAAATATGGTAATAAATCAAATATAAGGTCTCGTTAAATGGAAGTATCTTTTATTAGTGAAAACAATGTTTTCTTTCTTAAAGACTTTATTTTTTCTAATTTATTAGCAAGTACGCAGGGAACAACAACTTTAAGACAAAATACCAAAACAAATTATTTGAAAGTATTCCAAAAAGTAACATCTGTAATATTTGTCACGAGTTTTATTATTTTTTTCAAAGCTATGTGGACACCGAAATGCTCCATTGCGTATTTGTGAGAATTCCAAATTTCCAGTAATATATGAATTCATCATGAATCATTTACATTCGTTAAAAACCTGATTGAACCTGAGGCTGGTCAGCAGTATTTTCTTACATTCACAGTAAAAGTTGTCAGCTACACTCAGATATGACACATTAAAAACGAATAACACAGCCATATCGAGGAAAGAATGAATACAAAACAACGGTTTGTGAACGATGTTACTGTCACTATATTCATTATCTTTCTCTTACTTGTTTTTTGCACGAGTTTCCTTGAGCTTTCACTTTTCCGGAGAGAAACAGAGAGTGGAAGGTTTGATAATTTTTACGCTAGTACTATCAAATCAAATGTATAAAACCTTTTTGGATGCACGTTACTATTATACGAGAGCACAAATGGCTTATCCAAAAACAACATTCACTGCAATATTTAATTCGCTGTTCAACTAAATATGGTAATGGAGAAGGGTTAAAAAGATCCGGATCTCAAGCAAACTCGCTCATATGAAATAAAGACACCGTTAGTAGCCACTACCTCGGGAGTACCCAATTTACCCACAACATTTGAGAAACAACAATTGCAGCCTTCCCGATTGTTTACTTGCTCAAAATTTGCAAAATAAGGAGCTTATGCCATCTAGTGGCAAAATGGTGATAGAATATAATTTATTGAGTTTTCCTTTTTATATATCAAAAAGATGAAAACTCATATATACTGACATTACAATAAGATGATATGAACTGATACTTTTTATGAAAGGAAATGTCTCAAATACTCAGAGAATAGAATAATATCTAATGGCAATTATTCAGTTTAAGTACCAATATTCAGCTTTTTTGTCTCTATTTGACCAAAATCCGGATTAAATCGACCAAAATCCGGATTAAATCGACCAAAATCCGGATTAAATCGACCAAAATCCGGGTTAAATTAATTAAAATGTAACACAGGTAATTACATTTACACAGGTAATTAATATAGAAATCGATAGAGTAATCTTCCAATAAGTTTCACACAGCGAGTTCAGTAATACAGCCCAAGCATTTCAAGAAATGTCCCGCAATGTCCCACTGTGGCTTCGAGTTCTCTCCGCGGAGCGGCGCGTCGCGGCGCCGGCTGACTACTCACCGAGGTGTTTGGATCGCGCGGCGCGTGCGGCCCGGCCGAGCGGCTCGTCGCAGCACGGGAAGCCGCCCACGCCGTAGAAGCACCATTTCTTGTTCAGGTACAGGAAGAAGACCAGCAGCAGCACCACGAACGCGGCCACGGCCCCCAGGAACGCCGTGGCCTCGGCGGGCACTGCAACCAATTCCCCGTTCGTCACAGCCAGGTCGGGGGTCAGAGGCGGGCGCAGCGACGCAGGCCCCCCCGCCGCAGCAGCGGCCGCACCAGCAGCGGCACCACCGGCGGGAAGCCCGCCTGCGCCGCCGCCCACAGCGTCGCCGTCGCCACCAGCGCCGCCGCCGTCCCCAGAGCTACCAACGCCCCAGCCCACACGAGGAACACTGCGATTTCCGCCAGCGTGCGGCACAGCCATAGCGTCGCGTGCACCAGCAGCCCCGCCGCCGGGATCAACAGCAGCAGCCAGGCGCACATGCCGCCGGGCAGGAGGCGAGTGCCGCGGGCGGGCGGCCAGGCAAGGGCGGGCAGGGGGCGCGGCGGTCGCCGCCCCGACACGCCCGGCCGCGGGCCCTTCGAATCACCTGTTGGCCGCCGAGTGAGCGCGTTGCCTTCGCCGCAAACCGGTAGGGGTGCGGGCAAAAACTTTGTTATAACCACAGTTAGCAGTTTTGAGAGTCGCTCTAAGTTAATACGTTCTTTATTATGTAAAGAAATATAATAATACATGCATATTTTCATCTTATTAATCCTTATTTGTTCTCGGCTACACAGAATAAACAAATATAAAAACGTGTTTTACGAAAGCGCCAAAGGCTGTCACATGAGGTCAATTTCCGATTTTTGACATAAATATTCGTTTATCAATATTTTTACGCTTTTAAATATTTTCTTTGTTAATGAAAAGTGTCCATAATTACAATAATCACAATTTTGTACAAGTTAAAACAAAAATATTAACCGATGTTATAAAAGGTCGTGAGTTCGATCAAAGCGAATGCTCTCTCTTTTATCTTCATTAAGAAGAACATTTCGTTTCGGAAAGAAAACTGACAAACTTTTGGTATTACCTACGCTTCCCTTAGTATTTATATGGAGCGGTCAACATATTTACCGTTGAGGTGGGATCTCCTCTTTTTTCTGTCACTTTTAGGAAGATCTGACTAGTGTACTGAGGACGTTCTGACCCCCTAGAGATGGTTATAAACTCTAAGGCTTTCAGGCTCAAATTGTGTTATTTTCTTCTATTATTTTTTTCAGTTAAATCTTAATTCTAAATTAATAAACACGCCCACTGTCAAATTAATTATCTTCCGCGCGAACGTAAATATTAGAGGTTATTATCCCACTTCTAAAAACATCGATGGTTATTGGTCAATGTATTACTAATACCAATGTTTTAATTTTCCGTGTGGTAACGTCGATGTTTTGTTATCGATA
>BOPP01000044.1:1733611-1757990 GCA_017312745.1 Gryllus bimaculatus
AAATGAAAGAACAAGGCTCTCTTAGGGGCGTACAACTTTTTTAACAGACATAAATATTTATTTGTTAAATACCCTACCCTGAGCGCAGGAAGTTAATGCAATTATTGGACTTGTAAGTAAACGCGACTTGTAAGTAAGTAAAAAATTAAGAAAATCAAGAAGTTTTTGATTCAAAACACTTTAATTTCCTCTCATTTGATAAGTTCAAATATGAGTGATGTTTTTAATTCTAATAGATAATTTATATGCTTTTTCCACTTTGGATATCTGAGGTCGTTAAGGCTGAACACACGTAGCTGCCTCGTGCCTGAAGGGTCGCGTGTTTGTATCCCACTAAAGTGGGCATGAATGTTTGTGAATGAACGTAACCGTTAAACCGTAATGTTACACTAATCTCTACACGACCTTAGTAGGTGGAAAGCTTAAAATATATATATATATATATATATATATATATATATATATATATATATGATTTTGTTTGGGAATTCATATAGTTTATGTTGCAATAACTGTGAACTAACTTCTCCACAAGACTGACATTAGCCAGGTATCAATTGGCGTACAACCACTCCAGAGAAATGGATATAATCCTTTCTTTTCAATGTTGCGTCAGTTGCTCTGGAAGCAGTGTCAACGAATTTTTGAAAGCTAGTTACCTTGCCCGCGACCTTGGCATGCCTGGTCTAATGCGAGGCGAGTTGCATGCGACCTCTGCAGCGGGCTAACGCAGGCAGTTGTTTCAAATCTTGCATTTGAGCAGCGCTGGGTTAAACGGGAGTTTAAAATTGGTGTTACTGAACGAAATGATTTCGGTCGCGGAATAACAGTTCTTACTTAGATATATTTAGTGAAGGACTTAAGAACAATTGCTCTGTGATCACTTAACTTTTCTTTTTATTGAAATTTAGTTAAATAATAAATGATAAAATAATAAAATTAAGTTTCTCGAATTTGCACATGCGAAAAACCATTTAGAGAGTTAGCATAAATATGATGGATAATAGTAATAAATGGTTGCAATGTAGTGAACAGAACACATAGACTTCCAGAGATCTCCATGTGCGATGGTAAAATGATAATGTTGGAACTCTAGTCCTAGACTGCGAGGTCTACATATCTAGCGAGTAAAGCTGCGAAGTCGGTTTATGTAAATGTACGAGAAGTATTCTAAACTCTAGTCACATAAGCACATATATTTGCAAAATACGCGCTTAAAAAATTCTCACAAAGAAGACTGGTAAAGTATATGTTATGTCACAAGGTAAGTTCAAAAACACAGGGCTCTAGTGAGCTTAGGGGAAAGATTCTGTACCATTTATTTAAAGTCACTGCGTAAAGAAAACCAGCTCAGTCAGATTTATAGTAAGCTTTTAGCTCTGTTTGGGTATTTCTCTGAGACACAGTAGCAGGCAAAAACGGATATTAATTATAGTACCACGGGGCTTTAGTTTGTTACTCATTTCAAAAATATTATCATTAAGCATATATTGTTTTCTTGCTTCATCGGGAGCACCATAGTGAATGTTTTAATCACAAGTTTAATGCAACGAAACATAGTAAAGACTAATAACAAGTAGAAAAATACAATTGAGTGTTCCAGACAGTTAAATCATAATCTAAATGTCATCAAAATTAGAAAATACGATCCTTTCACTTAAAATAACGAATGCAAGCAAGCTCACAATATCTGTGACATTTGGGTTATCAATAATAATAATAATAATAATAATAATAATAGTAATAATAAACAAAAATAAAACTCAACACTAAACAACACAAGAAACGTATTTATCGATCAAGCGGAGAATAATATATTCCTTCTTCGTGCGTTTCAAAACGATTATACAAAGTCGCAATTGGACTTGCTTGCAGTAGAAGCACTAAGACACGCTAAATCAGACGATCTATTTAAGCACAATTAATATTTATTCATACATAAAAAATTGACGCAGATGGCACAGCAGTGCAATGCTGTAAGTTCGGTTTAAGAGAAGATAAATTAGTGGCAGTTTTGTGAACGAATATGTAACGTAAATACGCCATAATATACTAGATATTAAATAAATACAATTAAAAATCTGCTTTGTGTGTGGCTTTCTGCGAGAAAGTATATTCGCATCTTATTAGAAGCTCAGCTTCCTTCGCCGAGAATTCTAAGCAAGTCGTTCCTGAAGCAGTTTGTCTGTTTCTAAAGACCAAGAGCTGTTGGTTGTTAAAAAATACTTTGCTTCATCTCTTTATTCCATTTACCCCTTCTAATTCAATCTGCGGTATTTGTAATTGAATAGGTGAAAAAGTAGAACGGTATAGTGACATTTTACATTTTATATATTCAGAGAAATACACGTTTGTTTTAGGCTATATTTCAGTACCAATGTAATTTCGTGGTTTTAATTATGACACAAAGCACCACGATTTGAAAGTGATATTGGAATAAATAAACAGTTTTCTCAGAATTTATAAAATATCAGTTATGCGTTTTGGTATTCACCTATTCAATTGTTTTTTTCTACATTTTGTCACCGGGCAACATATGACCAATTGTACAATAAAGCTTCTATCTATCTAATTGAAACCTACTTCCATTCAAGACAAGAAATCGTCTGTCGTGGCAACACCGCCAGTGGCAACTGCGTTCTGAAGCGGTGGGAAGGAGGAAGGGGCTGAGGCGAGGTGATTGTGGCCTTACAATCAACGGCGGAATCCGCTCGGTTCTGGCCCACTGACCTATTAGACTGCCAGCTCCCGCTTCGCCGAATTAAGCATTTCACACTGCCTCTGCCACGCGCTCCACGAGCCGTTCAGGCTGCACCGCCTGTTAGAACAGCAACAGTGTGCGAAGTTAGATGCCCCTGTTTTAAACCAGTAGTTTGGTCTGATTTTATTCAATTCCGTGGTGGTAGCAGATATCTTGTGGTAATCCATAATATAGTAAAGGAAATAATCGTCCACAAAAAGTTCAATAATTTTATTATTTATTACCCAGAGTTTACTTTGGGGAAGCACTTTTCCCATCCTCAGTGGGTCTCTAGTGGTTATTAGTTTGTTTTTCCTCACAAAATTCACTGTATTTCGTTTTTCTCAACTTATTTCAATGTTTCAATTTTCTTCTCCTTGCTAGAGACCTACAGAGGATGGGAAAAGTGTTGCTTGAATTACTCAATTAATACTCATAATATTACCGTGGATTCTGAAAATTTATTAATTACACTAAGGTTTAAAGGATACATTTATAGTTCACTGAAAGCGTAATTTCATTAATATGCTATACATAGAATCAGTGTGTGGGATGATTCGAGTGAGTGAGTGGTGTTAGAGTTTTAAACCGCATTCATGTAATTATTCTTCACAAGATGTCTACTTTATTCCATGATATCATAAATGCATATTACGCACGTATATCATTGCTTCATTACTTTATGAAGTAATTTTGAGGTAGTGTTTTTATAAATTACTACCTAAAACAGGGGCAATGTTTTATATATGAAAATTACTGATCTTTCTCGTAATTAGATGAATAAATTTCACAAAGAGCAAAGGGCAATGACAGAATTCTATGTATTCCGACCTTGCAACAAAAAGTGTTTTTCACCTAACGAAAATTAATTAGTTTCACTAAAATATTTACTTACAATTAAATATTAAAGAATAACATGCCAAAGTTAGAAATTCCTGACACGCGCGTGATGTTGAACGTGTGCTCAGGAAATTTGGAAAAAGATTTGGCGAAAGCCAGGGGTAAATGTACTAAAACCTGATTAGGCAGAGTTCCGTCCGAATGACTCATGCAGAAATGAATTATATTAAAGTAGGGTCATTAGAATCCGGTATTTGGGAAGAAAAAATCATCATTGAACATCGATTCACGGAGGATAAATCCTCATATTATGTAAGTTAATAATAAGATCGGGGTTAGTCTATATCAATAACCTTTACATAATAAACATAAAAAGTTCGTACATAATAGGAGGCAATTGTCATAAGCACCGTGCTCAACTCTAAATAAAATTTATTAAATGCGGAGGAGGTATGGGGCAGAGGTAGTATTCCTGTATTTCAATTATTTATTGTCGCAAAGAACTCGTAGAACTTCCCCCTTTCAAACATCGCTCCTACCTTAACTGTCAATGTTTTCACACACTGTTTTGGAGCACGTTTAGGCGTAGTTGCATAAAATAAAATAGAACTACATTTAACATATTTTCTCCTTAATTCTCCTCAAGCTAGTACATCACTACGCATCTTTTCCTGTCAAAAATACTCCAATTCTCTCCCTTATGGTTCTCCTCTCCACAAAGTAATGAGTTTTCCTCGCAAATTTTATCAGTCTCATGTGCTAGATGTCCAATGAAACCTGAATCTTTTGTTCAAGGAGGTAACTTTTAAGTACCAGCAAAATTTGGGTCTTGATTGAATCTCTTGCAAGATTGACTAATTTGTTCGTTGTTGTTCAAGTAAGGCAACGGTATAATACCAAGCGTAAATTCTCAGTGCAGAACTTTGAATAACAAATGAATACGCGTACAACTGACGCTTTAAGACTTCCCGAGAAAGTGAAGTACAACAAAAGAACAATAGACAAACAGAAGGTGAGCTTTCTGAAGTTAAATGAAGAAATTCCAAGAACACGCTCTTGGAATGAATGTCTCTGTTTGCCGCAAATAACGTAGCTCCAACTTCACCAACGTTACGGGTTTTACAGCTAGTTATTTAAACTTCATCAAAATGCCCTTGAAGTGTTTTCCATCATAGTTTTAGAATGAAATCTATTATTTGAAAATTAACAAACTTTAGATCCGCTTTAGACGACATCATTTGTTTATTTAAAAACAATTCTTAACAAAGGTATTGTTCATTTAATTTTAAATTTATTGATAAAAAGAATGAGTTAATATTTCGGCATATCACAAAGTATAAAAGTCGTATATTACATTGTAAACTATTTTATTAAAATTGTGTTTGAATAAAACACATACATATCATAATAAAATTCTACATTAAGACAATGAATTAAAAATACAACATATCTAAAATATATCTACTGCATAGTCTGCAATGTTTCAACGAATAGAAATCTGGTCTTCTTCACGTAGGTAACAACCACAAGCGAAAGTTTCCCAATGAATTAAAGGTTTGACCATCTGACCAAAAAATAGCCCTTCAAACATTTAAAGGTACAAGGCTTTGAGGGATTGTTGGAAAAGTTCAAACATTTACATAATTAGAGAGAATTTGATGTGTTTCACAATGGATCACCAACTCGTATATGAAACCTATATAATTGTTTATTTATGAGTTCTAAATTGTTCACTCTGTAATATCATTCCATAAGAGATTAGAAAAATGTTGTTTATGCATAATGGTGTAATTTATGGTTTCACATTAAAAATAAATATTATTTTTCTAATTAAGTAAATACTACAGATTATAAAACTGGTTGAATCTATTTTCATATCTAATACCTTCATAAACGTCGAACCGAAGTTTAAAAGTTCACTATTTAAAATGGAGATATTTTTTATTACTTCGATTACTTATTAATAGAATAAAAATAAGTCTAAAAGCCCAACATAAAAGACAACATAAAAGGAAATTTACTTTATTGTTAGTGTTAATTTGTTAAAAATGTTTGAAATTGCTTTGAATTTTGACATAAAAATAAATTGAACTCCAGAATTCAGTTAAATGAAGAATTTATTTGTAAAATATTTGTCTGAATTGTTAGGCTAAATATGCATTTAACTTCTATTTCATCAACCTTATTATATAAATAATACATTTGTGTCCAGTGTACTGTATTGTAAATATCCAAATGAAATTGTTCAAAGAAAAGAAGGAAGGGCATTGTTTTCGTTCACGTTTTTATAAAGGGTCAAGGTAGATCTTGTTATAATTTAATTATTTTGAATTCAAATATGTAACGAAGTACTTTCTTATATAATATATTAATCGGATAGAAGACAGTGAGCATTGGTTTCGTGGAGTTTTCTGAACTGAACGATGACTGTGCAGTAGGGGTGCTGGCCACGAAAGTGGTGGCATTGGATGCGGTAATAATATCGGGGACGGCAGAAGTAATGGCTATACCCCTGAGAATAGTGCTTCCGAAGGAGTCCCTCAAAATGAGATTAACTGAAATTTTAGTTTATAATAGAATTATATAAATAATATTACACACGAAGTGTTTGCTTTTCAAAAAGTTTCATTTTTTCTCCAGCATCTCGCAGAAATTTGTGATTTAATATTACATACCTCTTTGTAGCCTTCTGGTCTAAAATGACACATTATTTTGTGCTTGAATACTGTAATTTAGAACATGTTTTATACGAGAAAATTTATATTTTTGGAAGCGTTGGAAAAAAAAATATATCAATTTTGATATCAGTGGATTTCAATGGAACTTGGATCAAGATTGTTAACTTAATAAATATTTTATTGTAAGCGAGTTATAAATTATAAAGGAGTCATCATATGTATTAAACCGTCATCTTAGATTATTACTAGACCTTTCTCTTGTGAGCTTGTAATTGAAACTGCACATCAGATTTTTGATGACAAGATCGAGGACGTAGTGTTGCTTGCAATACTATTAACGAGTAATCTTTTTGGTGGGCGTGAAAAGCGGTCGTCTAGAAATTGTTTAATTTCAAACTTTTCGGTGCAATTAAAAACTTTTCAATAGCACAGGTCCTAAATAATTCTGAACATGGCGTTGACTCGAATGATTCGTTAATGAGATGTTTTTTCCAGTTTATGAGTTACCTAAGTTGAAATGTACGATTATAGAAAGTCGTCACCGATCACTTCTCCAACATTTGCAACGGAAATAAATGAGTTTGTGGTGAGGGAGGACAATGATCAAATAAACCTGCTAATAATGTTTTTTGTAATACAATAATTTGATATTTATATAAATAATAATTTGCGAGTCAATGTACGCTTTGTCAGTATATCAAGTGAAAAGTCATACGTTCTCTTCTCTTCTTTCTTGCTATTTCAGTGCTATTATTTACACCCAAATTTGCATGCTGAATTGAACACATTTAATTTATTGAATGTAATCTTACATAAATTTCTACATTTTCATTCACTGAAAAATCGCAACCGTAAGTAAAATACCTAAGTTGTTGTTAGTAATGCAATTATGTATCTGTATTTAAGGTGGAAGGTGCGTGCCAGTCGCTAGTCAAACAATTGACCATTTGTTACATTTACAGATGAACAATAGCTGTTTGTAAAGTGAAAGGAGCATTTAACTAATTATTTCTAAATTGTTAAAAGAGGAGTATTGACAAGTTGCTTTACAAAAGCAATGTTTACTAATAGTTTTAGTCTCTCGCATGACTTCTTATTTTCACTAGTTGGCGATACTTAATATAGTTTAAGTTGACTTCGACGGCCGTTCATTTTTTCCTTCAGCGTCGAATATTAGTCATCATTGTTTACATTGAAAGAGAATTATCGTCAATTAGTTTGTGGTTGTGTGTGGTACAAAATTTTAAGTTAGCGTGGTTTTATCTCATATCAAAAGAGAAACATGGGTGACAATAGCATGATTTGTACAGCATAACTCCAAGGCTGAGTATGACCGACAGCTAGTACTCAGTTGCGATGAATTTCTCAGCAGTTTTTTTTATCAATTACTTCTGAGAATGACCGGTGAGGTACGTTACATTTAAAAGTGTGTGATTCCTGAAACAAATACTACGTATTGAATAAAAGAAAAAAATACTTTCACCGAATAAATTCTTCTTCAACTTAAAAAAACCTAAGCCCGTGAAAGTGTTTCCATAAGAGCCTGTAGTAATATAAACTTCTTTTATTCAAAAATTAGGCAGGTAAGGGCCATTTTTTCTTATCATCTTGAAGAACAGATATTTTGCTTTTATTTAAAGAAATTTTTCGTGGTACTTCACCGTGGTCGATCTAACGAACAAACTACCTTATTAATCTTAAGAAATTAAAATTCAGGAAAAAACAGTTCTACTCAGGTGAGATAATGGTTTCACTTCAGGAAACTGAAAAGCTCGTGACTTACGCAAAGCAATATACAATGATCGAGTATAGCAAAATTATTTTTTGTGGATTGTTTGTAGCTGTTAAAAGTAGCATTTAGGTTTATCGAGAAGCGCTCAATTTCGAAAACAGTCGACGCACATTGCAAGGTTTCTGAGAGTTAATTTCTCTCCTGTTTGTAATAGCATTACCTTTCTATAGTTTTTATTTGTTAATGTGACAATCAATTAAATTTAATTAAAAAGAAAACTTAGTGGAGTGTTGAGCCTAGGACTACATTGAGTTTCAATAGAAAGGATCAAAGTAACGTGCTTCAAGAATGCAATAAGTCCCTGCTAAGTTTTCTAGAGTAATTACCGCGACCGGGAGGGGTAAGCAGGGGAAGTCGAAAATCGTGTCCGAGGAACTTTGCTTATTACCGCTAAGTAATCCAGCGATGGTTTGATGCGTGGGCGGTCCGACGAGTGGGTGGGTGTGTAAGTTTCGTGTGTGGGGGGTGGGCGGGCGGATCGGTTCGTGGGTGGATGGGTTTGGGTGTGTGCACATTAAAAATGGCAATTTTTAGTCAAGGATGTATTATTTAGAAAAAATCTACGATAATCGCTCATTGACTTACACACAATATGTTTAGTACTACGAGTATAGTTCAAGAATTTGAATAAAACTATAAAGAATTAATTCTGGCTATACTGGCGCTTTTACACAATTATTAAAAAAAACTTGTGAACCACTAGAACTATTGCTTCCAAATTTTCCACGAATATAATTGACAGACAGAGAAAATGATAGAGGTTACGATTTAAAATGTTTCTCCCCCATTCTTTTCACAATATTTCATTAAATGCAATTCCCAATGCATTTAAGTGGCATTGTTGTTAGTCGTGTCGGCTTGGTGCCAGGGGCGGGATCGGATGTAGCCAAGCGAAGGAGGGGGGCGGGGTGGAAACATTAGGGTCGGGGAGAGCAGGCAAAGGGAGATCCAAAAGCATTGAAAGGAACGCGAGTGAGCAGACCTGAAAAAATGAAAGCTGAAATAATACAATGAGCTTCTATTAGGAAGGAGCGATCGAGGCGGACTGGTCGAGGGGTGGGAGGAACAGAAGCGGCGAGCGCTCATGTTTAATAAACAGTTGTTAAAATTAATACTGGGGTAACATCTGACTACTTCAGGTGGTTATGAATAAAAACTCGCAACGACTGTTTATATTGGAAACCATATTTTCGGAGCAATGTAATACAAACTATACTAATCGGTAAACGTGATAGTTTATTTGATATAACTGTTGACCAAATAAACACCCCTCTGTTCATCATGCTTCTACCGACACGAGAAGACACAAAAACTTGTGTCCACATTACTTGAACCTAACTTATTCACTCTTTTAGTACGCAAGAAAGGGGAGGGGGAATCCGATGGCCAGGGCTACGACGGGAGAGGGAGGGTGGACCAGTTAGGCGGCGTGAGCAGCAAGAGCGTAAAGGGCGGAGGGTGGCGGGGGTGGGAGAAGTGGGAGGCCGCCGGGACGGGCGAAGGGTGGGGTAGTGGAAGGGCGAATGCGGAAGAGATTGAGTGGTGAAGGCGTAGGGATGCTGGCGGAGAGATGGCGGGGGCGGCCGGGCGGGGGCGGCGGGGGCGGGGGCGGGGCGGGGGCGGTGCGGGGCGGGGAAGGAGGGGGCCACGGGGGGCGGGGGCGGAAGGGCGTCGGGGCGGCGGGGGGCGGCGGGGGCGGGCGGGGGCGGCGGGCGGCGGCAAACCGGTTAGGGACTCATGGGTGTCGGAGGCAGCGGGAATGGTGGACACGATTTGAACCGCGCTGGATGCGAAGAAAGATTTCGTCTGCATCGAAATCTCAATAAAAAAATTCTCATCATTCTCATTCAAATTTCGTTCTCGTAATGGGACTGGTAGATAAATTCTGGGTACGTATTTGTTTTTCATAGAAAAAAAGAAATAATTTGCGTTGTTTTATTGCTTCAGAACTCTACCTTTTGCTGCTTGTGTACAACTCCCACCGCCGTAAATCATCTAGCTGCATTTCAACTTTTCCTTTGAGAAGAAAGCATGACAGAGACTGACAGAGAGAGGCTCAGAGAGTGGCGCACACGTACCATTTATATTTTGTCTCGTGTAAAGAATATTTTAGATTTCTGTATCGTATTGAGTTTCTCTTTTGTAATTTGTCATTTAATTTTATAATTTATTTTTACTTGTTTGTATTTTTACTGTAACGTTAAAAAATGTAGTCGAAAAGACCGTGTGTTTAAATATGTCAATCATAAAAAACAACACGTCACCTAATAATTTTTAAAAGCTGAGCAAAACATTCAAGAAATTAATAATGTAAATTGATTCCTTTGAGTAAAAAGTTACGATCACATGAAAATAATTTACTTCGCGAAAGGAAATGAAAATTAATGGGTGAATTGTCTTCGGTATCAAAAGAATCAGCAGAGGGCCGTCCAAATCAAGACTTCTTAACGAACACATAATAAATACTATAAAACAATGTTGTATTTGTTCATTAATATAATACTCAATAACTTAATGTTTGACTTATAACTTATATCGTGTTTGAAAACCTCTTATCGAGTATATCAGCATTTTTGGAAAATGAATTAAAAGAGGTTCCTCCGTCTATGTGTCCTTCTAGAATACTATTAATATTCGTCTTTAATGGACGGATTTCCGTTGTCGATCTTATAATTATTAGATAAGAAAATTTAATATATTTTATTCAATAAAATGATAAAAGTCTGAATCTATGTAATAATAATAATAATAATTAAAATCCTTCATTAAGGGAAACTTCACCGCTTTTCTTACATGAAATGTTCAAGCACGCGCGGAACAATCTTTGAAAAAGTGTGATAGCGGATTGATTAGAGGAATGAGTTGGTATGGACTTAGGTATCAAACCTCGGTTTATAATTCTCGAGACCGCTACTTTAACAATAGACATACAAGGACAATATAACAATAGACATCCTTGTTATAAAATATAATTGGTTAGATACCGATTAGAAATTATGTCAGATCACACTACATTAGCCACATCATGGAACATTTTATAATTACATTCAATGGTTATAAATGTGTATGTTTTGTAATGATTTTATTGATCAAATATATAAAATTGAAATTGATTTATTCATTTCCATACACATTCATTCATTTCATTACAAGAACAAAAAATCAAAATCAAATAAAAGTGAAAATAGATTCAACTTTATGTTCCCGTAATAATGTCGTTGGCGCATACCAGTGCCTGTGCGTTTGGAGGGCGCGTGGTGGTCTTCTCCGGAGACCGGCCGCTCCCCCGCGGAGCGCGTCAACCTGAGCGCATCCGCCCGCCCGCGCGAGCGTCGCCCACGCTCTGCGGCACCTCGCCCCAGGCCACGCCCCCCACGCTCTCCACTCTTTATTTGCGCGCACGGCGCAAGCTCTCTCCAACGTTTTTCGCTTTCACCTGTTCACTCTCGTTGGCTCCTTGACTAACTACCCAACTGATCTATGTGATTACGTGTTGATACACGTTTCTTTTATTAATGTGTTTCGTTGAAGTGATGGTATTTTGAATTTATGTTTTTTTTAAACATCAGGTTATTTATAATGCTATAAATTAACGTAGAAACATCGATGAGTGATGAAAAAAACGTCGATTCTTTGCGTCTGAAGGTAAAAAATGTTTGATATATCGAATATTTCGACGTTTCGTGATTTCCCTCATAAAGATAAATTGTCGTATACTTTTCCTCATACAGAGAAATTGTTACATATTTAGTGATTTCCGATATACTGAGATAGTTGGTTATAAATAAACTCTTGTACACATAAATTCTCATAATTAAGTAAGCCAATATGTAACATCATAGATTTACTTGTTATGTAATGAACATATGTCAATATTTTTGCAAAACTGTCAACGAGAAAAACTCGCCGTTATATTTATGTATGACAGGCACACCAAAACGGATTCCTTCATATTGTCAGGTGCATGATCTCTCTCACATATTTCGCTCTCGTTTTTTATTATTATTGTAATTTTATTTTTGGTAGACATTACATTGTTCAGTTTACATATTAACTGTGCAAATGTTTGATGGTCTTAACGTATCTTATACTAACTTACACTAACTTAAAATTATACATTACAATTATATAAAAAATATACTGGGAGAGGAAGCAGCAAGCACCTCAGATTAGTATTATTCCAAGTTTACGAATATTTTATAAAATGAATGGATATCTGTTGTTAATTCTCGTTTGATAATTGGGGGTTTTGCTTAGTTTATAGAAGGATGATGCGTGAATTAGGGGAAGGTTAGTGTAAAAGTTGTGTATGAGATAGGCTATTTGTTTTTTATTGTGTTTAAATTTAAATAATTGTGTAATTGATTGTTACTGATGTACCACGGTGCTATTTCGCTCTCGGGAAGGTGGTCTTTGATCATGACTCAACGAGAAGCACTGCGCTTTAAAACAATGATCTAGACAGCACAACCGTTAAGAAGGTACTTCTCAATGGGAAGAATACGCAGGAAGTATTACTGTGGGATCAATCATTCCAACGAGCTCATTGACCCTTCTCGTATAATTGAATATTCTTAGCAATGAAAAATTAATGTTAAGTTCAAAGGAACCTGTATATATATTCTGAACGGGAAGAGGAATGGACAAAAAAATTCTAGACATCGAATAATTCTAGTATTTAGAATTATTACTGCAAAAGCATTAAAAATGTAAATAGTATAATTAACACTGCCTTAATTTACGGAGATATGTCAACTCTCAGTGTTTTTTCCTTCTCTCTCTCTCTCTCTCTCTCTCTCTCTCTCTCTCTCTCTCTCTCTCTCTCGCTCGCTCGCTCGCTCGCTCGCTCGCTCACTCTCTCCTGATCTCACTCCCTCGATCTCTCTCCTCGATCTCTCTCCTCGATCTCTCTCCCCGATCTGTCTCTCTCTATCTCCTGTCTATCCCTATTTCTCTCTATCTCTCTTTCTATAATTATCTCTTTTTATCATTCTGTCTTTCACTCACTCTCTCTCTTTCTATCTCTCTCTCTCTCTAACTCTCTCTATATCTTTATCTCTATCTCACTCTTTCTATCCCTCCGTCTCTAACTCCCCCTACCTATTTCTTCCTCTTTTTTGTAGGAAATTGTGCTGCAGGAGTTTCATGTCCTTTGGGAAGAGTGCAATCAACTTCAGGGTCTAACATTGAGTAGAAGTTACGATCACATAGTTAATGAATTTGAAAAATAACGGTATGTTGTTATAAGAAGACGTTGCCAGAAGTTTGAAGATTTACCTGACCGTTTTCCGGTCTGCATGCTACACTTTCGCGTACTTACAACTATACCCTTTTTGCTCCTAATTTGTTTCGTCTATGACTCTAAGACGTGTAAGTGAAAGATTAGTTTAAATGTTCACGCAATTAGTGAGCAAATAAAAGAATAACTGTACCGGGGATCATGTCAAACAAGTGAAGGTGAATACACACAAGTCTAGTTAAAAAGCACTTTGTTCACTCTTTGAACTAAAACTTTCCCTCAGCACTCTGATGTTCAAATCGATTAAATCATTTTGTTCGGTAAACTTGGATTGTCGTTTACCGTCATGACAGAAATATTAACTGTTTTATACTCGTATTTATTCAAGAAGGGGAATATTTGAAGTACGTAAATGGTCAATAATCGACAAACGTGTTTCAGGATCTTCCTATATTAGTTATATTGTTATGATTTAAGATTAATCGTACATGTATAATATTGTATTTAAGAACACATGATATTCTTTTGTTGTCAGGGCTCAAGAAAAATGTCACATTCAAAAAATCTTAATTTTTGACTTGTGAAGAAATGTATTTAAAAATTAGATTATTTACTAATAAATTTTCATAAATACACTTCACAAGTCAGACGGTGTATACGGTAAAAATGTTGTCTTTGGCCATGAACTAAACGCCTCTGCTTAGATTAAAACAGAGGATGGCTCCCACAGAATCACAATTTTTACGTATCTTGTGCATGATTTATTATCACATTATTTTCATTTCAGTTATTTTTGAAAGATCGGTACTGTATTTGTTGTGATAAATTTTATTTTGTTTATTAGTAAGTTCTATAAAAAATCCATGAAGCGCCAAATTAAACATACAAGGGATTAACAAGCAATTTAAAGCGTAAAAATTGTAAACGTTTTCTGTAATTCTAAAAAGATCATAATCCCTTGGAAAAATATTTAAAAAAATATATTTTCAATGGCTTGCTTTCATAAAAAACAATGTTATCATGACTATTGTATATTGTTTTTTCCAGCGAATACAAAGAGACTGCGTGATAATGCATTATCGAATTTGGGAGAGAGAGATAACTGAGACATTAGAGGCCGCAACTGATGCTTTGAAGACGGGATGGTCGTATGTTCGAGTCCCAAACGGTGGCGGGTTTTTGTTATCAGCTGAGTACCTCGGGCGCTCGGCGTTTCTGCATGGATGGGAATTCTCTGGGTCGACTGGATGACTTACGGCACATACAAAGGTGATCAATAGCTCATTTGATTCCTCTAGACAAGACCAATCAATTGCAACAATTTTTAGCCAATTACTTCCAGGATATTCTACGAAAATTCTAGAAAGATAAATGTTTTTGATTATTTCCATATTTCTTGGAGTACACTGGACAAACATTGTGATTTAGTATTTATTCTCTTTTCGACATATTCATGGATTGCCTGATTCATCAGTTTGACGGTAATTAAAACTGACATTGTAATGAAACAAAAAATTAAGTATTTTAACGTTACATATTTATGTAACGTTCGATGTTCAAAAACGGACGATCTCGTTAACTGTAAAATGTTCAAAATATATTTTAATTATGAACTTACCGAGTACAAAAAAAACTTGTTAGCATGAAAATTACCTTCAAAATCTCCACCTTAAGATAGTAGAAGTAAAAAATGTTTGCCTGTTGCCGCGAAATAAACAGAAGTTTAAAAAATAAACAATCTGCAACATTAAAATCTTTCAGAAGTCACTTTTCGTGTGCACACACGACGAAATAGTTAAAATGTTCAAAGGCTCCAGCAGGGCTGAGAATTCGTGCTTGTTAGGCCAGAGCCCGATCAGGACTGTAGCGCCTTCGGAGTGGAAAACATTTTATACTCGGATTTAAATGTGCCTTGAATTGATGTAAACTTGCTGTTGATCAGCTGGGATCTGATATCCAATCGGGAGTTTTAATATCAAACATTTACGTTGTACCAAACCTCTCGGTTGGATAAACGTCTCGCAGCTTGTTTCAGTCAATTTGTATGTTTCTAGAATCGATTGTCGGACGCTTAGGGGTAAGAGAGATATGGGAAAAATAACGTATTCCTTTTACCGTAACTAACAAACCTCGCCTGCATGAGCTTTTCTTCGTCTCACAGCAACAAAATTCGAGCCGATTTTAAAGGAAAGTTACAACTTCCTTTCCTAGACGGGCTGTCAATTCCCCTTACATTTAAATCAAAGTATTCCCAGCGGGCACTTCGATTACGTCAGACGGACGCCACGTTGGTGGGTTCTGAACAGCGCCGCGCGGCGCAGCACCGCCGTGGAGGACCAAAGAGTAAATGAGTGCCCCAAGCCCCCCCCCTCTCGCCCTAAGGAGAGCATTCGTTTCTTAGATCACTAGCGCTGAAGATTGTGTTAACGGCTGCGTCAAAAGGATGCGAAATAGCGGTCCTACATACAAGTGATTACTTTTGGGGCATGCACAGCGCGCTGAAAGTTCAATTTTTAGCACTAATGATGGAAGAGAGTCGATGCTCAAATGTTCAGATAAAACTGTGAATCCCACGACGAAAACAAAAGACAGTGATATCACAGGAGTGGGTTTTGTTGTTTTATATTTAAAGTCGACAAGCCTACGTTAAAAATTAAGTAAATATGCACAAAAAATATTTTGATTTGTAGCTCTTCAGAAGGCAAAATAATCTCACTTTTTTTAAAATTATATATAAGTACTAAAACGTAAGGTAATCATATGTTTTGTACGATTACAAATGAGCTGCTACTGTTAAATAAAAAAGTTACATCAACATTTTGCAAGAACAATAATAATTGTCGGTGATCTGGGCTGTCCGGGTGACGCCGCGTCGAAGGCTGTGTTGCCGACGTTTCGACTATCCTGTCATGGGCTTCCTCAGGGCTGGTATACCACGCGTCGCGACGTCATCCGGAAAGCCCAGATCACCCACATGACTCTGGCCGCGGAAGCTTACGTTTTCAAAAATAATTGTCACAATTTTTTTTTAGTATCGATAAAAGAACATGAAATACGGATTTACAGGTACAGATTCTTCAATTCAAAAGCAACTGAAAACACAGATTGCAGGCAATGAAAAGTTTTAAAAAGGCTAAAATTGTCTGATCTCCAACTGCGCATGTAGAGATTAGCATGCTCCTACCTTGCTCTGCAGGAGTTTGACCTTCCCAACGTGGTTCCGCTCCGGAAATTCCTTTACCCCCTGCTGTTTTCCCAGAAACATCATCGCATCCGCTCATAAATGTCGCGCCCTTGTCCCTCGAGGTCGACAGAACGAGCAGAGAAGACGTGCATGATAATTAAGGCGTGCTTCGGCATTAGTTCAAAGCCACGCTACGTTATTTGATGAAGTTTAATTTTACTCCGGACATTTACAGACCGAAGTTTGCATTTTCTCAAACAACGAACAGTGGTTGATCTACAACTGAATTCACTAACAATATTGTTATTCCGTGTATTTTTTACAGTAGTTTCTTTGAAGAAGAAAAATTGAAGATAGTACTGTAGCGTTTTTTAATCTAATACGTGATGAATAATTGTAAAAAAAAACAAAACAATCAAACATCAAAAAATATCAAAAGTATTATTTGTTGAAAAAAAAATTGATATTAATATAAATTTCCAATTTTTCTAAAATGCAAAGTTAAAAATAAATGGTGTTTGGGTGCTATGAAATTTAGCACACTACAAACATGATTTTTTTACTGTGTCTGGCAATCATACCTGGAAAATATTTCGAAAGGATTAAATGAAAACATAAACATACAAAAGCATCGCAGACTTAAGAATTTCAAATTAAAAAGTGAACTCACACATCCGTAACACACTTTGTACAATTTGTCATAAAATATATTTGAAAGAAAATATTCAACTCACAGTAGAAAAATGAAAGTAAAACGAAAATGAAACACACAATTCCACATTCAAAATCGCTATATAATGTTATATATTTCACAACATTCAGTTTTCAATTGCACAAAAAATATCGTTTCAAGGGTATTTATTATAAATATGAAACGTTCTCCAATATGGTATTCACATTTTATTAGATAAGAGGACGAATATCGAAAATAAATATTTATTTTGATATTTAGTGCATGAGATATTTGGCTTCTGCACAATTATGAGAAACCTTTTATTTCTGAGGACGATAAGTCTCGCCAAATTAGGAAGAGAGAATCATTTCCCTTGAAAAATATATACAATTTTTTTCTACGATCGTATAAAAATGCTTTTAGCGCTATTCGTTAGTGCATTCATCTCTACATTTCATGGTTAACTCAAGAGTACTACACCATTTTTTCTACGATTGTAAGCAACTGAACGATTCTACATTCCACTAAGCGTGTTAATATTTTATCAAGACATCTGAAAAATATGACGCAACATTGTAAAAAGACATTTAAACCAGTGAGGTCTCAATTAAATGAAAACACTTTTTTGGACGTTTTCAGAGTCCATCCTGACATTACATCATCACTTATTAATATACCTCCGTTGATTTTGCGTCTCTTCTTACACTTTCTCACAACGTAAAGACTAGAGAAAAAACAAATCAGGATTCGTAATTTAAGCATTTGTATGCGCTCGTAAAAACTATATTTTATGACAAAAAATTACTGCTTCTCGCTCGATCTCGATCTTTCTGTTTGGCCTCGATCTACCCGTGCCCGCACGAAATCTTCAATCATGATCGTGCAAAAATACAATACAATTTCGAAATTCTTTTATACTTCACTCAACATTTCTCACTTAACAAATACCTTTAACCTAGGACGAAATGCTGTGCACCCCTGCCGTATCAAATCCAAATTCCCAAAAGATAAATTTCGCCCCCCGTAAGCACATGATATAACCAATTCAAACATCCAACCTAACATTAAAGCATGTAAATTTTAAATAAACAATAAATCACCCCAATCCCAATCCAACACCTTAAAAATAAAAAAACGGAGCAGTGATGTCAAGCTCAAAATGCCAAAGATGCCTATTCCTAACAATGAAAAATCTATTGTATCCAAGCCCTTGAAAGACCATATGGCCGAACAAGAAGAAAATAAATGAAAAAAAAAATACAAAAAATAATTTCACACGCTTCACATAAAAATAACAATTTTTAAGTGCAGAATTTTTCAGAAATGATTATCTAAAGGATTTACTTTTAAACACTATTTCAAATAAAAAGCAACATATTTTTAGTGACTTACATTTTACATAAATGTGAAGTTAATAGATACTCCTTGGACACAATTTGAAAAGTATTTACAGAAATGCATATTTCAAGAATATTGCTCTGAGATAATAAAAATTCCCCACGCACGCTCGGTATAAGAGAGCAAACACGCACATACGAGTAGAAAATAAAGTTAAAAAATGGAAAATTTTTCTCACCATAAAATCCTGGAACAGATGCAGGAAACAATTCACTGGAACCGGAACTGGCATTTACGCATCTTGCAGTAGTATAAAAGCCATTCTTGTGTATGAACAGTGCGAGTGCGAATGCGTTGATATATTTTAGTCGCAAGCAAAAACCTCTTGTAATTCTACCGAGTTCTTATTGCAGATTTTGCGATTTGCACTAACATACATGGTACGTGAAATGTGCGTTTCAAAGCAAAATATTATACTCCAAGATATTGAGCATAAATAGCAAGGAAGCGCATATAAATATGTGGATCAGAAAAACGTGTGCTTTGAAATGGCGTGGACGTGAAAAACGGGCCTACGAAATATACGAGTATCTGTAAGAGAGGCAAGACAGATAAATTGTCGTGCACTTGTGATTTTACTTGGTCTTGCATGTATAGGGTGTGCGTGAATAAAATAATTGATACATGAGTTTGAATGTTTAAGGCGTGCATTTGTGTAATCATGGAATGCGTAAGGATGTTTCTGAGTGAATGAATAATACGGGCATGTAACATTCCTATTTCATATGTTCACGAGCATGAAATGTGGTTGTGTAGGTCTATATATTGTGAGTTTGTAAGTAAGGAATGAGTATATCTAAGGTGTGAATTACCATTTGCGGTTGAGTAGCCGAAATCCTACCTCACAATGCACGGGAATCGCAAGAGTCGCGAGGGAGGCGGTGAGAATCGTCGCCCCCTCAATGTAAGTTTAATATCGTCCTGTTGGTCAGCGTGCTCACTTCCCCCCTACGCGACCCCGGGTTCGATTCCCGGTGAGGCAAGATTATAGTGTGCGTTTTCTTTGCAATGTCTCAGTGTGTGTTGCTGTGTGGCGGTGAAAAATCCACTTCTCAGGTTGAGAAGACCGGAATACGACGTGGTGATGTCTACGTGGTGGTCCTATCCTCACCCTTATACACACACACACACACACACACACACACACACACACACACACACACTACATGCACTTCACTATCACACATGCCGGGAGACCGGTCGGGAGCCTAGAGCTTGTCACGGCTGGTGCGGTGCCCCGCTGGTGAGAGATACCTGGTTGGACAAAACCCCGTTTGCCTATAGTGTGTCGGCGCCGGATCTCGCCATCCAGCGGGGTAAGATCACCGCCACCTCTCCCATGCACTACACTTACAGAACTAATGACCGTAGTAGTAGTAGTCGTAGTAGTAGTATTAAGAGTAGTAGTAGTAGTTGACGCGCCTGGAATCACTATCAATCAATCAATCAATCAATCAATCAGTCCACTGCCACCAGAAAAGCGCCCGCTGATCGTTAGAGACGACGTGCGGACGCAGCGTGAGGCGTGCTTCATAACACGCGCGTGTGGCTGGGAGTTTTGCGCGTGAACTGCAAGTGTGGTGCAGGTGTTCATTTGGGTGCATGCGTCTCTGACGTACGTTGCAATTAGGGCGCTCGAATATTAGAGTGAATGAGAAATAGGTGTGTGCTCATGAAGTATTTGAGCAGATGACGAGTGTCTGTTGACGAATTTCTGACAGATGAAGGTAAACCGAGTGGGTTTGTGTCAAGCGAGCGTAATATTGAATACGATAGAAAGGGCTGTGCAATATTTGAGTGCGTAAGTACTTGGGTGTGCTTGTGTGTTAGTAGGTACGAAAGCAGTGCACCTAAGTATATTGTTACACTTATGCTTAAGGTGAATAAGCAAAGCTGTGAGTGCTTTCGAAGTGTTTGTAAACCAGGAGCTTGCAATAGTATTTATTGCTACTTGTTTAGGCACGTGCCCTCCCGTGTAGCCAGAACCCACTGCAAAGCCTACAACGCGGGTCGGGCGCTGTGTGAAAACCTCGTGCCGTCCACGTGAAGTGCTTCATTATACGTACATGTTAGCGGGAGTTTATATCGTGTATTTTGGTTGTGTGTACATTTACGTGTTAGTCTGACGTATGATGCAATTTTGCAGGAGCGAATAATTTGAGCGGATGTGAAGAGGGGATATGCATTTTGACATATTTGTGTACGAATAAAGTGCGAGTAAAGTATGATATGATACACATACATCTGAAAAGTCAGAATGTATGAAAATAAATGCGCAGTAAAAGTGTAGGAATTATACTTTCAGGTGACTGAAAATATCCGTGAAATGCGCACCTACCAATTCCGTTACGTATACATTATTTTTGAGGTGAGAAAGCCTCTTTATCTAAGTATTTATAGCCAAGGTTAGAGTTACTTTATGTCCCCTCGCCCATCCCAATCCTCCATCGTGACGCGAATGCCTACTAAAAGACCACAAGCAAGGGCTTCCTCAGACTTGCCACTCATGCACCCCGGTTCATATCAAACATTCAACTGCACAAAGAATTGAATTTACCTTGTATAGTTTACAATATTGCGCTCCTATCTAACACTTTCTTCTCCAAAATAAACACAAGAACCCAAGACACCTAGCCACCCCCTGCCAGCTTCCAACTATAATTATAAATACCAATATATTCATTTCTTGACATAGTTTCAAATCTGAATTAATCCCATAGGTGCTCTTTGAGTTTCCTATTCATGTGTAGATAGATATAATTGTAAGAATAGCATGTAAGTTACGTATAAGTCAGAAAATATTTAAGATATCGTATAAATAATACTGAATTATGTGTATTCGTTCATTTATAAATATATCATAAAAAAACAAAACAAGCAAGGGCGATTGTGACAATAGAGCACGGGGTGTGAGAGTGTAAGTCCACGACGACGTACACGTGAGAATGGAGAGTGTGTTATGTACGTATCTGCGATGGCATGCTGCATTGAGTTATATGTACGATACTCGTGAACATTTTTTGCGAAGCGAACTAACACAATGATTGTAAACGAATAACCAGCAAAACGGATGCTGGCGTGCAGTATCACGGTGTGCAGGTGTACGAGTGGTTGCATGAGACGCCCTCGCAAGAATTCCGTTCTCCGTCAGTTTACAGCGAGATCCCGATGTTGTGTGCGCGTGCGAACGCAGGTGTTTGTAAACAAGGCGCTTCCGCAGCCCGTTTATAGCCAAGCGTTCGCCTCCTCCCCCCCCCCCTGCAGCGCATGCGCCGGCAACCTACGCGCGTAGCGAGCGCCCGTGAGCGGGGGCGCGGGCGCGAGAAGAGGTACTACCTTCCGCGAAGATGTAGCGGCGCGCGGCGTGCTTCATGCTGCACTGCGCGCCGCCAGCCCCGTGCCCTGCCGCCGCCGCCGCCACTTCCGGCGCGGGCGGTCGCCACTTCCGGTGCGGAAATGCTCCTTATCGCCCGCACGCAGGGAGACCACGAGCACGCTCGCGCAGCCGAAGTCTCTTTCTCTCTCTCTACCTCGCGGTTACCTGAACCGCCTCACGACTCCAAACCGCACTCGGGGTACCCAGCAGTTCAGACATTCCTGTTTTGAAGTGCGACTAACTACGCGTTTACGACGCGTCATGTTTACGAAAGATATTTGTCAAGGAGCCGTGATTCATTGTGTTGATTTGCTATTTTTAGGTTGCATTCGTTGCTACGAAATTTTGTGGTTTGTAGTTTGTGGTTGTGGGGTTCGATTCCCGGTGGGGCAAGATTACAGTGTGCGTTTTCCTTGCAATGTATTAGTATATGTTGCTGTGGGGCGACGAGAAAATTCACTTCTCTGGTTGAGAAGACCGGAATACGGCATGAGGATGTCTACGTGCTAACCACACGTACCCCCTTAACCATGGCCGCGAGGCAGGAACGTCGCTGGTAGGCCTGAGCTTGTCAACGCGAAGTACAGACATACATTCAGTATGTGGTTGTGGTGATATCTGTGAAAACTTATATTATTGCGAAATTGTGGAATCAAATGTTTGGAAAATATAAAAAAAAATATATGCGAACGGTTCATATATTTGCATCTTATATATTATCAGTATGCTTCATTCTTGTTTCGGCTTTTACAGATGATATTTATGCTTCTCTCAGATTCAATTATCAGTAGATCGGAAATGCTCATGTGATAGAAGACTCTGGGTCTATCACATGTCAATATTTTACCCCGAGAGAACGCACACACATATATAGCTTACTCGAATTAACGATCCACCGAATTGAGATAGAGAGAGGGCACATCTGCCTTAGCGACCTCAGCTACAGGTTTTCATTTTGTTACTGACCCTGACTTGACAATGTGGCGGCACAAGAACCACAGTGCGTAGCCATAATCTAAAAATGTGGGTTGTAGAGTGTACCCGTGTATCGTTATCATTTGTCTCGACCTCTAGAACGCTCTTGATTGTGAATTGTGAATTTTACGCATAGTATGCATGATTTACTTAAGATATTGGTGACAATTTCTTTACTTACTTTTTTACTATACGTTACACACGTTACAGTATTAGCGTTGAGGTATGACGATGATGATTATAATGATGATGATGATGATGGTGCTGGTGACAATAAAAATAAGGAATTGTATTTCTAGTAATGAATATGAGAGTGAAGCTAGGTTGGAATGGAAGGCAATGGAAATTCAGAACCCTGAGGAAACCTGACGCAAATACTTTTTCAACGCAAACTGCTTATGGAGCGACTAGAGTTCGAACGTAATACACAATACAGAGAGAAAGCTAATGCCCCAATTGCTACACTTCATACCTTCGCTAATAATGTATTATGAAAATTCTAAGAGAATAAATGGCCACACACACTTACTTTTTACTTATTAAAACTTTCTTGTTAATCATTTAAATGAACGGGAAATACATTTTCCTGTAACCAGAATTTCAAATTTAAAAAAGTATACATTATTCCTTATTTTTTCTTCTAAATACATTAACCATGTATTATTTAAGGAGATATTATAGCTATCAATATTTTAAATACAGCAATTGTGAGTAAAATCAATTACATAAAAACTGCTTAAGGCGATCTCTTGTCTCTTATCTCATCATGTTGACATTCTCAAAACACGTCATCTACACCGTACGTCATTATCAAATTAAACGTTTTATATCGGAGTTCGAACCTCTGTACTATTGTATTGAAAATATATACTACTACTTTCCCTTAGGCAGCAAATCGGATGTCAAATTATTATCAAATTGATAGATTTATTGATTGATCATTATCGAATTGAATTGTTTTCGTTTCAAAGTTCCTGGGTGATATAAAGAACAAAAACCAGCGACAAATCTTCAGTCAGAAATTCTGACTTTGTTAATTTTCAGCTCGAGACTCATCATTATCGGGATGAAAGCGATTAAGTTTACATAAGTGGTCAATCTACTTTTCTTTTTTGGGAAATTATTAATTGTTACATTCAAATTAGTTCGATCTATGTGGCACGAGATGATTTGCCTTCCTAATCACGAGTTGGAAATATCAATGCTTTTTACACGATTTGAAACCATAAACGTCGCGCAATTTCCCTCACCAACGTTTTCGCAATTTGGGCCAAATAACTCTCACTGTGGATGCAGTGCCGCGAACGAGAGGAAAATTACGAAAAGAAGCTGCAAAAAGCCGCTGGAGCGCACGAGAAACTTCCTCTGTGCGTGGGCGGCTGCCACGAAGCGGTGCCAGATGAAGCGGCGGCGGCGGCGGCGGCTGTGGACGTGGCTGGGCTGTTCTGCGGGGGCCGGGCGGCGTAGGCGGGTCGACGGTGTTG
>BOPP01000044.1:1762853-1784494 GCA_017312745.1 Gryllus bimaculatus
GGGGCGACCGGGGAGGGGCGTGGCGGGGCTGTGCGGGGGTGGTAACCGCGACATGCCATCGCGTGCGAGCGGCGCCGCCTGTTGTGCAAAGCTCTAATAAAACGATCGCACTAAAACCCAATTGCCGCACCCCGTTGGCCTTTCCGGTCGACACGTGTGCCTCGGTATCTTTTCATTACCACACACTTCAAACAACCTTGTCTGCACGCGTCTTTTGGAAAGATTGTCTCAAATTTGTAGTTGGATTGTTTGCATGGCTGTACATATGATAAAAGTAACATTTTAACGGAGAACGAAAAAACGAAGAATGTTATTTATCACGTAGTGAATAATTGTAGATGACTACTCATAAGCATTTTGCATGACATTGATACTACTTAAAATCACAGTTTTATTAAAATTGTAGTTTGGTCGTACATGGAACTAGGTCAGTATACGTCTTTACGAAAAGGAATAATTCGTATGTCTTTCTTAGTGAGAAGTAACTGTAATGGCAACCATACTCTTCGAATTGGAAGATAACATTAACTGACAAATAAAAACGACCGACTATAGGAGGTGTGCACTTGATGATGAAGAAAATATAATTTGCTTAAACATATTGTCTCAGAGGGTACTACTCTGTTGAAGGTAAAATAGATAAAACACACTCCAAACAAAATATCAATTCATCTTAAGGTGGCAATTTAATATCCTGAAAGCATTTCATCTTACGACTCTGACTATTCAAGTGACAAGGGCCAAAGAAGAAAATATATCACGAAAATATCACAGATTTTATCTGAGTATCTTATAAAAATGATATTTCCACCGGATATATAACAGCTTTTGAACAGATATTAAGTGCTACTTACAGGAATAGTTTTTTGCATTGTTTCACATGTGAATGAAAACTCAAACTTTATAATATATTGTATATTAGGTATATTGAACAGACTTTTATTGTTTTAAAACCACAAAATGTTTCTACTTCTATGAGTCTATGAACTTCTGAAATTATGCCTCAAAACGTTGAACACTATTTTTCAAGACAAGAAATGCCTAAAATATTAAGCCTATAATATTAAATAATAAAATACAATTTGCAAATAGCACTGTGATGGTTACCATGGATTTGTCTTAAGGGGCTGTTTTGGCATGGAAAAAAATATTTAAGAAAAACTATTTTTGAGACAAAATTATATCAGCAGGGTATTGAGGAACAATATAATGACTGTCTTATTGAAAAGGAGGAGTTTTTTGCCTTATTCGTCACTGATAAACTTTGTATCATTTCTAGGTAAATGAAACAAACTAACAAAAAATACGAGCAAAATTTAGGCAAATATTTACTGTAAATAGGTGTGCCCGGCCCTCACGGATTTAGTGAAGTTTATGCGAATAGCATCTTAGTTAACCTAATCCTATGTAAAATCCAAAATTACAATTAACAATTATAGTAAATCACCAGTAAATCATGAAATTTAAGTCGTGTTTGTATTAATATAACTTCATTTAGAGTTTCATCATATTTTTAGCATCTGTATTTGCAAAGTATACAATGCAATCTGTGGTTTGCGTACCAGACTGTTATACCCAAGTTCGCGGGTTCAAACACGATCGAAGCCGTGGATTTTTAAGGGCGAAAAAATCCTTCGTACGCCTTCCTTCGGATGGGAAGTAAAGCCGGCTGTCAGATGTTAGTATATTTACTTGCATGCAAAAGATCCTCAAGCCTAAATGACGCCTCTGAGCTGAATTCAAATCGCCTGTTTCGTCGTCCAAGAAATACATCCTTTCTCCGCTAGTTGGTGAAAGGAGCGAAGCGAAATGTGCGAGGCCAGACGGGAGAGCGGGCCTGATGGCCCGAGTCTCGCCACATTAAATAAGGCATCAATTCAATTCAATGCAGAGGAACGATCATGTTTCTCTTTTGGCAAGGAGCATATAATCTGTTTGAAGACTTAAATAGATAATCGATTTTCATTCTTGCTCGATAATTTTCATATAAATGTACATGACCTTAATAAAAGATCTAATTATGGAGAACAAATTTTACCAGAAAGAAAAATCTCTTTCTTCGATTTTGTAGTTGTAGGAAGACGGAGAAAATTCAAGCCTTTCAAAGTTTCGAAATTTCAGTTTTAACCCTGAAAATCGGACCTACGCCACCTTTATAAGTGCATTTTACTTTATTCTTACAATAAAATTAAAGACAAAATTCGGAACCGTTTTGAGAAACTTTTTAAAATGTCTCAGGGGCTTGATGAAAAATACTCCCAAATTTTCATGAATGTTTTTCAAAATCGTAAAGCTTCGACTCACGCAAGATGGACAGGGGTTACATCAATTTGAAGAAATCTTGCGCATGGTTTAGGCGCTAATGGTGTTCACAGACAGACGGACAGGCAGACGGACAGACGGATGGACGGACGTATAAAAAACACTTTCCGGTATGAGGAGACCCCAAAACGTGTATTTCCGTTGGAATCTCGAAATTGATTTTCCGCAGCATTGCACAACATTCTCTGTACTACCTATATTACAACCTTAGATACAAACGTACACGAGGAAGAGTGCGAAGAAATAGCATCGCCAAGCAGCCAAATATGGACACTAATAAATCCCGGCAAGAAAAAGTAAGTGAAAACATTCTGCTTGAAATCAAAAATTGAGAAATTATTAAATGGAATTATGAAATAATAAAAAGGAAAATCAAATTTCGCGAAATTGCTTAGCAGAAGAGAGAGAAGGAAAATATAAAGTAAAGTCTTTAGAGCTCCCCCAAAATTCAATGAATGCGTTCAACGTCGTAAACTGACTTATTTTGCCTAACTGTATCGAAATGAAGTCACCCTGCCAATTCATGAAAAATTCGGGAATCTATAAACATTTTAGAGGTGCGAATTCGTAGGCTTCTTCAGGTGAAGTCAGAATATACTTGGCTGTTCGGGAGACGTCACGTCCGAGGCACAGATATCAAAGTTTTAGCCGTCACGCTGCGACCTTCCTCGTATTTCGCCCCGACAAAGGTCGCAAATGACAACCGAAACATTGGCATCTGTGTTTAGGATGCGGCGGCTCCCGGACGGTCAAGAAGAGACTGCATTTAGAGGTGTGCTTGGTTCAAGATATTAGGTCAAACGTTGGTTGCAAGATCCGAAGAACGCATGATGGCCAGTTGACTGGTGAGCAGGCAGATAGACAGGTACTGTGACAATATTAATGGACGCATCTAATTTACACGTGAACACACGACCGAACCATTATACTGCCCAAAATACAGAATGAAAATTTTCCAAAAACGGTTTTAGACTAATCAAGATCATACTTTTCCATAAAAAGTATCTTCTTTTACGATTACTACTTCTTCTTGAGAAGCAATGCATATATTTCGTCAAATTTTACAGATAAATCATTTCTTATGATTTAACATTTCATTTACCTCACGAATCAATTACACACAACACATAAAATGATCTTCAACTTACATACAATTTCTAATAGCAGACAAGGGCAAATCTGCATTTCTTTTAGCAGCATTTAAAAGACACTGGGAGAATTAAGATCAGTTTATTTTTGAATAAACGCTATACCGTAATTTAGATGACGTGTTGTAGAATATTGTTGCACAATATTGGTTTAACATCTTACATATTGCTAAAAGTGTTGTAGAATTTGTGAATTGTTGTACTGTTTTTGCGACGCAAGTGTCTCAAGAATTGTACAAAAATATTTAATTTCTAATCTCTAAAATGTATTCATTTTCGCTAGTATTTCGTAAGCTTTGAATGAATGGCGGTTGTAGCTGCCGAAGTATTTTCGCTCGTTTATTCAGAGCGCCTTTCATGTACCGCGTTCAAAGGGCACGCTGTGCATTCCAGGCGAACAGTCTAAAGGAGACAGCTGACCGTGAGTGGCCGGCCGGATGCCATTTTCCACAGGATGCGAATTGCGTTTTGTTCACGATCTAGAAAATATGGCGCAGCGTGTACACGAAATATACATAATTTAAAAATTTACTTTTCTGTATGTTCTCGCTTCAACGGATTTACGGTCTTGAAGATCCAGTCTATCCAAAAGACACCCCAAATTCCCATCTGTTTACATGAAACGCAAAAATCGTGCCGACTCGTATTTTGATAAAACGAAAATGTAATTCGATAGTTAAAACCACTTTAGGATTCGTACATCTTAGTCCATAGCTTCCTATGAACTACTATCAATATCAGTCAATCATATTTTACAGGATGAATAGTGAATTTAGTTAAAGTTAACGGGATATTTTCAAAATTTTCTTTAAATTTCTTATAAGAGAATAGAGATATACACCTACAATGACGGCATAGTACCTATTTTTGTTGTTAACCTAGAATTTTTGAAAATGAAAACGTTGGAAATATTGTGGACCCCCAAATGAAACTAATTATTGAAGGTTTTATAAATGAAACTTGTTCTCCACGAATTAATTATTATAACATTTTTTAAATTATCAGTAGATTTTTCGCATTTTAATGTAATAATCGGACTATATGAACAATATTGTCTTCTCAAAAATTGCTCTTAATGTTTTCTTTAAATTTGTACGGTTAAAACTTGTGGAATTAACGCTATACCTTGTACGGTATCAAATGCACTGAATAACCTGAGCTAAACGTCATTTTGATGTTTTGATTTTTCAAACGTTTTATCAAATTCAATTTTTGAAATCTCTCAGCTTATTATTATTTACGTTTCCGGCATTTTTATACATTATTGCATTTGTGCTAAGCGGTTTAAATTATTTCTGATAAAGTTTATCGAAAACGTGAAAGGATTCTGTGGAAATTATCTCAAAATTGCACATTTTTATTCAAACGACATTTTCTAAGGAACGGTTTCAAATTTTTCAATGAAAATTTGCATATAGCACCAGGTTTTACTTTTCTATATTCTTGAAGTCAGGATTCAATGCGACCATCAGGGGACCGTAAAATTGAGAAAATGTGAAAAAAAATATTTTAGTGTCAAGCTACGAAGGTGCTTGGGGCAAAACCGAAAAGCAAAGTCCTAGTAAGGAGGAAAGGAAACTAAATTAAAAGAGAAAGAATGTGCTTTTCTATAGCAACATTGCACACTACTTTATTTGGAAACGAATTTGGACCATGGGATATAGTATTACGTATTGTTTTTGTTCTTTTATAAATAATATTAGTATCATCAACTGAGATAAATATGTTCTTCAGACTCAAATGGGCGTGAGGTCATCTTGGCACATTTTCCCTCTGAAAGGGCCTAATATAGAACCCTTTGAAACCTTTATGCTTAATTCTCAATGGATCGAAATTGAGTAAAAAGTCCTTTCATTCCAGTACGGTATTTCTTAAACACAACGTTTCTTTTGAATATCTATAAGTAATATGTGATGAAATGTATTTTTACTTTTATACACGAAGTAAGCCGCCCTGGATGGCCGTGGTGTCTAGAGCGTATGCTGACTCGAAGGGTCACGGGTTCCAGTCAGGCCGTGGGCATCTTGTTTGCCCCTCGTCTTTCATGTATGTGTATTGTCGCGGAAGGTATTTTGAGTCTGCTGACCACAGACCGGGAAACCCGCATGTGTGTAAGTGTTTAGTGTACAGGTTAACATGTATCCCTATGAGGGACATAGTGGGCATCCGGGGGCAGATAATCGAAATAAAGCAGATAGTCGTCATCCCTGAAGCTGAAGAAAGCCCCCAGAAAAACACACTTTATAGTAGAAGTTGGAGTAATAATATCCTGAGCCCTGTTTCCAAAAGCGGAAGAAAGACTCTTCACAATTTCATTTTTTTGGTAAAAGAAAAGGTTTTAACTTCATTAATACATTTTGTCAATTAATATTAGTTAAATTTAAATTTAAATGTATGAGTATAAACAATTTTATTTTTCAAAAAAGCGTTAATAGGTTCAGCATTTTTACTGTTACATTTAGTGGTTTCTAAGTAATTGCTATCCTCCAGTCCAATGTCAAAACTTGCATGCCAGTAGCATGTCAACTTTGTCTGAATGCTTGGCTGCTCTGCCCAAATAGCGCGCTGCAAAAACCGCTTCTCTTCTAACGCTTCAGCGCAACTTCGTGCAAAGGAATTCGACTGTCAGGGCTCGGACAGCTGTCTCCTCCTTTCCTCCCCTCCAGACGCCTCCAACGCTCCCCTTCCTCGCCGAGCCTTTGTTCTACCAGCGCTATCTACTGCGTACACGATGCAGTCCTCTGATCACTAGCGACATTTGGTGATAACGCATAATTTCAAAAATGCCTTTTTTGTATTCCAGCATTACAAAAGAACCTTTTCTCTTGCAAGAAATTGTTCATAATCGGGCATTTTACGGCATAAATGATGACGTTTTCAATTTTATGTAACGAATGATTGCGTCATCACACATTTAGCCAATCGTAGTGAGAGGTAGAGCTAAACGGAACAGCCGACCACCGTTTACTCGCACGATGTCAAATACCTGAGTCGTCACAGGGAAGTAGTTTCGCAAAATTAAGTTTGATTCTCTTATAAATGTATAATGCTGTTATACAAAAAAATATAGTATGCAATTCGTTTATAATGTTGCTTTATTTCATTCGTACAAATTTGAAAACTCGCCCCTAAAGTCGCTCGTTTTCAAAATGTGTACTCATGCTTAATGCTTAACATTATAAACTAATTGTATAAACTACTATTTTCTACGATCGTATAAAAATGCTTCGTTCTGCTACGAGCGCGTGAAGGTTTTTTCGCGGTGACGTGAAAAGATACACGGTGGTAAAATAAAGACCAAATGCAATCTGACAAAGTTGTTAAATCTACAAATAGAACAGGAAACAAAAGAAATTACAGAAAAGAAAAAAAATAATTTAAGAGACAGACTTATGTATGATTGGGTGTGTGAGGAAATCGATGTTCTTTATTTGAAAAATTACATAAATGTAACAAGTTGATAGTGAAACGTTATTGCTTATACGTGTGGTGTTTCATTCAAAGAGTTTTTCCGACCGTAACATATTCTACATTATTATCTCGTAATTAAATATTAACTCATAATTAGTATATATTAATACATTGATTGATTGATTAGTGATTCCAGGTGCGTCAACTACCAAGGTTATTAGTCCCGTAAGTGTAATGCATGTTTTTGCTCCGAAGGCGGCGTTGATTGGCAAGATCCAGCGCCGACCAACCGTCGGCTAGCGGGGTTTTCTCCCACCAGCTATCTCCCACCAGCGGGCTCCGCCGCAGCCGAGACAAGCTCTAAGCTCCCGACCGGTCTCCCGCCATGTGTGATAGTGTAATGCATGTCAGTGTAAATGTGTGTAATTGGTGAGGATCGGACAAGGAAGAAGTAGGAAAGATAGAGGCGGACCATGGCCCAGGGAACTGCTCCGGCATTTGTCTGGTGTTGATCGGAAAAACCAAGGAAAACTACCGATCAGAGCAGCCGGCAGCTAGAATTCTCCTCCAGACAGCAACTGAATTCGACCCAGCTAACTAGCCAGTGGCGAAAATCCTGCCACTGTCGGCACACGAACCTACAACCTCCCGTTCCGAGGGACTGCGGTGACATCAGTTTATGCCATCCCTGAGCCATCTCTCCTTGTACTAATGTCGCGAAATCAGGGCCTTCTGATACAAAACGTTAACAAAGGTAGGGGTTCTTTTCAAATAAACCATGAAGAGTAGAGATGAAACAAATTATGATTTGTAATAGAAGCATTTTTTTACACTCGAAGATAAATGCTATTTCATTTCGTAACTGAAGTTCACGCACTTAATATAAAAATAACTATTACCCAATTGTTAAGATTATTGAAGTATTTTTTCTTGTTATTATCTGCTCCAAAATCAATGATTATGTTATTATGCGAGTAATATTATATATAATACTAAATATTATAATTAAATTTCATTAAGACAATTAAAAAGGAGACTTCAAGAAATATTCAATCTACTTAAAATTAGAAAAATGATGTAGGATATGTTTGGCCAAAATAGGCATGAAAAAGGAGAGAAATGAGTTTCTTCAGCTGTATGAAGTCAAACGTAGAGGTAATCAAGACTGAAGGTTTGGGTCATCGTAAGAGAATGGTGAAATATTATAAATATATATTGAATATTTAATTCTGATAATGGATTAACGTTCTGTAAAAAGCATAACACACAATCACCCAGTCCGTAAAAGGTCTCATTTGATTCATTTTCTTACTTATTTTTTTAAGCTCAAGATCTCGGGGGAAAATTAAAAATGTTATGCAAATTTTACTTTTAAGGTTCATTACGCTTTTAATCGTGTATTTCGCTTCACTACCGCTTGATTTCGATGTTCCTCTTTTGTTCTTTATCTTATTCACAAGCACTTTGTGATCCAGCCCAGTGTGAATCAGTAGACGAAAGAGCATTGTTTTACATTGTAATGTGTAGTAGCGTTTATGTGACTGACCTATCAAAGGAAAATCTTGAATCTAACACTTTATATGAATATCTAACATAAAAACGGAAAACTGTAGAGTTATCTATGATGTTTATTTCAATTGTATGTATTAATTGCATGTATCAATTGCATGTATATTTCAATACTACGATTCAGTCTGGTGTATTTGATCAAGTGCAAACGTAGAGCATTATGCGTTTTCAATATCAATATATAATTCTACGATGTTTCTGAATCTGTTAGATCACTCGTACATGATAATACATTATCGTACTACGGTGTAGCTCTATCTATGATCGGCAATGAAATTCAATATTGCTTGAGTCTGATATAGCTTTCAAATGAAATATATAACTGCAATGTGTAAAAGACTGGCGTTACTCGGTAAGCGGATTTTTGGCGAATTTCAATCTGAACTGTAGGGCCATCGAAAGATAATTAAAACATCTTTTTAGTACGGCACTCAAAAGATAAGCAGATTTTGCTGCTACAGACCACTAGCGTGTACTTATTTTTATATTTGAATCATTAACTCTTAATTTCTGTTACTTGGTCCGTAAACGATGCGGTATTTTGGGCATAAAGAAAAGAGAAATATACTAGTAGAGTTGTCCGATACGATTATACAAGTAAATCATTCGTGCTATGTTGCCGAACCTGATACAGAAGACGAGTACAAGAGTGGAATTCAGATAACGAAAATCACGTCACCCGGCTGAATTTTAACATCTCTAATAAATCAAGAATTGCAACATATTCACACACTACCGCTTTCCACAACAGACAGAAGTATAACTATCTCAAAGGCCACAATCAGTTATCATAGTTTTCAGAAAATCAGTAATCCGCTATTATTCGAAAATCCCATACCACTCTTTTGGGTATATTGGCTGATTAAATCTTTGAATGGAGAATGCTATCAGCAATACACACAATGGAGGAACGACTACAATGGATGCATGCTTGAATCATGAAACAGATCATCCCTTTCTTGGAATAGGATATTCACTTCAAAGAGGCATTTGAGCCAAGAAAAACGTGTATTTCCTACTGCATCATTCCATGCAGAGTCTATGACGCAATTAACAGTGCAGTTAGTATAGCGGTAAATTACTCAAGTTCCTACTTTCATTCGATGTGTTATTGCTTATTGTGTTAAGGTAGGACGAGTGGGTATTATACATACATGATTGTTAGTGTGTGTGTGTGTGTGTGTGTGTGTGTGTGTGTGTGGAAAATCGAATTATGTTTGAGAAATTTCGTAATATCAATTTATACACAGCCAATCTCGTAAAAAATGTCTTATTTAGTTTTTCCGTCGAAGCGTGCCAAAAGAAACGGATGTTTCCGACAGAACAGCGCAATGCGACAGTTTCAGCCGCAGGATTTCTCCGAAGTCTCGCTTTCTGTGACGTCATTCCCTTGGAGCTCGCCCGAGACCGCAGCCCTTTGCCTGACGACGACAGCACACAGTGACGGAGAGGCAGAGGGGGGGGGCGACCGCAGGCGACCGTGTCAGCGGACGTGCGGGCGAGCGAGAGGGGAGGGGGACGTGGGGGTGGTCGGGAGAGTGGTCGGCGGTCGGGAGGCTAGTGGGTGAGAGGGGCGGGAATTAAGGGGTACGCGATTTGTAGGTCAGAGTTGGGTGAGTGGCAGATGAACGGTAGACGAGTAGCGGGCGAGTGTCAGGCACCCGAGTGGCAGGAGCGTGCAGGCGAGTGGCAAGAGAGAGGCAGTCGAGTGGCAGTCGAGTGCAGTCGAGTGGCAGTCGAGTGGCAGGCGAGTGGCAGAGAGAGGCAGGAGAGAGGCAGGCGAGTGGCAGGCGAGTGGCAGGCGAGTGGCGGCGAGTGGCAGGCGAGTGGCAGCGAGTGGCAGGCGAGTGGCAAGGCGAGTGCAGGCGAGTGACAGGGCGGTGACAGGCGAGTGGCAGGAGAAGAGGGGCAGGGAGTGGCAGGCGAGTGGCAGGCGAGTGGCAGGCGAGTGGGCAAGCGAGTGGCAGGCGAGTGGCAGGCGAGTGGCAGGCGAGTGGCAGGCGAGTGGCAGGCGAGTGGCAGGCGAGTGCAGGCGAGTGGCAGCGAGTGGCAGGCGAGTAGCAGGCGAGTAGCAGGCGAGTAGCAGGCGAGTAGCAGGCGAGTAGCAGGCGAGTAGCAGGCGAGTGCAGGCGAGGGCAAGAGAGATGGCGGAGAGAGGCAGGAGAGGGCAGGCGAGTGGCAGGCGTGTGGCAGGGGAGTAGCAGGCGAGTGGGCAGGAGAGAAAGGCAGGGGCGAGTGACAGAGGTGAGTAGGCGAGTGGCATTCGAGAAGTAAGCGAGTGCCAGACGAGTGGCATTCGAGAAGTAGGCGTGTGTCATGCGAAAGGTAAGCGAATGGCAGGCGAGTTGCGGCGAGAGATGAGTGAGAAGTAGGTGAGAGGTGGGCGAGAGGGAGGCGAGTTGCAGGCGAGTTGTGGGCGAGAAATGAGTGAGTTACTGGTGAGTGATAATGGAGTTTGATGCCGGGAGGCGAGTAATGATCGATATACGTGAGAATAATGGGCGTGTGATCAGCGGCGTGACTGATGGCTACGTTGGGGAAATGGCTAGCGATTAGTGGGTAAGTGGTGAGTGTGTGAGGAGCGAATCATCAGTAGACAGTAGACAGATGATAAGCGAGTAGTGCGCTAACATTGAAATAGCATATTCATGCTAGTCGCTAGTCAAATACTGAACCATACATTACATCTATACATTAAAAGTAGCTACTTGTTAATATGAATTTTTGCTCTAAAATTAACACTTTCATATGAAATCTAGTACATCGTATGATTTTTCATTTTCACAATTTGTCAAAGCATTGCGTATCACACAGCATTATCACTGGTGATACTAGAAAGTGAATTATCGTTATGTAGTTTGAGGTTGACGTGAAAAAACTAGGCTACTAAGGTTTTCGATCGAATCCTAAGAGAAATATGCTGACAATAATATGCTATGTAAAGCATGCGTCCCAGGTCGAGAGCCAGCACATTCGGCTGCGACGAATTTCTTAAAAATTTTATTAATTACTTGTTAGAATGACTGGTGAGGTATCTTACATTTAATACTACCTGATTACTTGACAAATTGATGTGTACTTAGTAAAAAGGAAATGTACTTTCACCTCATAATGTCTTCAATATCTTCAAACACATTTTTATAGCAAAGTCTTTTTTCATAGAAGCCTGAATTAATCTAAACATATTTTATTCAAGTATTACTCCGATAAGGGCCAGTTCATTTCCTACGGTCTTGAAGAACCGAGGTTTTACTTTCACTTAATTGAACTTTGGAGATTCTTCATCCTGGTTGATACTACTTCAAGTTGTCAGGTGACGTGTCGCCAAAGAGTAAATGACGTGAATCGCGTTGGGGCGAGTGATAAGGGGTTTCATGACGTAATTGCTTACGTTGCATCTAACGTGGCGAGGCTCCAAGGAAAAATACTACTTATATTCTATATACTATTACTTATACAAATACTACTTATACTATTATAGTATATATATTTACTATTCACGGGTTGTTGCGTTATGGAACAGCATTTTTTTATGCTCTTGCTATGTAAAGAATTTTTTTACTGCCCATCTATTCTGTATTTTGTTATTGAAGTGTCTGTTAAGACTGTTTAAATATGTTTACTGTTTTAAATATTTAATTTATTGCTGAGGATTTCAATTGTTGTTCTTGAAAAGCGTGCACACTATGTTCTGTAAAATCAACTTCTGTGGGTTTTATTTCTTCTCATTTGTGCTATTGCATGCCATTTGTCATTAATAAATGCGAATGACAATCCGAAGAGAACGAGATAACTAACGACTAGTAGGCATGAATCAGGGAGCTATTAATTTGAGAATGCTTGGGAACAAACGATACAAAAATTTCGCCCCCCACAACCAAAACAAGAGGAACTAACGCAAAATTGCAAAGAAGGTGAAACCGAGATCGGCAATTTGAATTGACGCGCAGTGGGCGCAGCAGGCGGGGCCAACGCAGGCACACGGGCGCGGCGGCGCTGGCAGCTCCGCGTGAGGGGCCCTGCGAGTGTCGGGCTGCGGGAGAGCGCTCTGGCGGAGAAGAGAGGCGCGCGAGGGTCTGCGCACAGGCCACCCGAGACGAACGGCTGTGGAGCCGGAGAGAGCGGCGGGGGTGGGGACGGATAGTGGCGGTGACGGGGGGAGGCGACAGGGGGCTGAGGTGCGAGCATGGGGATGGGTTTGAAGGCGAGCCTGAAGGTGGGGGTAGGGGCGCGGCGGCGGGCGGGCGGGGCGGCGGGGGCGGGCGGGCTGGCGGAAGCGGGGGATGGGGGGCCGGGGGCGGGCGGGGGCGGGGCGGCGCGGGGGTGCGGGGGCGGCGGGGGCGGCGGGGGCGGGGGGGGGGCGGCGTGGCGGAGGGCGGCGGGGGCGGCGGGGCGGGCGGGGCGGCGGGGGCGGCGGGGGCGGCGGGGGCGGCGGGGCGGCGGGGCGGCGGGGGCGGAGGGGGCGGAGGGGGCGCGGGGGCGGTGGCAACGGGACGGAGGCTGCGGCAGGAGAGGGGAGGCGGGCGTGGTAGAGGGTGGCGGGTTTGCTGTGGGACGGGGGCGTTGGGGACGGGGCTTTGGGGGCGAAGGCGTGAGGGTGGGGGCGTTGAGGGCGGCGTTGAGGGAGGATGTTTGAGGGCCAGGGCGTTGAGGCGGGCGGGTGGCGGGGCGGGTGGGCGGGCGCTGGGGCGGGGCGCTGGAGGGGGGCGCTGGAGGCGGGCGCTGGGGGCGGGGCGTTGGTGCCGTTGGTGGCGGGGGCAGGGCGGTGGCAGCGCGGGGGCGGGGGCGAAAGAGGGGGCGGGACGGGCCGGGGGGGGGACAGCGGCGGCGGTGTTGGCGGTGGTGAGGGGGGGTGAAGCCGCCCCCGGCCACCCCTCAGCCTCCATTCTCCTTCCCCACCCCCGCCACTCCGGGGGCGCTCAAAGACATCAAAGGCGCCCTTGGGCGCGAGGCGAGAGCGCACACCCTTCAGCCCCTTCCGCCCTCCACCGAATCTCTTCGCTCGCCGTCCTCCGCGCGCCTCACTCCTTCCGCCGCCGCGTGGCCGCGCCACCAGCGCTCGCCCGCTCTGCGCCTCGGGCGCTCCACTCGCCTGGCCTTCTCGTATTAAACGCATTGTCCCGGCGAGGTCGAACAGGCACAGACGCTATTCTGTCTGTAAAGGCGGCGATGTAGACTCGTCGATTAAAATTTATACGTTCTTGGAAGTCGTTGATTCATGAAGGAGAACAAGAATTGTTCGGCGATGAACAATTTTGAATTTTGATGTCGTAATTTCTAAACAGTATTGAGCCTCCAGGGCAATAATATTAAGGAAATACTTTTTAAACTAAACTCCTAATTGAAGAGAAACACATGTTGACGTCGTATTCGTTAAACGATTTAAATAATTTCAAAGACAATGTCATAAAGCATTATTCAACACTTGCTATTTGTAGCTCCTGCTGGTGCCTTAAGTACGAATCATTAACCTTGACTTTAACATTTGTCAGATTAAAATTGATACTCCCCTGACACTAGGAATTATGCCGTGTTTGACGAGAAACTTTCCCTGTCTCCACTACCATCTGTCACGTAATCAGAACTATTAACCAGAGAAGGATAATAAAATTCTCTTTCATACAATTCAACTGAATTGTTTGTTATGACCGTATGTTCATTAAAGTCAACATCCAATTAAATTGGAAACAATTTTATTTATTAATTAGTAACCTTTTTTATATTGTTGCTATCAATACCTCTGACGTAGGGAAACTAATCTCAATAAAAAATGGAAGATTATGGAGTTAACCACGCCAGTGAAATATACTATAATTTGAAAAATACTATAAGTCTAAATATATTTATTTTTTGAACCAGAAATCTCCTCAGACAACATAACAAGTCATTAACAGACAATTCACGGAAAATTAATTCTAAAAACTTGCGACGGTTTATATCATGAAAAGTATTTATTTCATTCAGTCAATGCAGATCTAGGGGTATTTTAATTTGTATTAAATAATCTAACTTCATTAGGTAATCATGCATTAACAATGAAGTACAATTGGCTTTCAATTTGTACAAAAAATATTCTTAATTTAGTATGTTCTTGTCAATATTCTTACAATGAGCATATTAAAAAAAATATTCTCTAAAATATTAGTACCCTTCACAATGGAACAGACGATTTAATACAACTTAGTTTCCTAATCTCGATAGTCCGCTTTAACTTATTGGTTTTGCCACATCGTCTTCTCAGCCGCTACCTATCGGCGCCTAATTGACATTTTTTTTACATTTTCTCAATATTTTAGTGTTCTATTATTATAATTGAAATATGAGACAGAATATCATAAGAGAGTAAAACCTGTTTCTATAAGTAAATTTTCATTGAAATATTTGGGGTCCTTTGTGATTGATTTATTATTAGTGTTTCCGGGCGCGTCCAATAATGAGGTCATTAGTTCCGTAAGTGTAGTGCATGCTTTGATCTGAAGGTGACGGTGGTCTTTCCTCGCTGTATGGCGAGAACCGGCGCCGACCTACCGTCGGTTAGCGGGATTTTACCCAACCAGGTATCTCCCACAAGCAGGGCACCGCCCCAGCCGGGACATGCTCTAAGCTCCCGACCGGTCTCCCGACATGTGCGGTAGTGTAGTGCATGGTAGTGTGAATGTAAGTGGTGAAGACAGGACAAGGAAGAGGTAGGAAAGATCACGCGCATCCGTGGCCCATTTGTTATGGTACTGCTCCGGCATACGCCTGGTGTTGATCCCAGAAACAACGGAAAACTACCGGTCAGAGCAGCCTGTTGCTAGAATGTGCCTCCAGACAGCGACGGAATTCGAACTAACTGACAAGCTACATGTGACATCGGTTGATACCCTAAGCCATATCTCCCGGTCGTTTTTGAGAAAATGTCACTTGATCGTTTCTAAAAAAACGCGTAATTTTGAGATATTTTTCACTAAAAACTTGTGATTTTTCGTGAAACGTTATAAGACATTATTTGAAACACTTGCACTCACAAATGCAAAAATGAATAAAAATGCTCGTAATATATATCTTAATAACATGTAGTATGTTTCAAAAAATACATTTGTGTATTTTTAATCAAACGAATACATTGAAATGCGTATTATATCACGCCATTTAGTGTATTTAATATTATCCAGGTCAAAATTTTAAAGGAAAAAATTAGAGCGTTATTTTTAACCTTGTTTTTAATATTGTCTTTATTTCATTCAAACTTAGAAAACGAACAATATTTTCAAGAAATCGTATACAACATTAATTAATGTACTAAATAAGAAGAAACATTTTATTTGAAGAAAAAATCTCCATATTCATTATTGCGGTTGTAGAAAGACGCTGACAAGATTGAATCCTAAGCAATTTTCAAAACTTTTCAAGCAAAAAAAAAAAAAAAAAAAAAAAAAAAAAAAAAAAAAAAAAGTGAAAATCGGATATAAGCCATATTGATAAGTGAATTTTAGTATATTCTCACAAGAAATTTATTTAACCCATTAGTGCTCAATTAGTTTTATTAATTTACTTCTTTATTCAATATTTTTCATAAATAAAATCACTTACCGAAAATGAAATACTTTTAAAAATTAGCGATTGGAATGGGATTGCAACTCTTCTATGGCTCGAAGCGTATCCCTCCTTGGTTTTCGTTTACGGGACTTTGGTTCAAGCGTTGGCGAATGGACCCAGTTTCATTCTGTTTGTTTGGCATCTGAATTACGCAATCTCCCGCTGAACGAACTGCATGACCAACTTGAAAGGCAATTTCATCTTGTCTGAATCTTCATTACTCGCTTTATTATCTTTCAGTTTTTTTTAATTCATTTATCTACGCACGACTCACAACTGCGTATTTCAAATTCATCTGCAAATTAATTTTTCTCGGAGTCATGTCCTATATTGTTTCACAAAAGCGCCAAATTTACATTTTCCCTTGCTATGAGGTCCTCATTTGCACCCCACATGTTGCACGCATTTCCTGGTATTCAAGCGTGCACTTGCGTTTCCTCTTGTCAGCGAGGGTCTATCTACTTTCCTATGCAACTTTCGTGCCACACTGTGCCCTGGCTGTTCTCTAGATCTCTCTTTGAAGAAAGGCGATGGGACGCTAAAACTCTTCGAGCGGAACACGGAATATTAAATTAATTTTCTTGTAACCTGACAAAAAAGAATGGATCGATGAAAGCACCGGGCAAGGACCTTTACAAAAACATATGTTTTCGGAATCTCTTTTGTCTCAAGCATTTCTCGGACACTACAAGAGGTAATGCGTTGATTCTGAGTTATTAGTGAAGCTTTATAGACGAACTTGAGGAAACGACTTGTAGTGGCAGAACTTCTGAGACTCAATTATTTCTTTGTTTCTTCGGTACATGGTCGTGCGATAGATATCTGTTGTCCATTAATACCTTCCTATACTTAAGTTAGACTATTAAGTTATATGCGGTAACATTTTACTAGTGGGTTTTGAGGAATAAGCAAGCATTAGTAAAACAAAATGTGCACACAATTCATTGTATTTAGTAATAATTGAAGGTTTAGGCATGTCAATTGTAGTATTAACACAATAAGAGTTATTTTTAAATAGTGTAGATATCAGAAAAGATTTAAATATTGAGCCTGTTATAGATATCATAAAGAAATATCAATAAAACCGGGAAGGTCATGCCCTGAAAATGTAAGAACAAAGGATAAGTAAAATTATTCTTCAATAAGCACCTAAATGAAAACTAAATGTAGGAAGTCCCTTGAAGGGATGGTATGAACAATTTCGAGACGCAAGAAATCAAGAGGTCTAATCCTTGCTATCGATGATGAGTTATTTTTTACGTTACTGAAATATATATTCTAATGGAACTTTCGCCCCGAAAGGGATTTTTGTGTGCTGGAATTGATAAGGTAGAGAGGCGGTGTCAATAATTTGAAGGAAAAGACAAAAGCTAAATATTTTCGCTTCATGTGCAAGTATTTTTGCTCATTTTTTCCTAAGTGCACATTTCTGACCTCTGACAAAGTTGCCTGAGCAAATATATATAACGTCTCCATAATAAATATTTTACAAAATCCTTTATTTACACTTTTAGAAATAATTTTAAGACTATATTTCCATTAGAAAGGTGTAGAGTAAATTAAATTTTGTACTGATTTTTGAAAACATTAAACTTCACAAGTAATATTACACACTAATACGCGTACTTTAATTATCTTGAATTTATAACGTTTTCTCATGCTTATTTGTAATAAATGCACTCCAAATCCTATAATTGATGTGTATTCATTTAAAATATGTTCACCTTCCATGGTTTTCAATAAATAGTCCCTGGAACTCCATACCTACGAGGATTCCTGCTCGAAAATTCGGCTTTGAGCCATGCCGGGTTAATAAATCTCAAATCATTCACTAATTCTATATCAAATTAATATTTTTTTAAATAAGCAAAATATTAATTATACAAAGTTAATAAAATATTAAATTAAATAAGACTTTTTGATCAAAGTTACTCTAATACCGTAAGCGGTTTACTAACAATGACGCAGTCTACGCAGTTTACATTGTAAAGGTTTTGGCATATTAAATGATGCAAATTTGTTAATAACTTTAATTCAAAATGTGTATATGATAGAAAACCATATAAACAAACTAATATACCAATTCGTACAAATTCCAAAATCTAAGAAAATACCAGTTAATTTTGAAAACATTTCATCTGCAAATGAGACTGCACTGTTATTCGTATATCACACTTGTTTTATTCTCCTTCCCGCTCTAGTTTTCCCAGTTCATTTGCCTTCGAAATAGACTCGTGGACTACCGTTGAACCAGAGATTTCGTGACCAGCGACTGTAAAAGTGTTCATCGCTGTCTTTAGACGAGGTAATGATTACCGCTTCACACGCTATGCATAATTCCAATTATGGAACAAAAATAAAGCAGATTACACATGTCAATACCCATTCATATAACTACCCATTTTGTGAAAGAGTATTTACACGGCGCTTGCACAAGCATATTCTTAAGTACATTACACAATATAAGTTGTGCATTATTTTGCCAGACAAACTACTAATGTTTTGAGTAATGTTATTCCGTCCAAATTTGCTGTACTTTTGCTGTTTTGTGTTGCTTGTTACCTCGAATCTCAACCAACACATTCCGAACTCTTACCCAATCTTACCGCCCATTCCTATTATTTTTCCACCACACACTGTTTCAACGCACACTCTCTAACCATTTTTTCCAAATCGCTTACTATTTCAATAGGCCATCCACATCCTTCTCCATATCCCAATCTCATTCATATTTCCATCACCATGGAAGTTCACAATCATTTTCACCACTTCATTCCTGTTCACATTCTGTTTTTCACACGGGTTCATGTGACATATTCACTTCACCACGGAGTAAGAGTCTAAGAGTACTGCCTGAGAGTACATCTCCGCCACTACACGTCGCTTCAATTGACATCTCACAAACACTTTGTTCGTGTTATATACTCTCCACACCGCACCGCTTTTTTTGACATCTAAAAAAACTCTTTTCCCATTCACATACCCATCACCACACGTCACTTTAGTTGACACGTTAGTTGACATCGTCCACCCCAGTACGGAACCCGCTTAGATATCCATTACCACACACCGCATCAATTGACATCATCGATACCATACGGTTCTTGTTCACATCACCAACCCGACACGCTGCTTTAATTGACATCCTCCACAACCGTACGGTTCCCGTTCATATACCCATCACCATACACCGCTTCAGTTGACATTCCCTTCCATCACACAGTTCCCGTTCACAGCCACGACACCTCACCCTCTCCCCATTATTAATTATCCTCAATAAAATAATTCAATGTCTGTATCCACTAGTTATATACTATTCATCTATATTTACGAATATCGACGAGGCTCTTCCACCACAATTCCCCATGAGGTGCGCCCAGGCTGGTCGTCCCAAACACGACATGAAATGTCAGTTACCTCACATCCGCTATATCATTGCATTTCCTCCATCGCCACTGTTTGGCCTCATACATTCATATTTCCAATTTCTCTTTATCCGCAACTCTACTCCACTCACAATGGCGTAACACTGGCCTCCTCTCGACATTTACCCTGCACCCTATTTGCAACCAATTCTAATTATGCAGTTGGATGAGAAGATCTTAGATTAATGAGGATACAAAGCAAATCATGTTTGATCAATTAAACTGCTCTTATCTCTTTGTGGATCTTATCTTTACCATTTACCACTGAAATGTGTGGTCACTGCTTGTGAAGTACTCTAGAATTTCTGATTAGCTCTGATTTCTGCCGCTCTTTGCGTTAATCAAAGCATCTGGAAGAATTTCTTTCTTTCGATCGTCCCTTGTGGCGCATACGGACTTGTTCATAATGCGTAATTCTAAAGCAACGTGGTGCAGGCAGTAAGGAATAGAGAACATTAGGTAACAGATCTGAATAATCTCCTAATCCCTCACAACGCAATCGAGTACAGGTTGCCATATCGCGGATCTCTAGACACCCAAAAGTGCAATTCGAAGGCTTTCCACACCGAACCGAAAATGTCGCCTCTTTCGTAAGCTATCCAACGACCCTACAGTGTATCGATGGTTTCGTTTGCTCTTTAATTCTTGGTAAAAAGTATTTTCTAAGCACACTTTCACTCCCGAACGAAAAATCTTTCTGCACACAGCATTTTATCATTCTTCGTACCTTAACATTAATACCCAAGACCACCAGTTCTATTCAGTCGTTTAAGTCTTCTATTCTGACATGATAATCTCTAGCACATTCACTGTTGTCTTTAAAACGTCTCCAGCCTTATCATCACAACATCAGTATTTAAAGAAACATCAAGTTCTTTCCTATGTCTGTCTTAATTATGTTTCAAATGCAAAGGTTCCCGACTGTAGAGTCAAAGAAATATGACACCTCAAAATACGTCAACAAGCGACCTCCTCGCTGTCCTTCCGCCACGGCTCCATGATTCCCGGCAGCTATGGATTTTATGTTAGTAGGTTAATGGAAAACAAAGCGCCGACTCTCTAACGGTCTTCTCCTGCCGTCCTCACTCCATCAGTAACTCAAAACCCCCTGCTCTCGTCTGCGCTCTCTCTATGACCCTTCTCATCGCCCGTCAGCTGACACCATTTTCACCGTCGACTTCTCCCACACCCGTTCCCCCAATTCCGCCTTCACATCCAAAGCCCTCTGCTCCCGCGGCAAAAAGTCCTCGGCGACAACGTCCTCTACATGCCACTGCCCTCCACGGCCCCCGCCCATCGCATTCATCCCGCTGGCTCGTTGGCCGGGCCCCCGCCCCGGCGGCCCGGGCGCCGCTCCAATCTCGCCGCAACCATCCCGCGCCTGGCGACCCGTGCCGCCCCCGCCTGGTTCCCCGAGCCACCGCGGCCCCCCCGCCTCGCCGCGCTTCCCGCCTCGTGCCCTGTAGATCGCCGCACGCCCCAGGCATCGCCGGACCACAACCCGCGTCTGCCGCGCGCCCAGCCTCCACTCCTGTCACCGTCCCGCTCCCGGCCCCGCCCCCGCCTCGTGCACCCGTATCGACGCCCCCCGCCTCGACGGCCTGGTGCACTCCGTACGGCTGCCAACGCCCCCGTGCTTCCGCCTCTGCCCTGTATCGCCGCGCCGCGCCTGCCCCGCCCCCGCTTGTGTCCCGTGGCCGCCACCTCCCGCCCGCCCCGCCTCCGGCCCCGGTCCCCGCCCCCCGCCTCGTGCCACCGGCCCCCGGCCCGGCCCGCCTGGTTAACCAGCCGGCTGCCGCGGCTCCCGGCCCCGGCGCACCTTCCGGCTCGTGTCCGTATCGCCGCCTCCAGCCTCGTGCCGAGCCGCCGTCCCGCCCCGCCCCCCCTGGTGCCCCGTGGCGTCGGCCAGCCCCTCACCCGCCGCGTCTCCGCCTCATGCCTGTACCGCCGCCGCCCCCCCCCCCGCCTGGGTGCCCGTGCCGCGGCGCCCCGCTCGCTGACCGCCATTGCCCGTAGCCCCGTGTCGCCCGCCGCCGCCTTGCCCGCCCGGCGCTCCATGCCGCCGCCAACCGCCCGCCGCCCCCTTCCCGCCGGCGGCTCCATGCCGCCGCCGCCGCTGCCTCGCCCGCCCGGCGTCCCGGGTGGCCGGCCGAGAGCCGTGGGATTCGATGGGCGGCGGCGGGCG
>BOPP01000044.1:1784519-1803933 GCA_017312745.1 Gryllus bimaculatus
CCACGCCGGCGAGCGCGCGTTGCTGCGACGCCCCCGGTCAGTGACCTCCAGCACGGCCCTCCCCACCCCCCGGGGGTCGACAGCGGACCGCACTCGCTTCCACAGCGGTGTCCCGGAGGAGGTCCCCGCCCCCTTCTGGATATGGCACCCCTCCCCCAAGAGGAAGTCTTCGATGGCCTTGCGTCGGCTCTCGTGGCTGCTCCTTGGGAACGCCCAGGTGGTGCGAGGGGCGTAAGATATCTCGTTTGCCGCGAGAAAGTTGCGAGCGCCTTCTCTTTGCAACGGGAGAGGGTATATTTTCCTATATCGTTCGTATATCGTTCCTATATCGTTCGTAGGGATGCTTATTTATTGTCAATGAACATACTGGTAATATTCGAAGTTTATCCTTAAAAATTGAAATCACATAATCCCTTCCTTAAAGACAAGAAAACAATCGACGGCATATCTCTTTCAACTATCATTTAATTTGTTTTTAAATAGTTGAATCTTGTATGTGTATAATCCATTAAGATTACAAGAAGCGCGAGGAAGGAGGTGTATGTGCAGGAAGCTTGGACAAGGAAGAGGAGGGAAACGATGTAAAGGCCCATGAATTCCTAGAATAAGTTCTTGGAATATACCAGACTTTTCAAAAAATAGAGACAAATAGAGATATTGAACGAGGCAAGAAGAATGTGATGATTATTCAACTTGAAATAAACAAAGGACGGTAAAGAAAAACCAGAAAATCAACTGAATTAGATTAATTCTTTTAGAGCATGACAAACCAAGACGGGGATTATAACAGGAAAATTGAAATGGTAAAAAATGGGACGAAAATTCATCTTCCTTCGTAAGAATTCAAATGAACCCTTTCCTTGAAACCTCGCGAGGCGTGCGGGCGTTCAGTGCAGGTCAACGGGACAGAGCGTCGTCAAACCCCAGCGCTGGGCACTCGCCCCCTCCCCTCCAGCCACGCCCCCTACCCCTGCCCCTGTGACCTTCCCCTTCGATGACCCACTGGATAAAAGCCCCTGCGCTTTTTCTGCATCGGGCTCCCCTTCCACATGCACTGAGGTGGTGTGGCCGAGTATTAGTCTCTCTGACCTTATACTTGATCAGTCGACAATAAAAACGCGAAAACATTACATTCTTTGGAAAACAATTAAAAGAGGTTTTGGTTTGGACCATTTAGGACTATGGACTACTGATTCAGGAAAACGACAATAGTCAAGTTTTCTTATGAAACTTAAGTTTCTCATGACGCATTTAGCAATTGCTTAGATACTTCTTTTCTTTCCTTGTAGACATTCATGTTATTCCGTACTCATGGTTTGCCAGATCATTTTTATGTAAATAAATAAATGAGATTATTTAATATACCAGAGCATAATTCTCTGTGTTTTGTGTGGTTTTAAAACCTTCTGTTTGCAAACGGCGCCACTCTCACTTCTAACACAACGCTACAAAATGTAGAAGTCATTGTAAACCACATATATTTTAATGATAAATTGTTTAATTAAAAAAATTGGTTTTATATTTTTCTCTCATAATTGTTAAAAAAATTTCGACCTTTTAAAGCTTACTTCGCTTCATTAGAAATACTTAACTGAACTGCCTGTTAACCGTGGATCTAATAGTAATATCACTGCAGTGATTGCTATAAATTTCTTAGATTGTTAAGTTACCAAAATTTGATTTTGTTAATTTCTACTAAAAGTGTTAATCAAGTTAAAAAGAATTAGTATAAAATCAATATTCCTATTCTCAAAAAAAAACTCTATGTGACAAACGGGAACATTTTTTACGTTTAGGACTTACAACTGAAGCGCGTATTGAGTAGGGGCACTACGAAGTTCATCTACAACTGACACACATGAGAAACAAAGGAAAAACTCGGCTGTCCTACCAGTTCCGTGACCCGTTCAGTTACGATTTAATCAGGTATGATTTGCTAAGTGCAGTAGAAGCTATGGAAATCTCGTTCAAAATAGCCGTCTCTAAATTAGAACTGCAGATGGCGCACACGCACCGTTTTCCCCGCAGCACTTTCACCGCTCGTCAAAATCGGGGCAACGTCAGTCAAGCCAGACGCGCAGAGTTTTGTTCTAGGTGTTTTTATGGAATCAATATTATTCACAGCCAACCGGCTGCTAAGAAACGGTTGTCACATTATTTTTTCCCGTGAGTTTGTATCGGCATATTCATTTATCGTATTGCCACATGCGTACAACATTTGACTACCAATAAGTGACCAAATGATACTTGTGAGTAACCTACGCATTCGGAATAAAAACGTTACGTGAGCCTGTCGCGTGGGAGAACCATTTTAGCTCCTAGGAAAAAATATGTGCATTTCTTTGACACCCTTTTTTAAACGGTTTCATTGTTATTTTTTAGGATTAGGAAATGGTTAGAGTGAAGAAACTCTCTTTTACTTAAATTACTTAAATTTTTATTTAACTAACATAAATTTGATTTTTCATAAAAATATATTATTTTTATTTATTAATTAATTTCCATAATGTGCGGGAAACGATTGATTTATGATCGCTGATAAGTGATACAAATCACTTAGAATGCTAATTTTTTAAATGACGTGAGATGGTAACTGCGTTGATGGTAACTGACCTGATAGTAGATTGATCTGTGCCAGTGCCCAATTTCGAATTAAATGTTTCATTCAAACATCTTATTCACAGGTGAGCTTGGTCTAAGTAGAAATTGATGTTGCAATACCCACATATAATCATTGACATTTTGTCCAAACCTTTCTCTATAATACTGCGCTTTCAAATGAATATGTCATTAAGACTTCAAGGATGTATTCAATAATATCATTTACTTTTTCTTCAGTGATATGTAGGTCGTCACCTTCATAATCATTTACCTTATTATCAGTTCGCATTTAGCTGTCCAAAACCACTCAATTCGTGTATTCTGTAATTTCCTGTATTCTGTAGTTCCTCTAAGAATGATTTTGTAGGTAGGTACAACAGTTGATTGAATGTACTCTCGGAAGATAGGTCGATGCGATATCGTAAGCCATTTTTCAGTTATTGTTCAGTAAATAATGCCATCGAGGAAATCGATTTGAAATGTTAGAAGTAAAGTGAGCAAACGTTGAAAGCCAACGTTGCTACAGTGGAGGCACCCTATTTCAATTCAGAGGCTCCTAGATTCGTGTCAGACACTTGAAAAAGCTATGTGTTCCTTGGTTTTCTGTAATCATTTTTATATCTCTTGCAAATACCCACCTACAACTGTGAAGGAGAATACAAAATTTGACTCTACACTTTTTCCCCTATATTTAACCAAGTACTCGTCATATGAGATTGGGAAACACACGTTAGCTCTAAGTGGCATGTGAATCACTTATCATGGTATCCTCGGTACACTGAAATCGATAACGTTTATATATATATATATATATATATATATATATATGTGTGTGTGTGTGTGTGTGTGTGTGTGTATGTGTGTGCGTGTGTGTGTGTATGTGTGTGTATGTGTATGTGTGTGCGTGTGTGTGTGTGTGTGCGTGCGTGCGCGCGCGCGCGAAAAAAGAACCGTTGGAGTATACCAGGCCCATGATACTGTAACAAGTTTCCTAAAAGGACAGACGGATCGACGAAACGGGCCGTCAGACCGATGGACCGAGGAACCAACGTACCGCCGGATAGAAGGATAGGCGAAAAGATGGACAGACACTCCGAAAAAAAATCTTACCGTGGAAGTCTCGAAATCTATTTTCTGCAACTTTACGAACATTGAATATACTGAGTACACCACACATGTGTTCCTATACAGAAAAATACAAAGAGAGAAGAAAATATAGAGAAGATAGAGGGAAAATAATGGTAAAGAGATTAGATCCCGCTCGAAAATAAAAAGTGAAAACGGAAATCGTCAGCTTTCAATGATTATTAAGAAATGGTCTCCCAAGAGGAATTTTAAGTTCTTGTAAGTGATACTGATACTAAAACCAGTCACTGAGGTACGAAAAATGAAAGAAACTTGTCACTGAAATTACTTTGAAATTGATAACTTCCCTTTCTCTTTTCTCAAGATGAATTTTTCTCAAATTTTTTCGCAAGTTCGTTCTTATTTTCTGAAACTGTGCCATCCAATTTTCTTCGACTTTTTTAGTCTCTTCAGAGAACTCCTCCTCCTTATCCTGACCTTTTCACGGTTCATTTGTACTTGTAGCACTGTAAAGGAATCAATGTCAATCTACTGACACGTCAGGATAAGCTCGAGATATTATCATGCTTTCTTCGGCATGCCTTGCCCTTTATACCTTTCTCCAGCACTGGTTAGAAGGTTGCCTTCACACTACTACCCGAGCATGATCATACTAAATGAAACGTTCCCTTTATGCATTTGATGTGTTAGACGACAAGAGTTTTTATATGCCGTTTCAGAAAATTATTCTTCAAGCTTTCTCTCGGAAAAAGTAATTTCGTAATGAACATTATTACAAAATGACAATAAGAGTAATAGTTGGCTGGGTCAACTGTCAATACATTGTGTATATTCATGGAACATATACTGATAGAAATGCTTTATTTATGCGGGTATTTTAATTTTCATATAACATTTAAGTTATTCACAAATAAATTCACCTAATAAGATATTCGAAACCTTAAAAAGTTTTATTTTATGAATTATTATCAGGTGTTCTCACAAACTTGGTTTTTTATTAACACACAATTATTTAGCTGGATTACATAATTGTCAGAAATGCAGCGCTAAAAAATTGTTACCTATTATCCGTTTACCTTAAGAAAAATCCGGATGTAAACAAAAAAGAAATCTTTGCGCCTCACTACGCTTCATATTGGACAACCCCTAGGGCACTACTTTTTATAACGCGAGTAGCATACCCCGCGAATTCAAATGGAATACGAGCTGTCATGCAAATGTCATGTCCATGCAATTACACTTTACTTTCGATCAATCTTCTTCAGGAAGTGGTTGTCGATAACCGGATGTCAATTATTTGTATAAATCGGTTGCACTAAAATTCGCAAGTTTTTTAACACAATTCACAATTTGCCGCAATTTCGTGAGCGTTGGTGTAACTTTTGTGCACTTTTGCCCTTTTCATGCATAGAATGCACTTTCGATCGAACAGAACTGCCTGCAAAGCCATTGTATACTTTAATCACAGGTTTCTTCCCCTTTCTTTTCTTCTTTGGCGTTTGTAGTTGATCCTTTTCAGTGATCTATTCAGGGCGATTCAATACGCTGTATTCCAGTAAACTCTGCGACTTTCTTCGCTAGTAACGACATATTCCTATGCAAACACGAATTGAAAACGTCAGAACAATGCGCTTTTCGCTACTCTGAAAAAATTTTCTACCTTGTATTTAATTATCGGGAGGAGCAAATTCACGGAGAGGGAAATGAGAGAAATTACCCCCTCCCCATAAATGTTTCTGTAACTATTAATTTTAACTTGTCACGAAGCTTTCAGGCAGAACATTTTCGGATCATTATTAAAACGAATCAAATCTAATCGCAACATGAGCTTAGTGTAGTCTCCGACATTTTACAAAATATGTAATGTGATACATTCGACGAAAACATTTTTAATTTCGCATCCCAAAATTTGGCTCTGGATCCGCCCCTATTATAAGGCCAGCTACACTCTTAGACATTCTAAAATCAACTGAATAGCAGAGCCTCGCAGGCCGATCGGCGCCGTGGTGCCGAGGTCTTTCAAGCCGCGTCCCCCGTGCCTAACCCAGGTCAGTCGGCACGTTCGTAGGCTCAACGGCCAGAGGCTGCAATCTTATCGCACAGCAACATGCAGTCAGTTCGCAATTTCAGTTCGTACTCATTTGCGTATTCGTCGATCAGTGAATATTCGCTGATCGCTTTCGGGAAATTTTTTGGAAAAGTATTTGCGTCTTGGTATAACACATTTTAAAAAGGAGTAATGAGTAATAACAATATGGCAATTTTCAAATTTACTTGTTTTAGACAGTTTTAGGCATAAACTATCAAAATAGGCATCAACAGTCCTTTTAGGATATTTTAGGCTCTACTAGATGTTTTCAGTATCTGTTTTTGCTTGATTCGTAATCATCTGCAATTATTTTCTACGACCTCATCAAATAAATATATAGACATTTGTTTTAAAATCCGAGATCTACTAATCACCAAAGGACTGACTACCCCTAATCTGGATGCGAGAGAGAGAATTTTGTTTCATCTAATCTAATAGGTCTAATGTGCTTTTTTTCTAATTTAAGACTCCTCCCTTCTTGCGGGTGAGGTAAAATGAAACAAACAAAAAATGATCAGATAGATAAGTAATTCCTTCTATCTTCCTAGAGTTAATATCTTTTTTCTCTACAGGCGTTACATGAGTTGCCTGGGAATACACAAGGGCGGTGTGAAAGTTCTTTGACTCCCTGAATGGCATTGTACCGGAAAAGCCAGAGCAACGCGCTTCAGAAATCGAAGCAATCGATCGACGGGGAAGGCTTTGCGTTCGTTCCGTCTGCCTTCCCTTGCGAGTGTCATCCTTTATTTGCTTCCCTCCTCTACTTTCTTCTTCTTCTTCTTCTTCTTCTTCTTCTTCTTCTCGTAATTTATTTATTTATTTATTTTAAGTCGCAAAGACTTTGGGGGTCATTAGCCACTAACATGTTACAGTGAAAAAAAATTACAGGCACTGCTCCTCTCTCATTTATTCTATACTATATCATTTTTCCTTTACTTTCTCTCCCTACGAGGCGTATCCAGAAAGTAAGCTTACATAAGTCGTCAACCAAAAGTAAACATTATTTCATAGAAAAAACTATTGTAGTAGAATCCACGCAGATGTTTCACTGGTTTTCCACACAATGGGATTTCTTGAGGATAAAAAAATTATGGAAATTGCTGGGTGAGTTCCAAATTCTATGGTGGAGGCTCAAACATTTCCTAGGGAAACTGATGCAGATCTGTTGCAACCCAAGCAATGTGTGGCCAATTGGTTTGTTCTTCTTAAGCAGTGTGCTTGCCACTTTTCTGAAAATACTCGTGAATTGAAAGTAGTGTGTACAGGACGTAGAAGTTACTCATTTGTACAATGTTTTTCACACATATTACACACGCATTTTATATTGTTCACACATATTATGTAATAGTAAATATATAATTAAAATGTTGATAAAATTCTAAAAATATTTCAAAATTAGGCGTTTTCCTAATTTTAAAACCAATGTGAATAATATTGTCCGCGTTCCCGTTCCAACATTTCTTTATCAAGTTTCATGTAGTAATCATAAGAGTTATCACAATATATAAGAGTTTTCAAGATTGCTATTTCGTTTCATTTATTTCCAGGGTTGAACGAGATAAACTTGAAATGGGGGTTTCAGTTTTGAGGTCAGTGTATAATTTGAATAGAAAAATACAAAAGAATACACAACTCGGAAAACTTTCGCTGATCTATGCTATTATTAAGCTTCTATCATCACGATGAAGTCCATGAAAATGTTACTCGTCTTCATAAAGTAAATCTCCGACATTAGATCTTAGTCAAAATACCGATGAAAATTAGATATTACGAGTGTATACAAGTAATATTAGCTGGTCTTCTCAACTTTTCTTCAGCTTTTTCGATTAAAGTAACTTGTTCAAGTCACAGTCATCTTTTTTCTCTGGTGGGAAATGAGCATTGAACTCTTCAAATGTCTTCACTCTTTCATTTTCTATATTCTCAAGATAGCTTCTCTTGTAGATTCATCCAAAATCACATATGTAAAAGGACTTTCATTCACAAGAGTAAATTTCAAAAATGGAATTTATGTTTTGCCGTGATCACATTGCACCCTTTTCTCAACAATCGTTTCCGTAAGGGTGAGAAAATGGAACCTGCGTTTGGGAAGCGCAGGAAGGTGGCTGAAGGGCGAGGTGATCGCAGTGGGAAAAGACCTGCTCGGCCAATTCGAGGGCATCCATTTTTATGAAGACCCACCATCCTCACCCGCAGAAGCACGTTTTCTCTTCAAATTGGCTTTGGAGGAGTCATAGTGATCAAGGAAAAAGACGGGCGACAGGGCAGGGGATGAGCAAGGAGCAAGGGCACGGGCAAGGGCAAGGTCAAGGTTAAGGGCAAGTACAAGTCAAGAGATAGTGACACGAAAGTGTACAAGCGAAACGAAACTCGTATATCAGAGGAATGCTAAATAAGAATGGTTGGGTGGAAAAACGAAGAAAGAATTTGAGAAACGAGGAACAAAAGAATAACGTTGAAGTCCTAGACAGAGATGAAACATTGAAATAAAGAAAATGCAAAGTACACAGAGACAGAAAAATGAAACGACGAAATAGCAAATGATTTTGCAAAATACAATATGCCAAAAAATACAATATAGAAATGCTACATAAAGAAGGAAAACAAAGTTATGTAGCAACGACTGTTGAAATGTGATGAAAATAATAATACATTCCAGAGAAAATAAATTGTTCCCAAGGTCATCGGACGAGAGACGCTATTTGGAGAAACAAAGAGAAATAAAAGTAAACTAAGGAGATGAACTAATGGATGGAAATAGAAAACATGTTAGTTTAGCGGAAGAAATGAGCTTAGATTAATTATCAATTACAGACTCTTCGGATGGACGCGTTGACCTAGAAAAGGCAAATAAATTTAAGAATTCCATGTGTAGAAGATATGAAAAATAATATACTTCTATATTTGTAGTTATCATAAATAAAAATACAAATTATTAGTTGCACACCACAAATATAATGCAATGACCTTTCATGAAGAGCATTTTCCTGTGTCTACGCGTCTTTTGCTATTTTTAATCAAGTTTACAAGTTGTTTTATAGACTAGTTTTAATTAAAAGGTGTTATTACAAAACAAGACTATAAACGCCACGCAATTCAATTACGTTGTGACACTTTCCCTGAATTATGAAGGAACACGGCACGACAATATGGGAGATGAGAAGCTTCTTGTGACGTAGCCCCACCGACAAAAGCATTCTGCTCACTAACTTTCTTGCAAACAGCTACTCGTGGATGGGTGTTTAAAAGCTTTATTATGCGGTTAACATGTTCACGGAGAGAGCGTAGGCTTCCGCGGCCGGAGTCAGTATTTAATTGGCTGTCCGGGTGACACCGCGTCCATGGCAAAGGTCCCGACGTTTCGGTCGCCATTCTGCGACCTTCCACATGGCCTAATAATTAATATATTCTCGGAGATCAAATATACGTTCGTTTGAGACTGACAAATTCGAATCAAATTTAGTTGCCGCCAAAGAAGATATACGTAATTGAAATATTTTTAAAAGAAAACTTGAAACTATTTTTTTAAATTATACATTGCTTCTGTTCAGAAGGGCTTTCTTGTGAGGCAGACATGTTTTTCACAGATAACACCACGACTATTTATTGACTGACCCACTTTCTTTTTTCTGTGTATCATGTAGGTAAGTCGATAGCGATACGTGCGTTTTAGAATAATCTATTCTTTTTTGTCCTGGTGCGTTGAGCACGAATTCTGTTATTTCTTCATTTACATTGACGTTTCACACGCAAGCAAGTAAATTCTGGGAAATGAGAAAAAACGTAACGCAAAGTACAAACAGCACATGAGAATTGTAGTTCTGTAACAACACAATGTTACATATGCTCTTTGTTACTGGGTTAAGCAAATTTACCTCACCCTTTCATTGCATATCAATATTCAACTAGCAGGGCATGTGGGAACACACGCGTTGTAAAAGTGAAAATAGCTTCATGCTGGTATTGGCATAGGTGGTTCAAGGCATCAATGAATGTCACTACAGTGCCTCTGACTGACAGGTCTTAGGGTTCGACTCCCTCGACAAGATTTTCGACACTAGATACATAGCTAGGCATAATTCATCCGCTGTCTGGAGGATAATTCTAGCGGCCGGCTGCTCTAATCGGTAGTTTTCCGTGGTTTCTACGATCAACACCAGACGAATGGAAGAACAGTTCTCTAACAAATGAGCTAGGAACCGCGCGCGATCATTCCTTCTTCTTCCTTGTCCTGTCATCACCCCTTACTTACACCCACTTACACTTACATCCACTACACAAGCACACATGTCGGGAGACCGGTCTGGAGCTAAGAGCTTGTCCCAGCTGGGGCGGTGCCCCGCTGGTGGGAGATACCTTGTAGGGGAAACCTTGCTAGCCGACGGTAGGTCGGCGCCGGATCTCGCCATCCAGCGGGAGAAAGATCACCGCCTGCTCCCACGATAAACATGCACTACAATTACGGTACCTAGTGAACTTAGAAGTTGATGCGCCGAATATCACTAATCAATCGATGAATCTTCATACTGAATCCTAACTTCGAACGGCTAGCCTCTAAACAGCGCGTTACAGCAATATATTCCGACGTAAGTGGGCTAGTGCGTGAGGAATCTATGCACAATATTTCTTCACATTCCCAGCGGGGAGAGAAGGGCTCTGGCTATGTCGCGGCTTAAAGGGTATTCTAAGTATTGGCATGAACGTAACGCGTTAAAGCGTGCCACGAGAGAAATGCTACAATTGTTTTGAAAGTGCGAGGTGGTTGTGGGCAACCTCGTCAATTGGTACGTGCCGTTCCGACTCGAACCTAAGTATCTCAACGTGCCGTGCTATTCAGCGCTGAGGAGGACGCGAGGGAGCTCGCATATCAAGAAAACTTTGGCGAGCAATAAACACTTTAGTATTGCCAAGCACTGAGATAACATTTTACATAAATTCAAATAGTTACTTTAATTATCTCTTAAAATATTATTTCCGTTTCTATTCCTTCAATTTAATTTATATATTTTTAATTAGTGCTCAAATATGACATCCCTGCTGTGAATGGCTACGTCTCCTCTGGGACAGAAGAAAACGGTTTGAGTATCTATCACGCATATTTTTCGAACTATGGGCGATTCTAATTATTGTTGTTCTTCTAAATTTATGAGATAATATGTTCCCTATGTCATAATATACAAACTTCTACTTATTTGTCTTAATTTGTTTGAATCACTATTGGAGAGTAATTTCCTGTCCAAATGCAACACACTTACAGAATGTTGGGTTGAAAATAACTTATAAATCATGTAAGACGGTCATCTATATTTAACCTATAATATAGAGATGGTAACTAGACAGTGGGAACATTCCTTTTTTCGTAAATGCTTGTTTTTTAAGTGAAAATAGATTTATCTGGAACCTACGGGTTATCCAAAACCTTTGAAGGATTTGGATATCCCGTGGTACACCATGGGGAAACCCTGGGAACACATGGGTTTGTTGAGTTCCTTATAAACCAACATATTTCCTTATAGTAATAAGTGCAAAAAGGAATGCTTTAGGAAAGCACAATTTATAATTCTTTGATAAATAAAAATCATGAATTTTGTGACACTTTTAGTCATTTACAAATAATATTGGTAAATTAGGTTTATTTCAACGAAATCTAGATAGAATCTAGAAATGTTTCATAGTGGTAATATTAAGGAAAATTAATTTAGAAGTGTATAACTATTAAGGCAATACCATTTATGTTAATCTGATATACGCACACATTTAGCAAACATTAGCTACTTTAAAATTAAATTACGTGCATGTTATTAGAAAATTTACCAATTCCTGAAAAATACTTCCATTTTTAGAGATGTAAGTTTCCTTATTTTCTTCCTCGATCATTTTCTTCTGACAAAATACACCGCACTACTCTTGATAGTCACTAATTGAAAACCCAATCATGTACCATACCGTTTTATCTTAATTCAACAATCTACATCTTATTCTCCACCGGATTAGTGGGGGCTTGTTCAAGCACACCTAATATAAAAATGCATGAGATAACGTACAGCACATAAAAAAACATGAGTCAACAAGAAATAAAAAGGGCAAACCCTAACCTAGCGGTGCACAACCTCCTCAATATTCGCACGGCAGCCCCGTAACAAATCCGGGCGAATCCCAGTCCGAGCAGCCATACGGGCGGAGGGGGGGGGTCGGGGAGGAGGACAGCGGGAAGGGGATGGTTGGGGGGGGGGAAGAGGTGAAGCGCTCTCGGCGTGGCTTCGACCTGGCTGAGCGAACCTCTGCCTAGCACCGTCGCCAATCAGCTGCCCTGCCCCCGGCGCCCGGAGCGTGGCAACGCTGTGCTGCTGCATGGCAACGCGACGCGCTCCATGGATGCGTTTTTCCTTTGAGGGTGGCGCGAGCGCGCGGGGACGAGGTCAGTGCCTGCGGAAGGGGGACGCGCAAGCATTGACAGGTATGAAGGTGAATGGGAGGTGATGAGGGGGGGGGGGCTGAATGAGAGAGAGCAGAGGCTGATTTTGACACTGACAAAGCGTGGTTGGAAACTTGCGTGTTGTCTGATTACCTCGCAGACAATGGTTCATAAATACCAGTGGCGCTAAACCTCAATTATATACGTCTTGGAGTTAAATGTGAACGGAAAGTTCAGAAAAAGGATGAAGAGTTATCAAATGTAAATCTGTAAAAAAAGACAGAAAAAGAATTGAAGGGAAGGACGACGCAAAGTTACGCGCATAAAATAATTGAGCAATGGGATACAGAAGGAGAGCAAGGAAGCACAATGGAAAGAAGAAAAGTAACAAAGTAAGAAGAAAAGATCGGAACTTGAAATACTTTTATTGGACAAGACGACTGGGAAGAAAGCACATGGAATGAAAGAGAGAGATCAAAATAAGGAACAAAAACCCCAGAAGGAAGAAATGCATGACGACCGCAAATACAGCAGAGGTATTGATCTACGAATGCACTTCTGTTTCGATGAATTCAAATGCTTCTTCATTCAGTGCTTGAACAAGCCAACACCAAGCCGGTGGAGAATAAAATTTAGATTGTTGAATTAAGATAAAACGGTATGGTCCATGACTGGGTTTTCAATTAGTGACTATCAAGAGTAATGTGGTGTCTTTACAACAAAATCTGCAGTACCAAACGAATATCCTTAAGGAATTTACATTTCTTATTTATCAGTTTTTTATTGATAAGAAGTGGAAAATTATAGGAAATTACCTCGTATTTCAAAGAAATGATTACCACATATTTCAAAGAATGATCACCACGTAGGCTAAAACATGTTGAATATGTAACAAGTGTGACATCTCGTAACAAGGCAATATAGTGGCACAAAATAAAGACGGTTGCAAGCGAAGAAAGTGGATGAAATTTCTCTCGGTGGGTAAAATGTCTCATTCTCGAAAAAATCAGATAACCGGCAGATAGAAACGTGAAACTTCATTACGAATATCTCTAGATCATTCCGGTCATCGAAGAGGCCGAGACACTGAAGGCCCCCAAAGCGCAGTTGGTACCCTGGGGACTTATTGCCCGCACACTGCGGATTCGATTTCCGGGCCCGGAGTGCATTGAATCCGACGGACGGGCCCGAGGGGAGAACCACGCCACACGAGACGGCTGTGGCTCTCCTTCGCGGCACGAGAGTGCGCTTCGATCGCTGCGTGACTATCGAGGCGCACTCTCGATCGTCGCCACCGAAACGCAGCGCTCAGAAGCGACTAGTTTGTCCTGGAGAGGTTCTGCGCCGTCTTGCATGTTGCGAACAAATTAATGACTTAAATAGATCTTTTGGGGGAAAAGAGGGAGTCGTTTGGACAGGGCCCCAACGGTTCGCCTAGTTTGGGTCGAAAAAAAACAGACGAAAACTATTTGACGTCCAGAAGATGTAAATCAAATAAACTGATGATTAAATGCGAATTTTTAGGAAAATAATACAATTTTCGATTTCGTTTTTACTTGTTTTAAAGAAATTGTAAACTATGAACGGGATAGTAACAACCGCAGATGTGACATTTGAGTGTCAGAAAATCATTCGCATGGTTTACTTTCGAATGGTTGAATATTTTTACTTCATCGAAGGAATGGGAAGCGGTTAAAAGGTGATTCACTCTGTTTTGTTCTTGGTTTGAAAATTTATATCGTGCTACACATTGGTGTAAAATTATACATGCACTTTTCCGTCTGTCATTAATGCATTGCTAATGAGTGCACAAACATATCAATTCAAGTGAACGTTGCAATTCCAGTTTGCGTACTTTCATTTTCATGAAGTTAAATTTATGTAGGACATTACGTATTGTTAGAACTAATTTCTAGAATATCTCTGCTGTAGCACGTACAGAGCTTGGGCTCATTCAAGCGATAATGGGTTGACACCATTGAAGAGATTGAAATTCGAGAGTTATTAATGATGTTAGAGAGACAACCTAAATTGTTTTTGCAGGGACGGTGGCCAAATAACTGCTAAGAAACAACTAGGATGAGGTCTGGACAAGAGTATGTGATGGTCCCTACGATAATAGTAATTATATTGGCAGCGACCTAAGCAGTAGAGGGGGAAGGTGCATACATGTGGCGTCAGCAACGACGATTGTGGAAATGACGGAGAGAATGACCGAAAGAACACTTGTGGTAGGTCGTCGGACTCGAAGATAGCATCAGAAGTCAATACATCACGTGGAGCACACGAGGAAAAGCTAACCCTGCCGTTCTTTGGCACCATCACCATTAATCGATGTCTCGCATAAAAACCACAACATGGCAACATAACTTTTCATTAAGCAAAAGGAAAGAAAAAACAACATATCGAGCGAAGTACAGCAACAAATGCGAAATAACATTATCTCCAGGGCGCGAGAGGAGCGTCGGGAGAGAAAAAAGGCGAACGCGGGAGGCGGCGAAGCGGCCGCAAAAACCGGAGGAAGCAGAAGTGGCAGGACCGCGCCAGGGCGCCGGCGCGCCTGGGTCGGAGTGGCGTGACGCCGCAGGTATGGGGGGAGCAGGAGACAGGGGGTGGGAGGTAGAGGAGGAGGGGAAAGAGAGGGGGGCAGGGGGGAAGAAGATGGGGAGGAGGGAGGGGAAGGAAGAAGAGGGGGAGGAATGAAGAGGACGACGGAAGAAAAGGGGAGGGGGAAGATAGGAGGAGGGGAAGAAGAGGGGAAAGGGAGGAGAGGTGGGAGGGGGAGGAGAGTGCGAGAGGAAGGAGAGGGGAAAGAAAGAGAAGGTTGGGCAAAGGGTGGTGGAGAGGAGGGAAAGTGTGAGGGAAAGGGTGAGAAAATGGTGTGGGAAGAGGGTAAGGGGTGAGGAAGAGAAAGTTGGAAAGGGATGGAAAAGAGTAGTTGGTAAAGCGCAGGAAAAGGGAGAAAGGATGGAGAGGGAAAAGGGAAGAGAGAAAAGAGTGCGGAGGGGAAGGGGAACAGGTATGGAGGAGGAGGGAAATGGTGGGAAGAGGAAACGGGTGGGGGACGGAAGGGGGAAGGCGATGGAGCGACTGGGAGGTGAGAGGACGAGATGGGGCGGGGCAGGGGGGGGGGGAGGATAATGTGGATTCCGCGGGGCAGCGGGAGAAGACTGCGTTGGGGGCGAGGGAATTGAAGCGGAGCGCCCCACGCGAGGAGCGCCCCTCGGCTGCCGGGGCCGCGACCGGACAGCGCCGGGCGGCCCCGTCGCCACCACTTCATCGCGTTCAAATGGAGTCAGACGGGGTTACTTCGGCCCATGTCACTCTCGGTGGGCTTGACGCGGACGGAGAGAGAAAGAGAAAGACACAAAGAGAAAGAAAGAAAGAGAAAAATAATGGAAAATTAAACCGGAAAAAATAAAAAATAAATCAGACGGAAAGAAAAGGAGAGAGAAAGATAAAATGAAAGAGAGAGAGAGAGCGAAATATAGAAATAGGAAACGAGAGAGGGATGCAACAGCTGTGGTGATATGGTAGTAGCATTTCGGATGCCTCTGCAGCGTCGGTGACCGTGAGGTCATAGGGTTTTTGATCATACGGTGGCATATCTTGGACGCAGCTAGGACTTCAATCGCTGTCTGGAAGAGAATTCTAGCGGCTTGCTGCTCTGATCGGTAGTTTTCTGTGGTTTCTGCAATCAATACCAGGCGAATGCCGGGGCAGTACCAAGCAATAGGGCCATTGCCCACGCAAAATCGTTCTCTTCCCATCTTTGTTCCATCTTCTTCCCTTACACACTCAGACACAAGAGATAAGCAATACACTACCACGCATGTCCGAAGACATTCGAGTTCGTATGTTCCGTAAGTGTACTTGGGAGTATGTGTGTGTTTAAGAGGAGAGAAGGGGACCAGAGTAACGTAAGCTTCCGCGGCTCGAGTTCATGACTTCTTGACTGTCCGGGTGACGCCGCGTCGTTGGTTGAGTGGTCGACGTTTCGCCTGTCATGTCGTAGGCTTCCTCAGGGTAGTGACTAGCTACCACAGGGTAGTTTTTCAGGGTAGCCACTACCCTGGAGAAGCCTGCGATATAACAGCCTCTCAAAGTCGGACTCTCAGCCAACGACTCGGCGCCACCCGGACAGCCAAGAAGTCGAGGGGACGAGAGGTCAGAGGTTGTCCCGTCTGGCACATTACCCTCTGCGGGAGACACGAGGAGAAGATTCATCCGACAGTCGCTGTTAAGGTCGGTGGCGAATCTCACGCTCCAAAGGGCGACCACCACTACCTTCCCAGGTTTAACAGACACTACGCATATGAGACCAATGACCATAGTAGTTTCGCACTCGGAAACACTAAATAATCAACTAATCAACTGGTAGCGTATGGAGAATCTACTGGAGACACACCATTAGCGGACGCTGTACCAAAGCTGGGGTTTGAAACTCCCACGTATGGCACTGACAATTCTCATTGTGCTTGTGACATGGTTAGATTCTCATACCTTAATGTATGTCATCTGAGTATCAACCACTTTAATAATATCTCTTCTGTAAATCATCATTTGCTCTTCAATATCATTTTATAGGATGTATCATTTTACCTGGCACGACCATCGGACGGCTAAGAACGGAACAGGACAATTAATAATGCACATTGCAACAAGCTAATTTAAGAGTAAAACTAAGGAGGTGATTGTACGCCATGCGATATACCGCGCAAATTCGCGTAAGGGCAGTTTGAGAAATAACAATATCTGTCGATATTCGAAAATGATTTTGCAGTGGGCATTAACAAGTATACTTTGTTTGCACAAAGCGAATAGGGACGTTTTCCCCTCATAATGACAGCTGTACCAAAGAATGGCGGCGAATCGTCATGATGAATGGCTGATCAGCCTGAATCACGAAGCCATTCGAGAAACAAACGGATTGTAAGATAGAAATTCAAAGTCTGTAAAATACCAAAGACATAACACTACCGTCTTTCGTACGCCTTCCTTCGGAGGGAAAGTAATGCCGGCTGGCCCATGTTAGTAGATTTACTTGCATGTAAAAGATCATCAAGCTTAAATGAACCCTGAGCTAAATTCAAAATCACATGTTTCTCGCCCAAGAAATACCTCCTTTCTCTGCTAGTTGGTGAAAGGAGCGTAGCGAAATTTGGTGGTCAGACGGAAGAGCAGGCCTCATGGTCAGAGTTCGCCACGTTAAAATTAAGGGTTCGTTTTGTACGACATGACACCGCACACTACACAGACACACGACACACGTACCGTACGATACGATACGATACGATACGCTACGAGTACGATACGATCGATACGATAACGGACACAGCGACACACGACGCACGACACGAGACAAGAGCACACGGGACACGACAACGACACGACCGCGATTTTACGTTTACGATTACGATATGCGATACGATAGATACGATACTCGATTCGATTAAATTCCAATCTTTGTAGCTGCCTCGTGTATTTGCTCTAAGAAAAGTAATTGTCAGAATACGTGCTCAAAATGCCCCTCGCGCTCGTGCATAAAATAATAGGGCGGGTGCCGTAATGTTCTAACACCGTGCTAATTTTTCGGGTTGTTGATGACGGCGCCAGCCGCGTGTACTGATGCGACAAAGTTCTTCGCGCCATTCGATGTCGACCCATATATACCGAGCATCACGGAGTCCCAGATAAAGACATCCAGTGAGATAGGCCGATCATGGACATCATGTAACGCTGCTGTCAACCCAGCCGCAAATCTCAAACAAGCAAGTTAAAAATTACACCAACTCTGTCCCACAATAAACCGTCAATCTTTCTTCCTATTTAACGCACTATTTTACTACTCAGTACTATCATACCATCTTTGTTATCATTTGCTTGACCGCTCTGATACAATGCTGCTCCTACCAGATATGCAATCTCCAAAAATTCCAAACTAAAATCTTATAAAAATCCATAAAAGCACTTTGGTTTGTAAGATACAACTCTTTCCAATCCAACTTAAAAATTACCTCCATCCATGCATACACACCATCTTTCCTTACTACGTTTTTACCATGAAAAATGTTCCTGGGATCCTCCATTTTCATCTGGGTCTCATTGACCCCCAACGTTCAGAATTAGACACTGGTACGCTCTCTATTTCTTGCTCACACGTCATGTTGAAGTATCATAAGCCTCTAATTAATTTCGAGTTGCTCGATTGCATTTCAGTCCTCGATATTAAACTGTCCTCTTTGCCTGTATGTTAGTGTTGTGATGTTTATTTTGTGTTCTGCAATCCACATCTGAAAGAGCTGAACGGCTGAACGATGTAAAATCAAGCTCTCAATAAAATTGTTTGTACTATACGAAAATAGCTGCCCGCGAAGTACGTTACGAGGCGAGACGAGCGAAAAGAGCGCTTCGGTGAAAGGTTGTGATCTCAGCAGCCACACCAGTACTCGGACCCAGCACGCCGCCCGTCACCACCCGGTACATCACGATGTGAAGTTTCCTGGCAGACGAGACAATCGTGTTTTTGGCATTGTGTAAAAGCTGACACCACCAATAAAATCAATAACAGTCCCCATTACGATTGTTTTTCAGATGCTACCTCACGTACGAATAAAATTATTATGTTTACGATTCACAATGGGAGACAAAAGTTCAAACCACCGCTGCCATCACTTTCTCTGGACATCATTCGCACGTAGAGTCTCTTCCTTACTCTCAAAAATTAGCATGGCATTGGATAAAGGAATGTGATGATAAAGAGGGAAAAGTTGGAGGATGGTCTCACTGCCATTTCGGGATAACCCCGGTAACTGTATGAGTCACCGGGAATATTTTATTAAAGCATTCTAGAGTGGTGTTTTTTATTATTTCAATTTTAATATTGAGTCTATACTGCCGTTGGTGTTGTCGACTATTTTGTACTAAAAACTCTTTCTTGAAACTCTTTATTGAAAACTCTTTATTGACACATGGCAAAAAAATACGAAGCTCAACGAGGGAAAATATTTCCCTTTCGTTCGATTTTTAAAACGTTTGTGGCATTTCTTCGCGTTTTGTCGTCGTCTTAGGTCATTCGAGGAGCATTTCTAGGTCATCGAAGTCCGCTCGCCGCTGGGAAGAACTGCAAGTGTGAAAGAGCTGCGGCTGCAGTTGCCTGAATGGAGGGCGAGCGGCATCGGCCGGGCCTCGCGCCGGGCAGCTGCGGCGGGGGCGGGGGCGGG
>BOPP01000044.1:1805374-1840963 GCA_017312745.1 Gryllus bimaculatus
TCGAACTACATCTAGAGTCCAGTATAACGTTTCTCTGCTACTGGCGACGCAGGCTATACGACTCGGAGATCACGGCGAGCGTAGTTGAAGCCACCGGGTAGCCGTGCTAGTGCCAGTAGCGGAAGCTATGGCGACAATTACAGTGCTCACCATGGCGCAATGCCAGCCTGAGGTAAATGAGATCGAGGCTTGGGCGATATGCAGTGAAGATAAATGGATATTTGCAATTAGAGGGTTTTTATTCTGTGATGCCTATAATTGGACGTGTAAATAGTTTGTGACTCAAAATGCTACTTATAAAAAGAGTTTTCGTTCCGTGATCATCAAACTATATGCCGGCATGACCTCTCTTCCCTCCTGCGTGATCGGTGCAGACTGTGCATGGCAGTAAATAGTGACAGAAAAGTCTGGAAGTCGGAATGAGGGTAACCGGGCGGTCGTGGACGAGAGAACAGAAAAATATTTTGCTGAGTCTCATGAAAAAAATTCCACAGCGCAAGCGCTAAAATCTTCATGCATGTTAGTACCCCCTCCAAAACAATATGGTGTCTCCAGGCATCTTTCCTTTCGGTGGTTCCACGTAGTGTTGCCATGCGTTTCGTATCTGTGACAGTTGATGCTCTGCGAGCAGGATTCTTCCACATGCATATGGTGCCAATCACGTCTCATCAGTTTATTTGCCTATTTAAAAACGTCGACAGTAGAGCAAACATTTCAAGTTTTGACATGTTGGTATTTACGATTTGTTAGTACTTTTATTCAACATTCTTACGCATAATAAAATGATGAGGTTGATATGCTAGATATCAAAAAACGCGCACTGAATATACCTCTGCCCATGCGTATCAAACAATTTTGAGTAAAATAGATTGTATCAAATGAATCAGTTGCATAGACTCAATCGTCTTAGCACACACTCACCTCATTGTTTACGGACATTCAGATGGAGAGAAGGCGAAAAGGTGGACGAGGTCGCTGGCACGACGTTTCGTGAGATTTTTACTACTCGAAGATCTATACTTCCCAATTTTCCTGTCCATGATGACACTGCGGGTGAAAATATTTCTTGCTTCTTAAAATATTTGCGTTTTAAACATTGACTGCACGACCTTTTTTTTCGAATTCCAGATGGGAACAAAGCCGTTTTTTATTCGTGTTGGTTATCTAACAACTGCGCACAATAACTTGCGATCCATCGATCCGTTCCATCGTTTATCGCCAATAAAATCGAGATCGTCAAAGTTATTTAATTAGAAATCAATGAATAGCAAGAGACTGTGACGGAATTAAAACGACGGGGAGAAGCATTTGAGTTCAGAAAGCTGTTTTATTGGAATCTTAAAACAATATGATCTGTAATTTTTTAAACCTGATTTGAACTAAATACATGTGCAGATCTTTGTTAGCATGTATTATTTTTGAGGATCCCAAGTTTATTGTTAATACAAAAGAGAAACAGAAGAATGATAATTGTAAGAAGGGGAAAAGAAGGGGAGAAGGAAGAAGAAGAAAATAAATGAAACGAAAGAGAATAAAAATAAAAAGAAGAAAAATTAATTAATAAAAATAAATAAGTAGATCTCAAAACATTCGGACATTCGTTCCACCGATAATGCATATTATAATATACTACAATTCAGTCTAGGTGGAAGTTAATGATCTGTGAAGTACAATTTCGAATCTCCCGAGCGTCTGTTTTCCCTTCTCGACGGCAGCGCACCGCGTTCCAGGAAGTCGCCCTGCCTGGCCCTCCCGTGCTCTCCCCCGCCCTGTTCTGCCATGCCTGCCTCGGCGGTGCCTGCCATTGAGACAGCGCGGCCCCCGCCTCCTCCGCCCCAGCCCTCGCATTCTGCCCCACAATGAGATTTCTTCCCGCGCGCTGTTAGCGCTGCTCCGAATAAAAAGGATTCCGCCGACTAAAGGAGCTCGGAGGAGCGGAGATCACAGTGGAAGCAACTGCGGTGAGTAACTCGAGATGCGGAAGTGTTTTTCACAGCGGGGCTTCGTTCTGCGCTCGGCAAATCGGTTTGACAGGATTCATTAGATCGAATTTCTAAATGAAGAGAACAATCAAAACTTGCTTTCTTCTTTAAGTTGCAGTGTTTATAAATAGAATGTAATAATAAGAAGAAAAAAATATAATAATTGTAATAATAGCTTAGCCGAGATCACTAAGGCAGTAGTGCCCTGGCGATCTTGAACCGAAGGATTGCACGTTCGAGTCCCACCTCGGGCATGGTTGTGTTGTATGTTTGTGTCTTTGAATGTTTGTGATTCTCCATTTCATCCTTCATCATCATAATCATTTAACTCCATCCCCCAGGGCTAACAACCCTGGGTGTAAAAACGGATTCAGCATGAAAATGCTGACCCCCTCCCATAAAAAAAGTTATGTGCGCCTAACTGCCATAAATATGGCTGAGCCCTGGAGAGTTGCAAGTTCGCATTGTCCCAAGATGGCCAATTCGCGACCAAAAATGTAGTAATAAGAGGATCAAGAAGAACCCTATACTCTCAAATGCGATTCCTACAATTAAATGATTTTCATTACAGAAAAGGGAAGTCTGTACTGGGCATTTGAAACTTTTTATCAGTTGCTGTTGAACATGCACATAATAACGATTTTTTTTCTTGAAGGAATAGATTTTTAGGACAACTATTTGCCTGTTCAAACTGTCTCTCTCGGGCTCTCAAAATTTAGTTCCCGCTCCGCTTTACTCTTCGTGTATAGATCTTCGCCCCCCCCTTCCCATTCAGCTAAAGAGCTTTCCGCACGTCACAAAGGCATTCGGTCGATAACCAATCTTCAAATCGACGTTGAAAGGCCCTAAACATACTGATCATCTGACAGATAAGCGTGTGCACAGTTCATACTAAACATGTAGAGGAAACAGAGTCCGACCTTGTCTTTAAATGCATAAATGGCCAATCAACAAAAACAAACTGTTTGGAAAGTGATTTCTATATGAGAAACTTTTGAGTTTGACAACAAGTACGAATCCTCTATTTTTCCTCAAGTTGACCTCAAGTACGTCACCTTCTATTTTTCCATTTTCTGTCACCGAGGAATTGAAAAGTGAGCACACGGTGAATTGAGTAGAGAGAGAAAATAAAATAAGGGAAATATATGAACTTCCGTTCTTCAGGAAAAGAATGCAGAAAATATAATGTACATGAATACGTAAAATGTAAGCAAGTATAGTACTGCATGTGTTGGACAAGAAAATAAAATCTAATAAATTGGTATGCGTGAAAATCACACTCAAAGTAGAATTTTTCAAAGAAGAAACCATAAGAAATATAATTTTCATTTCGTGAAATTAAAGATAGGTCTCATAATTAAAATTCTCATCAACCCAATTTCTTCTTTAATTTTTTTCATGTTTTTGAAATGATTTCATTCCACTGTTCTAGAAGGTTCGGTGCATTCACGAATTCCTCATAATTATTGAAATCCTACACAATTGGCGAGGACGCAAAAAAATTCTCGATTGCCGATAAATAAACGATCGAGTATTGATTTAGTGTGTCGTGTCGTATGCAACGTTCATAGATAAGGTGAAGGCTCATTTCTATTACAAAGCGTTTATGGAAAATATTCTTCCGTTGAACGTTATCATACATTGTACAACGCATTTTACCAAATTGGTTTTAGTTATCCTAAATGTTTAGTTGAACTTTTTGCGAAAATAGATTGTTTTACTATTGTGTGCTCAACGTTCCTGAATATTTGAATACCCGAAGCAAATTTGACTTTCAATGTAATTCTGTCGTTTGACCGCCATCCACAATTGAATACGGAACTAGTTGCTGAGGTCCATAGAGAATCGGAATAAAAAAGGCTTAAAAAGCAGCAAAGTACATTGGCCGGAGGATAATGTATTTTGCTGGGTATTGTTGAAATCGTGAAAACAGAAGAGTATAGAAAGAAATTAAGAAAGAAGAAAAAGAAGGTTTGGTTCGCCAAATAATATTTATATGTTTGATTACTATCAGACCAATTACAACTATGTAACAGAGAAATCAAGAATTTTCGTCTGTGCAATATTGTATGAAATTACTCACACGAGTTTCTGAGGTAGTCATGCAGTTAAGTGTCTGTTTTTTAAGTTTGTTAGAAAATCTGTGCTGAAATGTGTGAAGGAAAAGTATGTGCTGGTATATTATACGTTAGTGTCCCACCTAAGTTAGCTATATCAAATATCTCAGTAAAATGAAATGCGGTTGGCGTGAAATTCTTGTAGAAAATCGGAGAAACAATATAGTTCGTTGTCTTATTTATAACATATGTAATATTGAAAATAATGACACAATTTTTATTTTATAAAGTGTGTATACCTACATCAGCATTTTGAAAGTTTTAAGGAGAGTAATGCAATGGTGTAAGTAATGTTAATATTCAGAAAAATATTTTTTTCTGAAGCGAAAATATTTGTAAGTGAACGCCCAATTAGATAAAGGAGACATACTTCGGCGATTAAATTAGGGTGTTGAACAACTGCTGTCCAATATCAAAATATATTATTATCATGAAAAATATAAAGCAAATTATGTTAAAAATAATTAATTATAATTGTTACTTGCTCTCCGTTGTAGTAACTGTTGACATGGGAAACCGAGGTCGCACACAAAGAGGTAGAAAGATAAAAGGTGTCGGCAGAAGCAAGATCAGACACACTTTGCATAAAAAAGGGAGAAAATACGAAATTCGCTTTTTTACGTTCAGCACGAGTTTGCGGAGAAAAGTATGTGGTTTTGCAAGGGACTCTTCAAATAATAATAATACCATTATTATACTGGCAAAAATGCACTTTCGTTGCAAAGTGGAAGTTAAGCCAGTATCCCCAAAAGTGCAAATGTTGCAAACGAGAAAACGTTACAGTGTATTTATCTTGTTATTTTCCCCAACTGAGCACAAGCCGTACTTTGATACTTCAGAAATTTTCAGAGATATTTGCAGTAACATAGGTGGTATGTCCTGTGTGCTATACAATATGTTATTCTATCTTAATTATCGTGAAATTTGCATATAAACTTTAATTGGTGTATGTTTGTATCTACGAATAACCATCTTTATTTCTCTGATCTTTATTTGCATAATCACTGGACTACTTACGTATTCATTGTAGCAGACACGTGCAATAGAAGATATATGCATTTTCATTTAATTCCGCGCATAAAATCAACCATTTCCTGTGATTAGGTGATTCGGTTGCTCATGTGAACATATGTGCAAAGATAAACTCCGCATCTCTAGATTTATCGCAGCACTTTAGCGCTACAGCTGAAATAACCGGAAATTGGGCATAACTTGTGCTATTACTATTTTTATTACATATTTGACATGCATTTTCAAATTAATACGATTTCAAATTGTCAAAAAATAATGAATATTTCAAATGTCTGACTCCGGTAATGAAATGACTAGGAGCAGCGTTCTTTGCCTTAATACCAAGAGCCGAAGGATCAATTTAATGTTACAAGACTTGCTCTTCCGCTTGACCAAGCAAATTTTCTTCGCTACATTCGCCATCTAGCAGAAAAAAAAGATATTGCAGGTGAAGATATTTTAGCTCATAGGATTTTTTGAGGCTTGATCTTTTACATGCAGTAACTGAACAAAATATGGCACACTTCATTACTTCCCTTTCGAAGGAAGACGGACAAAGTATTCCCCCTTCAAACAGGTTTAAACCCGCAAACGTAGGTATAACAGTTCGATACGCTGATCGTAACACCACTGAAGCCCAAGGCTTGCGTTAAGTTATGCGAATTTTCAGCCCGAATAAGTTATGTCTTTTTCAATGTGTTTCCGAGACTTGGTTGGCTTCTATTACAATCCTCATATCCCATTTGAACCAGTTCGCATTCATAATCATCTCTCATCATCGCATGGTTGCATAGGCTTCCGCGGCCGGAGTTTATGTTGGCTGGGATATCCGGGACGAGCTCGTCCCGGATAGCCCAGCCAACATCTCTCATCATCCACCACTAAAGATCTCCTTACCATCATTCATTCAATAGATGGCCAAAGAAAAGCACTACGGTTTTCACCTTCCAAAGTAAGGCGCGGAAATATCTGCGCGATCCTTCGCTTATAAATGAGCACTGTATTTATCATATCCCAAATAAGGCTCTCATAGCGTAGAAGAACCTCCAGCTTCTCATTACCAATTAACTCTCCTTCAGAAAGGTGATGTAATGATTTTGATGTAGAAGTTATAAATTTTTAAAACTCTGGTAAAAATCCATAAATGACAATCACATGTGTTAAAGGATAACGTGATAATGTGTACGATTGCATTACGAACTCATCACAAGAATGACACTTGCTTTTACTACCGCATTTTTAATCATCAGAAAAAGAAGGTGTTGAAAAAAGAACCCATTTAAACACGAATACAACGCATCATCCGTAAATTCCAATGAACTCTGGTTAATTTTGAAACCTTAATTCAAATTTTGAATTGGGTAATTGAAAGAAAAAGTAAATAGTTCCTGAACTAAAATTCATATTCAGAAGAATGTACAGACATATATGTTGAATTCTACGTATTAAGGATATTTTTAGTCAATTTGATGATTTTCTAGGTTCCGCAGAAGAAACAATACTGGATTCTAAATATCCACACTCTTACCGTCCAGACAAACTACTCGACTCAAATGATGCAGGAAATTTTATTAAAGAATATTAGAGAGAGTTAAATTATTAATTGAAAAAAATATAGTTAATTAAACTCGTTATTGCAAGGTCAGAATATTTTTAAGCTATTTTTTCTGTTCCTGACGTTTTTTCAATCATATGCACAGGCCCTAGCAACTTAATGTTGAGTTTACCGGAAGTGTGACATATAAGAGTTCAGTAAGAAAAGACAATCATTTCTGCAAGAGACATTCTCATATAAAGTGTTTGTTTATTTAAATTTTGGGTAATTCCAACTTCTTTGAGTTAATTTTGGAGTACGAATTAAAAAAGCGTCTAATGCATATGTACCAATAAAACGTTTTCATTTACACTCAAAAGCGAAATAAATACTCACTGAACCACACTACAGAGAAGACGAAGAAACTGAAATCTTGGCATCCGTAAACCGTTATGTGCCCGCCATCATGTTTATAATCGCGGATAAATCTTGGCATAAACGACTTGTTCCCAAAGCTAAACAAAAGGCATTCGGCTTCGTCCTCGCCGATTGCCGCGAGGGGCGGGAGCGCGACCATGGCCCCCTGCGAGACATCGGCGCCCGCGCGCGCCCGCCGCAAACAAAACACTCGCGCGCTCGCCGCAAACAAAACACTCGCGCGGCGCGTGGGAACGGCCCCGCGCGCCGCATTGCCACGTGCGACGCGGAGACGCCCGACCCTCACTCGACGCGGGCGCACGTCGATTATCGATTGCCCGGCGGCGAGTTCGAGTCGTGTGTACCTCGACGAGCCCCCGGCGGACGCGTTCACGGGGCCTGTTGCCGCAGGCCGCACGCGAGGGCGGCGGCAGGTTGTGTACACAGGAGGGCCCGGGGAACTTGGCCAACGGGTGGGGTGCGCTATTCGGGTCAGGGAACAGTTTCCGGGGCTGGCCTCTACCTCCGCAATCCCGGAATGATGGCGTTTGGTGGCTGGAACAGGTACCTCCGAACTCATTCCCTCACGTTTCACGTAGAAAGTCAAGCATTCTGTGAAGCGCAATGTCTACTATTGACTTTCTACCTAGAATTCAACTTTCAATTGTTCAATTATCATGTCATTGTAGGTCTCGTTGCATTATCTTCTGTGTTATTGTATAAACAAACTATATGAATAAAATGAAATATTATTTTGTAAAAATAAGAAAATTATAAATGTGTTGCATTAATATAGAAATTTACTTTAACTTACTATCACCATCATAACAATTAAGAAATAAAGATCTTAATTTAATTTTCCTGCGCAAAGGTGTTCTGAGAGTCGTCATTACGTCAACATCACGTATTGTGTTATTTTAAGCGTTGTTTTCATTAATGAACTTTTGAATATTACTGGTAAACTGCCCACCTAGTAGGTTTCGTGAATACCAGCACATTTTGCGGTTTTTGAATTTTCAGAAATCAAATGGCGTTTTGTATTGTAGTTAGGTTCACATTACGGTTTTTCAAACTATTTTATATATGTGCACAAATATATATTAAAACCTTTCTGTGTAATTTATATTTGAATTTCACTAAAAAATCGAAAGACAAAACGTTGAATATAAACTTTTCAAGAACGGACAGAATTGGATATAATACATTTGAATACAATAGGAAATAATACTACGCTAACCATCATAGTGTTGCGGTTTCTACAATACTCATATACAAAACCTATCAAATAGCGATTTATTTTCGTGTTTTAGTGACAGTTCTCAATCTGCTCAATTAATGCTTGAAATTTTGCAAACGAAATTATTATATGTTATAAAATGAATATCATTTAGGGAGTAAAGATGAACAAAATATATTCCTGCTCAGTAATTTGCTTCATGCTAGCTCTGTAGAGAACTTTCTCTATCCAGTTAGCTACCCTTACTATCCGTATAGTATATGTATATACCGTCAATAATATATGACTTTTGTGAATATACCACCAATTATCAAAATATTACAATATTTCGTATTGTTTGGAAAAATAATTCGGCGAGTAGATAAAAGTAACTTTTATTTCAACAATTTCACAATAATGCAATTTTACAGGGCATCCTAAAACCAGAGCTGTGCCTAATAACCATTCGAGTTTCCCAGTAGGACTAATAAACTTGCGTGCCAAAGGTTTCATTAATATGCTCACTGAAATAATATTTAATAATTATTCCAACACATGCCATATCTGATTGTATACATATGCTACATACAAAAACGGACCTTTCTAAGGTCAGCACATCATACATCCGCTCTCAATTAAGCACAGGCACTCACATCCTGCCAATATCGAGAATCAATTCTGTGATCCTTCAACCCACGAAGGTACTAAGTCCAAATATGCTTTGCTAAATGAAAATTTTACATGTTCCATTGCCAACACAATGTACACATACTTTACACGTTTAGTTATTGTAATCAACTCAAATTCAAGTACATGCATATCCATAAATAGCAAATATTTAATGATTAGTGGTCACCTTCTTGGAACCTTGGGGTAGTGTGACGTGAACTATGACGTAAGAAGTATCGCATTGTGTATAACAATTAAGTTGGAATGCACAGAACGACAACAGATAGAATAACACATTTAGGTATTTGCATTTATCAGTTAAAATCGAAACTTTAAATGGGTATGGAATTTTCCTCAGGTCTTGCGTACTTCACAAAACCATAGATATCTAGGGAGAGGCAGCATTGTTTTCTTTCAGTTTCTACGTAATATATAGTTAACCGTTATAGTTATAGTTAACAAACAGAACAAACATGAAGTTAGACAAGTAATGTGATTAAATTGAATCTTGCGGTTAAATGTAATCACAAATAGCCAATTCATTTTTAGTTTTTTTGGATCATATGTCGCACTGAATGTAAGTACTGAGAAGAGCTAAACCTGAAATAAGTATTATAATAATCGTGTGTTGCGGGTTGCTTTGTCACCTACTCTTCTCGAACATCATAATATCATAACGGATTCGTCTTACTACCTTTACTGTTTTCAAATTACTTTAATTTTGTCAATTTTAATTTCCTATATATTTAAGAATATACAGATTAATATACGCACAATAGGGAAAGTTATATAATGCTGCGAAAAATCGATTTTGAGAATTCAAGGGAAATACACGTCTTGGGGTCCCCAGATACCGAGAAGTGGTTATTTTCAAAACGCCCGATTGTCCGTCTGGGAACACCACTAGCGCCTAAACCATCCGTAGGGGTTTTTCCATATTGAAGAAACCCTTGTCCATTTGGCTCAAGTCGAAGCCTTGAGATTTTGAAAAACCCTCAAAATTTGGAGGAACTTTACATGAAGCATCTCGGACATATTCAAACTTTTCTCAAAAAATAGCTCCAAATTTTTTCTTTAATTTTCTTAGAAGTATAGAGTAAAATACATCTATAAAGGTGGCATAGGTACGATATTCACGATTAACTGAATTTTCGAAAATTTTCCTGTATCTTTTTGTTTTCAAGTTACAAAAATGAAATTTTTTGACTTGTCTTTCACGTCGTTAATATTATACTAGCGACAATTTGTTCACATTATTATATTTTTTAGTACATGTGCTTTAAATAATGTCACATTAAGCTTCTCGAAAACTCAATCATTTTCTGTGAAAACTAGCTTAAAATTTCGCATTTTCAGAAATGCTCAAACGCCATTTTCTCATAATTGGCTCCAATTTTTTTCTTCAAACGTTTCGAACGGAGAGGGCTAAATGCAGTCTTTAATATGACGTAAAGTTCATTTCCGGGTACTTTTTCCAGAAAATTACACAAATGTAAATTTTTTGAAAATTTTTTTGAAATATCTCTAACACCTTTAATAGGCACTTTTCCAGCAATTTGTAAACACCGTTGTATTTGTGAGTTAAATAGCTTTATATGGCTTAAATTAAAGTTTTTTGAAAACTCAATAGTTTTCTGTGAAAAGAGCTTTAAATCTCGCATTGACAGTAACGCTTTAATACCATTTTCTTAAAAACGACTCCAAATTTTCCAATGAACGTGACACGTGGGAGAAGGTTTTACTCTTCTTTAATTTTCTTAAAGTAATATATTTTTTTCTATTATTAGGAAACTGAAAAATTAATAATTTTAAAAAAAGTGCTTTGGGTGGTGATAGTTGGTAACTGGCTAGAGAATGAGGCAAGTCCGAATAGCTAGCCAAGACCAAAGGAAATAGAAAACTAATACGGAAAGTCTGTGCCATTGTGTAGCACCACTAGTTACAAATAAATAAATGCATAATTACTTGTTATTTATTTCTTATTGCTAATTATTATTTATTTATTATTATATTTATTATTTATCAGAAACGATAAAAACGATATTATACGACATACACGATTTCATATTCGAATTGAGAGTTGGATTCTTCTTCAAACCAAAATAAAGTAATTGTTAATTGGGAAGGGGAAGGCGGGAGAGAAGTGGAAAGTAAGTGACGTAACCACCGCATCCCATGGAGGTCCCCGAATGGCCTAGGACAGGCGCTTGCCCCAGTCACTCGCATGCACGTCCTTGGAGGCCAAACAGGCGGGCGGGCGATCGCGGCGGGCCAACGCGTCGCTCTGCTTCTCCTTCCCCCGCCCTCAACCCTGCTCGCACATTCCTTCTTGTCACGCCTCGCTCCTCGGCGCCCTCGCCCTCTCTCGCCCGCCGCCCGCTCCTCGGCCCCCTGCCTCGCTCCTCGGCCGCCTCGGCGCCTCGGCCCGCTCCCGCGGCTCGCCCGCTCCTCGCGCTCTCCGCTCCTCGGCCCGCTCCTCCGCCGCCTCCGCCCTCCTCGCACGCCCGCCCTGCCTGGCGTCGCCCTCCGCCCTCTCTGGCCCCGCTCCTCGCCCGCTCTCGGCCGCTCTCGGCCCGCTCCTCTGGCCCGCTTTCGCCCCCGCGTCCTCGGCCCCTCGCCCCTCCTCGGCCCGCTCCTCGCCCCGCTCTCGCTCCGCTCCTCGCGTCCCGCTCCTCGGCCCGCGCTCCTCTCGGCCCCGTCCTCGGCCCGTCCTCGGCCCCGCCCTCGGCCCGCTCCTCGGCCCGCTGGCCCGTCGCCCCGCTCCTCGGCCCCGCTCCTCGCCCCGCTTCCTCGGCCCCGCTTCCTCGGGTCCCCCGCCTCTCGGTCCCCGCTCCTCGGCCCCGCTCCTCGCCCCGCTCTCGGCCCCGCTCCTCGGCCCCGCTCCTCGGCCCCGCTCTCGGCCCCGCCTCCTCGGCCCCGCTCCTCGGGCCCCGCTCTCGGCCCCGCTCTTCTCGCGCCCCGCTCCTCGGCCCCCTCCTCGGCCCCACGCCTCTCCGCGCCACCCGCCTCCTCGGCCCCGCTCCTCGGTCCCGCTCCTCGGTCCCGCTCCTCGGTCCCGCTCCTCGGCCCTGCCCTTTCCTCCATTGCTTAAATTGCATCCCTCACCACCCGCAGCGTGCAAGAGTTCCCTCTGCTCCTTCCTCTCAGACAGACAGTCGGCGATCACACTTCACACTCGCACGAAGCGAATTCAAGTAAAGAAATATCCAAGTAAAGAATATCCAACGCGACACATGTTTTAGTTAAATATTTTTAGAAACACAGTAATCAAACATTCACAACGCCTCTATAAGGAACGGTTACAAACTTGTACACACTTATGCTCTTGTGAATACTGATTAAAATTAGAAATTAAACAGTCATGAGAGCTCTTTTTATTCTTCGAAAAAATATCCTCAAACAAAAATTTTCTCACTTTTTAAACACAAATTAGCGAAATAGCTGAAATTGTATTCCACTTGTGATTCCAGAAATACTATGACGCAGTGTTTCATTATGCTCGTTAAAGCTTTTCATTTTAATAGAACGCTTGGATTACGTGCAAGGTATTGAAAGTAATTGAATGTGTAATTGTTATATATTGCCGCTACATTTTGAATGTTTATACTATTTTAAAACAATCACATTAAAGTAACAATTATTTCTGATTTTATTCGGTATTTATATTGTTTTTGCTAATATTGTTTACGTTTTAATTTAATTTTTCACTTACAATAAATGTAATAAAAGAATAAAACAATTGGTGATTTTATATTCAGAGATAATTGAAAAGTAGTAGAAAATTAGAATTTTCAATGAAGGAGAAATATTATTGTTATTCTTTCTAGTATATTGTTTGACGATCTTATCCATGCGTTAAGAAATAAAGGTAGCAAAAGGCTCTTATGTTGCATGTTAAGTGGTAAATCTAGGACCTGCAAGGTAAAATATTTTTTTCATCTTCGAGTCGTAATAATTTGTCACTCTAAAATGTCACTCAACAGAGTTCTGATAACCCACATTCTGTTACAAAGTAGCGTAATTTTGTATATCCTGTACGATTGAGAGCTCAGAAGCAAATACGTTTGCTTGCGGATTTTCTGTTATTTCACAAAAGTTGAGATATTACTCACATGATAAAAATGTCTTAAACGAATACTCTCTGAAGGTAATGATGATATCGATCAATCACATTACCTTTACTTGTCGAGTTAATTAACGTAAGGTAAGTGGAAAGTAGAATCGCGGCAGCTACGTACGTAAATACACAGTTTTGCTTCCTGAAGGTCTAATCTTAATTCTTGCACGCAATGTTATCGTGAACTTTCAAATCACTGTGGCTGAGTTCCGGTTTGCAGACACAGTAAAAACTCTAAAGTTCACGCTAATAAACTGATAAGATTTTTAATTTATAGCGACCTTTCCCATTTCTATTTTATTGGCAATGAAATACAATAAAGTATCGAATTATTCTACATGGTAATGATTTTAAAAATGTACTGAAGGAACAGATAATATCTAATGTTAGCAATAATAATCTATGGATGATTTACAAAGAAGTAAATGTCGGCTTGGAAAATTTGCAAGTGCTTTGACTGTACTAATAGTAAAATTGGGAGACCAATAAAGACAACATAATAATAAATCAAAGAGTTAGTAATGTGGTGTTTGGCAAATCAGTACCATAATACAATGAAGAACAAAAAAAAACGGTACAGCCATGCGTATTGAAATAGAAATATCTGAAACCAATCAGAATACGGTGCTCCGGTTGGTAACGACTATTTAAGACAACCAGAGTCTGGCACATTTGTTGAATTGGTTACTGCTGCTACAATGGCAGGTACTTATATTACGTAAGCGAGTTTGTACGTGGTGTTATAGTCGGCGCCAGAAAGGTGAGGCATAGCATCTCAACGTTGCGATGAAATTTAGATTGGGGTACTGTGAATATCGCGAATCCGGTAAAACGTAAAACCTCCGGCGTCGCTGCGGCCGCGAAAAGATTGTGCGAGAAGCGGACCGACGACGACTGAGGAGAATCATTACACGTGAGTGAAGTTCAACCCTTCCGCAAATTGCTGCTGATTTTAATGCTGGGCCCTCAACAAGTGTCAGCGTGAGAACCATTCAACGAGACATTGTCGATATTGTATGATATTGATTGATAAAGTGAGCTCACATACTATATGTTGAATGCTTTCAAAAATCTATTGTAATGTATAGATCGTAATATTCCATAGTATCTCAAAAATCTATTAATTGAAAATATAATTCGTTTATCTCACTCTTGTATCTTCTTGCAGCAACCCAAAATTGTTCGGGAGATTTCATAGTGATTTTGAGAGTGATATTTTATTAGATGTAATGTTATAACAGAGGATTCGAAATCGGCGTTAGTTAACAACAATAGTAACATTAACTTGAAGAAAGTCGTTTCAGCTATATCTTTTCATGTAAATAAACTAACAATGTGTTGGATTAGTGGCAGAAGACACTTTATCTGCTGTAATAAACATTTTACACATCATTTTTTATGTTTAAAATATCGATTTACTCTACAGAATTATCGGTCTGAGTGAAATTTGCTCAATTTTCAGTGCTATTACCTACAAGTTTCAGAAACTTCAATTTTGAGAGTTTTTGTCAGGTCACGTCAACTACAGAGGTCATTAGTTCCGTAAAAGTAATGCATTTTACATCTCGGGAGATAGCAGCGCCCCACCAATAAAATCTAAGGACTGGCATCGACCAACAAGTCATCTTGAGGGTTTTCTCCCCTCCAGTACCCCCCAGCCCCCAGCGGGAGAGATGTCTTTGGGTAGTTGACCGGCATTCGCCTTGAATTGTGACATGAATCTATTGAAAACTACCAATCAGAACAGCCGGCAGCTACATTTTTCTAGACAGAGGTTGAATTCGATGCAGATAAGTCGAAAATCTACCCTCGCCGGCTCCCAAATCCCAGGACCTCCCGATCAACAATGCTTGTGAGGCGACGGTGCTGTATCGAGCCATCGCAGACGGTGGAGGGAATTTCCAAAGGAATGAGATGATTGATTTATAGTGATTCATCAAAAGGTGCGTGTTATCTTCCACCGCTGAGTGGTGAGATCAGGCGTCCACCTACCGCTGGCTAGTGTTTTTTCCTCTAACCAGGTATCTCATACCAGCGGGACACCACCCCAACCGCAACAAGCTCTAAATACCCTACCGGTTTCCCGGCAGATGTGGTAGTGTAGTGCATGGTATTGTAAGTGTGTGTAAGTAAGGGATTAGGATAGGACAAGGAATAGAAAGGAAAAATTGCGCGCAGTCCGCGATCTGTTTGTTAGGGAACTGCTCCGGCATTCGCCTGGTGTTGATCGCAGAAACCACGGAAAACTATACCGATCAGAGCAACCAGTCGCTAAAATTCTCCTCCAGGCAGCGACTGAATTCGACCTAGCTGACAAGCTAACGTCGAAATTCCTGCCAGGGTTGGGATTCATTCGAACCTAGGGCCTCCCAGCCAGTGGCACTGCAGTGATATCAGTTGATGCCCTGAACCACCTCTCCCGGTCCAAATAAATGAGCAAACGTCGTCCTTGATACTGTTTACCAACTGTTTTCTCATATACGTCATTGAACTGGCAAACAGATGAAAATTATTTAGAATTAGGTTAATAGGAAGAGTCAACCTCCCATGGGACATCAGAAAATTACTGAAGCAAGAAGCAACTCGATCAATATAGCCTGACCTCCGTGTGCTCTGCCCGAGAACGGACAAAACAGAGCAAAGTCACGAGGTCTCGAGGTTCAAGACCCTGTCCACGCAAGGGAAAGAAAAACGAACGTTTATTCAAAACACCGAGAGGGAGGTAAATTCCAAGCAAACCGCACGAAAACCTTCCGGCAACAGCCAGCGCCGCGAGTGTCGGCGCGGCCACGCAACGCAAAGCCCGGCCTTAGCGCCGGCGCTGTAAACAACGCGCGTGCGAGCTGCGAAGAGGGCGCCTTGCTCGGCAGTGGAGCGGAAAAGCAGAAATGAGGAGAAAGACGCAGTGCAGAGCAGGTTCTAAATGGGAAGAGATAACGTGGGAGAGGGGGGAGGAAGCGCGAGAATGAGAACGAAGATTGTAGGGCATTGCACTATCCAACCACAGTTATCCGGGAGGTCGGTAAGAAGCGAGTTTCGTAAGAGTGTAAAATAAATTTGATCTTTCTTCTCAACAAAGTTTCCTGATTTTTGCTTTACAAGAAGGAGAGATGTCTTACTACTTGCTTCTATTAATCGATGTCATAAATTTTAATAATGTCTTAAAATAAATAGAATGAACAATTATTTATCAAGTCACTTGTTCATTATTTTGTTCTCGGCATTTCAATCGTTTCATCATATGTCACCACATAGCTCAGGCAGGTCTCTAAATGTGAATGTTTTAAAAGACTATCACTGAGTAAAAAACAAATGCAACACAAATTTGATATCTTATTCATAATGAGGTCCTCACGCTTTTAAATACCATGCATGTGAGCCCACATGACGTTTTGTTACAAAATTTTCGTCTACAATATCTGAACAGTCACCTATGTAATACGTTTGCCATTCCATTAACCCTTAGAAGGCAATGATTCTGAGGCATTGCTTCAAACAGCGTTCTCAATGCTTGATATAGTTTATGTTGAAACAAAAATACTTTGATTTATTCTAAATCACTGATTAATTATGCTTGGGTTGGATGACAAAGAATATATTTGAACCTCTTGGGATTAAAAAACAGTTATTTTTGTGGTTTTCTTCTCAGCTACCGTCAGATTTTAACGGGTTTTCAATAGTTTAGTTAGCCCATAATTTGTGGGAGACCTATATTTATACCTTTCACATGGTTCGTGATATCGAAAGGCAGTTTTTGCTTAACGATGCAGAATCATTGGGCATGTAACATACCATAGAAAAATGGTCTGTATTACTTTCAGTTTTGCGCATTTACGTTGTATTTAACACATCGTTTTTCTTCAATCTATGAAAATATAGGTATAGTCATTCCTCCACGTCCTCCTCGATTGCCAGAATAAGATATTTACGTAATATGACTTCAATGGTAACAGAAAGTTCTCCGCCTGTAGGATACATGCGAGCTAAACAAAGAATGGGAAAGCACTGTTTTCGCCCGCGCTGTCAGGCTGATTTTGAGATGAAAAGTCAAATGAAGACCTTGATAGGCGCGCGGGCAGGATGTAGCTGCTAAAAGTCTCTAAAGGAACGGAGAAAGCACAGGAAAAAAGAGAAGGAACTGTGCTCAGTGAAGGTCAAATGTGTGTGATTATGCGAGCATTTTTATGTGAATGGTCGTGGCTAAGAAGAGGGGAGGTAAGAACGTGGCTGTAAGGCAGTAAGTTACCAGATTAAAAGGCGCTCGGACAGGTATTGCGGTTATCGCGCCTTATTTGTAGACTTGCTAACTAGGTAGTGCAGGGTAAATTGCGCAGCCGACAGAAATTTGATGGGACTAGAAATTATTGAAGACACAGTATGAGGGTGCGTTCAAACTTAAATGACTGAATATATTTGTAGTTTATTTAAAATTAATACATTTCAAAATATAGTAGCATTATAATTTAATTGTAATACATTTTAAAACCAAAGTAATAAATAATATAGACGCTGGAACCGCGAGAAAAATATTCTTGGATTGAAAATGCATTAAAAAAATAACACATGCCTTCAAATTTAAAGGCAAATTTAAATTTTTTTGCGGTGAAGTTTTCAAATTTGAACTCAGTTTTATCCCATCACACACCATTTTTTCACAATGCACTGTGAAGTCTTTTTATTTATAACAAAAAATTTACAATCTTTTTTTACAAAATAATAAGAAAATATGATGTTTTAGAATTGTAATGACAAACATTTCCACTGAAGGTATCCCATTGAAGTCTTTTAGCTAACCAACATTACATTATCATATTTATTAAGTGATTTTCGTTTCTTTGAGGTGAGCCGAATGCCTTTGAGAGTTGAAGCACACTCATTGCTGTTGTGTAATAGCACTGTTTTTAAACTTTCTTTTTATTGATCCATGAAAAGTCGCCGGCCATCTAATTCTTTTGCGCATCTATCTTGGACACCCTCATCTCACATCACAAACAGGTTCATACTACCACGCGGAAGGAAAACTGCAGAACTTGTATCAACAGTTTATAGATGGCGTAAGTGAAAAGGTATTATTGCCGCCTGGAGGAAAACTGTAAATTCTATCGCCACTTCTTATATGGAGTCACTAAACTGTATGCTAAATACAGAAAGATGCCAGTGACCTACTGTACAAATAAAGTAAATTTGTGAACAAACTGTGCCTGATGGAGCATTTCTAGTTACATTTTCGATTTTAGCATATAAAAATACAAAAGGGACAGTTGAATTTTTCAAAAAAAGGTTTTTCATCTCAAGCCTGTGTAATTTATGAATTAAATTTATGAAAAAATAATTGTAATTTTATCAAAAATTGGTTGCGTCATAGAAATGTTGACAATTTTCAATCATTACCAGCTTTTCTACAGACAACGGTTGCTGAATACTGCGGAGAATTTATTCTAAGGAATAATTATCAAAAAAAGCGAAGCGAGCAATGTGGGAAGTGGATACGTTAAATCGTAGAAAAGTGAGGAAAGAAATTGGAAGGTTAATAAAACGAAGTGTCTTGTAAATGCGAACATCATGTTCACAGGACTTTCAGAACAGGAAACAGGCAAAGAAAGTTTCAGTATCTCATGAAATACATTCAAAACAATCTAGTAATATATTATATATAATGGGGGGAAAAGTAAAATTAATAAGCAATTACGAGTGTAAAACAATTTATCTTTAAAACCTAATAACGTGAAAATTTTAAATAAAAACAATTGTATTGATTATATATTATTCGTTTCTGTAAATATTAGAACCTAATACTTCAATTTGTCTGCAACGTGTTTCATTTTCGGCATTCAATTAACCACAGTTTTAAATAAAGAAGCACCTCAAAATTGGGCGCCAGGAAAAGTAGTTCAGACTCTAGAGGCACCTTGTTAACAGGAAACAAAAAAATCAAACGCGAACACATGTAAGGAGGGCACCGTCAGCGTGCCTGACGGTTGCTACGCGGCGTGTCACGGATGAAAGTGGTACGCAGGGCCGCGGAGGCGGTGTCGGGACGGAGGTTGTGGGGACGGCGGCAGCCGGTCCGCAGAGGCGAAGTTACGGACGAGTGTCAATTTACCGCGTCGTTAGCCTCTGGCGAACTAACGCGGCAAGGGTGCGGGCGAGGGCGGGACCGGGGCCGACGTTGGGGGAGTCGGAAGGCAGGGCAGGGGTGAGAGAGGCGGGCGCGTGGCGGGGCGGGTGAGCGGGGCGAATGGGGGCATGGGCCTGACATGGGAGCGGGGCGGGGAGGGGGCGGGGGGATGGGTGGGGAAGAGGATGGGGCGGGATCTGGGGCGGGGGGACTGGACTGTGGAGGGAGGGGATGGCGGAAAGGGGGGGGGGGGGGGCCGGGGGGCGGGGTGGGGTGGTGGCGGGGGGGTGGTGGCGGGGCGGGGGGTGGCGGATGGCGTCGGGTACGCGGTGGTAGTCGCTGTTAGGTGCGTGCGCCTCTGTACTTGTAATCGCGGTCGTGGGCAGAGGAGAGGGGGGTTGCCTGTGGGTCTTTATCCGCGGGCTGCTCGCGAATGTTCCAAGACCCTCCAGTGCAAGAACGGCGCCCGGCGGCGTCCGCCGCAGAGGACTCTGCGCGCCTGCATTCGTTGGAACTTGCGACGCAAAACAGGCGAATTGCAAACAGAATTACTACAGCAGTAGATTAATATCGAACCAGTTAACTTTCCTGGAAGGGGAACAAAAGTGAGAAGTTGGAGATAAGTGATGTTTACACATTAACCTTCTCGAAAGGTCGGTACGGATTAAAACGAAGGTTGAAGTTGTGCGTAGTTTAGTCATCACAATATTTATTTGAATTTCAGCGGTATTCTGCTTATCAGAAAAATTACAACTTTAGACGTGTCAGAAGAGTGTCTTTTCAATCAACTTGGAAAAAAAGGAACAATGTTTTTTATGAAAATTCAAATACGTTATATATTGCATACACTTAATTTTTATCTTTAATCGCATGTTAATTCTTCTAGGAATTTATTTATTAAATTACATCATATTTACAATTATTTACATTCTGTTCTCTTTCCTTGTTTTTCGAAAGTTATAAAAAAAACACCGCCGCCTAATATAGCGCCGACGGCACCCAGTCTGCATGAAGCCCTACATGTCATTTAATTTTGCAATTCTTCGGAAAGTCAAATGTAGTTTGATCTTCAATATTCATTTCCAGATGTAACAAGTAAACATTTTTATGTAAATACTTTTCTCAGAAAATTTCTATTTCTATTCATGGGGTATGTATCACGCCTTAGTGTTTGTATTTATAAAAAATTCTATTGTGTACAGTTTCCAATGAAAAATGGAACATTTTGCATTGATAATAACGGCCGTACCTTGATCAAACGACGTTTTATAAATAAGTTTCATTTCTTCTCACTTTCACTTAGCCGATACTTTCTGTTTTCTTTCTCTAAACGATAGAGTACGCGCTTGGCATATCTCCCGGAAAGGGCAAACATCACCTCGCCGCGGCTTCTGAAGGAGCGAGGGCGCGTGCAGGCGGGTGTGATTCCGAGCAGGTTATCGCGTCCATCATTTGTTTGCTGAGCGTTGCGAAGGGGATAATGTAAACAGTTCGCAATGCGACCGTGAAATAAATGGGATCTCATTAAAGGACGTTGTTAACTTGCGAAACACAACAGCGACGCACGCGCCGGTACTTCAGAAAGGGATGGGGATGCGAAGAAGACGTGTGTGGTGGATGATAACGGTGAGGTAGACTCGTGTTTCCCGGACTGTAACGACAAAGAATTCTTGAGGTTGCGAACACGTTCTAGGAAATTGATATCACATTAAAATAGAGGGTACGATTTTATGATTAATAGTTCTTTACAATGAAATAACCACACTGGGTGTAATTAGGGCGGTCATTATCCTGGCTCAATCGTAAATCTTTTAATCTCTTTCATTTTTGTACATTCTCGCATTTACTTTGTAATAAGAGAAAGTTATGAAATCGTGCACCGAAAAACGGCGAATTTGTGGCAGAAAAATTCTTATTGCCGGGTTCTGGTAACGAAAAAGTGGATAAATCTAGTTGCTATAAATAGTAAATTACTTCCTCTAACTCGTGATGTATCCATAGCCCACATTTTGTCGGTCACTGATACCGGAAAATCGATTGATGGCAAAACGACTATCCGTCCATTTCCTCGTGTGCCCGTCTGTCCTCCTGTCCATCGGTCTGTGCGTCCGTCTGACCGTCCGTCTGTGAACATCGCTAGTGGCTAACCGGTTCAGCTGATTTTCTTTGAAATTGATATTTTGACATCGATCTAAACGATGTCCAGACTTCGGAAATTTCAACCGGATAATTTGAAATTTGAGGGCACCTTACATGAAGCCAAAGAAACAGTTTCAAAATGTTCTCAAAAATAGTACCAACGTTTTTAATTAAACTTTGTTCTCAGATAACAAAGTACGGATTGCTTAAATAAACGGTTCAAATCTCATGTTCGTTAAAATCCCAGATTTTTCGAAAATTGCAAAAGTGTAAATGTTTGGGGGCGTTTTCCTACAACTAAAGTATTGAATTTAAAGTTTTTAAAATGATTCTTTCTTCAAAACGGCACCAAATTGTTTCTTTAAATTTTCTCGTCGTAGATATTAAGGGATGGTAAAAAAATATGGTCCTAGTCTCGCGAACTTTTCGGCGAACTCGGTATTTTCAAAAATTGCAGAAAGTAACATTTCAAAGCTACACGATTGAAGACAGAGATGTTTTCCTTATACAAGTTCGTTCCAAAACATCAAGTCTTAAAAAAAATGGTAACGTACAGTTGTTTATGGTTACAAATGGTTGATGTTACAAATGGTTTTGAGAAACTGGTGTTTGAAATTAATACAATTTGTTAACAATAACAGTTTCTCAAAAACCGCATAATTTTTCTCAGCTTTTTTCCACGAACGGACGTTTAAAAGAACTTTGAGGATCTCATTTTCGTTTCTCCGAAAACTGCAAATTTGGAAATAATGCGAGAATGTATATGTCTTTGTAGTACGATTAGTTTTTATTCAAAGTTACATTAACCATATTAAAATGGTCTATCCAAATTTCCCAAGAGTATATATTTGTAGTTCATATTTGTAGTTAAAATTATATTTAAAACTATGCTGAATATAAAAATATTTTAAACTATGCTGATTTTGAAGAGAAAATAATACATAATGAAAGTGCACTTTTTAGTTTCTATTACAGGCGGTTTCTCCCGGGGCTGCCGATTAAATCGCCATGTGATTAGTTGTCGTTATTGCTACCAAGTACCTTCAATCCATTCTGGCTGTGAAATGCGATACGGTGCTCTTCCGGGCCAAGGAAATTCGATACTATTCGATAATGCAGCCGTTGTGTTCGCATAACGGGTGTATTGTCACCCACATGGGTGCCATCCTAATAATTTTTGGCATAATAAACCATCTTAATAGTATTGTTTTATAAATATAGATAGCGTTATACCGCGAAATTACATTACTATTTTTGAAAGCAGAAGTTTATTTTCAAATTAATGTATTTTACTAGTACCTGTAACTTTAAAAACAAAGAGAAGTATTTGTAGGTAAGCTGCCTGCATGAGTCTGTACATAAGGTGGTAGAAAAAATATTGTATGAAAGTAGTGCCGAACATGAAATGTACTCCATGTGTCCCAGTTATCTGTCATATATCTTACGGACATCTCAGTTTAAAGTGATGAGGGGCTACATTTGCTCAAGCAACATCTTTGTCACATAGACACAAAACGTGCACACTTGGTTTCACAATCACTCTCACCACATTCTAGACTACAACGAAACAATTTAAACTACATGAATTGTTTAGTTCATGTTTTCACTTCGGATTCACTTTCGGATTATTGTAGAACATAGTAAAGAACTTCTAAAGCACATTCCATCGTGCGCAGCTCGTTACATAAGCGCCAAAGGCACACCAATATTTTAGGTCATCCTATTCCCCTAGGATACGAGTTCACTCGTCTAAAATTGACCGGTAAAACGCCTTCTTTTTTTTCATTTATTTTCTTCTTCTTCGGCCATGTGTCCTTTCAAGGGCTACGATACAATAGATTTTTCATTGTTAGGAATAAACATCCTTAGCATTTTGAGCTTGGCATCACTGCTCCGTTTTTAAGGTGTTGGATTGGGATTGGAATGATTTCTTGCTTATTTAAAATTTACATGCTTTAATGTTATGTTGGATGTTTGAATTCGTTTTATCATGTGCTTACGGGGGGGCGAAACTTATCTTTTGGGAATTTGGATTTGATGCGGCAGGGGTGCACAGCAAAAACGCCTTCTGCGGCCTTATTTGACTCGGCATGAATCGTAAACGCCTTATGTAAGTAGCCTCGTGTTTGTCGCGCGATCCTTAGCCACGAGGCCCTGGCAGAGGCAGGGCAGTGGAGGGGGGACGGCCCAAGGCCCCGTGCGTGGCGAAGGTCGCAATAAAAGCCAGGGGGCCGGGGCTGCAAGGCTCGGCCGGTGCCCCGGGGGGTCACGCGGGGCGGGCCATGCCGTCCGTCATCGCCCGCTCCCACTCCCCCTCCCCCTCCCCCTCCCCTCCTCCCTTCCAGTGTAACCACGGTCCTCGGGCGGCAAGATAGGAGACGGCGGCTAAAATAGACAACACCAGCATCTTTATCTTCTAAATCAACTGGCCAAGGGCAGTTTCAGAAAATTTCCAGGGGAAATATTTTTTTTATTCGAAGGAAATAATGTTTTATTAAATTTTTCATGATGATAACAACAAATGTATTTATATATTATTTTCAATTTGTAAATTTAATTTATAATAGTAAAGTATGCATCACATTGTAGAAATGAAATGTTTAACAATAGTTTTGGTTATCTTTTGATCAGTACTGCTTTGTAAAATAGTTTGAATTTTAGGTCGCTGTCAACGAAAAATTTTCCTATAACAAATTTTACTTTTGAAAATTCAATTAATTATTTACTGACGCTATGTTTATTAGTTTACACATCATAATATCCAGTAAAAATCTCAACACCGGTGTTTTTCAGACTTATTCACTTATCGGATACATTTGTGGCCAATTCATCTGTTAACATATCTTGAAAGTGTTTTAAGGGTATATAATTTATGGAATTACATGCGAAGTTGGAAAGAGAAGGGCATGAGAAATATTAATAGAATATAGGCCACGTTCTCTTTCAATAAATTTGTGTAGAAATGATTTCGTAAAAGGAGAAGAGGGAAATCAGAAGTGGTCTATTGATTCGTAATTTGAGAATAAGTACACATATTTAACAACATCGCCTACGTACAAAATGCTAGGTAATAAAAACGTTTCACTTACATTCAGCAATTTTTCGGGGTAATTTTCTTTACTTTTTGTATTTTCTCCTCAGAGTAAATTCTCTCAGAATTTCACACGTCCCTAAAATACGAGATAATGAGTATCCAAAGCAAACCAATCAAAATGATGGAGGAAACAGTATCCTCACAAATTCTGCTTCGGCGTTCGAATACATTAACATACCACATTAATGAAGACAGATTTTGCAAATTAATTGCGATTGCCATTATTATCGCGAATGATCTGACAGCTTCCAGATGAGAGCTATCGGGCGAAATGTTCACCGATTTCCGACTGTACAAATAGATACGGAAATTACCGAAACATTTTTAATTGATTTATTGTATACAGTTTCGATTCGTAATAAAACGTTTGAGTAAAATGGAAATTTATTGATGTTTCCAGATCAAACAAATAGAAATTAACATATTTTTCAAAGTACGCTACTCGGGTGTCTTAAGGAGAGCGGGCTGGCTTTCTGAGAAGCGGTCCCGTGTTTGATTCCCGGTCGAAGTAAAAATGAATCTGTAGATTTCTAATACAATCATCTCAGTTTCTAAAACTGTGCGAAGAAAGAAAAAGCTCAGGCAGGCCAAGTAAGCTAGGTACGATGGATGATTGATTGTTAGTGATTCCTGGCGCGACAATTGCTAAGGTCATTTTTCCTTAAGTGTAGTGCATGATTTCCTCGGGAGGTGGCGGTGGCTTTCCCCCTCTGTATGGCGATTTCCTGCGCCGATCTAACCTCGGCTAGCGGAGTTTTTCCCAACCAGGTGTCTCCCACCAGTGGGGCATCGCCCACGCCGGGTCAAGCTCTAAGCTCCTGATCGCTTTCCTGGCACGTGTGGTAGTGTAGGCAGGTCCGGTGGATGAGGATATGTTATACTCGTCACACGTCTCCCTCACCCCCAGGCGTGGATCATAAATAAAAACGTCCCAGGCCTAAGAACACCGCTAGCTGGCAAAAGGCGGGTTCATACGACTCGAAAGTCACAAATACATACTTAAATTCAAATTACTCGTCGGAAAACTATAAAAAATTTTCGAAACAAAACTATTTTAAAATTAAATTTGCCATTAAATGAGAAAAGTTTATTTAAGAACACATCTCGTCCCTGTGATAAAACTGCCACAATTCAATATATTTGTTTATTGATAGTAATGAAATACACTAACAATAAAAACATTAAATAAATATTACGCATGTCAATGTTACGATTAATAATTCTCAGGGTTGTAGAAAAAATGTATACATCTTTATATACTATATTCGTAAGTAACCGTCCTTAGCAAGTAGACAAAATGTGCCCTTCTAAATGTAAAAGAGATACCATTAAATTAATTCTATAATATTGAAACATCAAAATATGATTTAAACAATAACGTGTGCGGCACAAAAGCTTCTCCCGGCCAACACCACAACTTGCAGTTATAAGTTTACTCTCCGCCGGTCATATTCACAAACTTTGTATTTGCGGTTACGGTTTGAGATCCGCGTAATTATTTAGCGTAGAAAATCCAATAGCGGGGAGCCAGCTGATGAATTTCTCAGAAAGCAACGCGCTCAACGCTTGCGATGGCGAGTTTCATCAGAGCAGCCCAGCGTAGACCCGCCAGAGTCCACGCGCTGATCGATAACAATAACCGGCGCAGCGGTGTGGTTGCCGGCGCTTGCAACCGCACGTAATCACCGGCACGAGCGATCGGAGGCAGAACAATGGGCGAATGAAAACAGATTTGCGGAAGAAACGAGTTGATCGAACACCATGGGAGAGCGTCACTTTGATGCGGGGCAAACTCCCACGAGCTATAATATGTGGACTGCCATGATCTCCGATATGACATTTAAAGTGTTAAAATCATTTATTTATTTTACGTCACAAAAAATATAGAGGAAGGTGACAGGCTCCGTTTACTGTCCGAAAGTAAAGAAAGCGATTTCTTGTTTAACGAATTCTTCTTTTTTCGTTACTTTAGACTTTCATTAGGCACATATTATAGAAAATACTTTTTGTTTACTTTTTTCTATTATTGAGAGCTTTTAAATTTTTTTACAATGAATGCAGCTGTGTGGCTACTCGCATTAGAAAGTACCAAGCAAGTTGTAATACAGTATAAATGTGATCAATTACCTTAACTTCACAGATTTTGTCATATTTATGTACTTCTTGTTTCCGTTGATCATCCAGTAAGATAAATTAAAGAATCGATATCATGTATATTATAAAGAGTATTTCAGAAAATATGTACGAATGCAGATGACAAGTAGAGGGTGTAAAGTTGAGAACAATATTAATATATGGACTTCGAGACTAAGAGACCGCAGCTCGGTGCAAGGCAGTATCAAATAAAGCTTATCAAAACACCTACGAGTTTCACAGACTGACCAGCACTGGAGTTGTACTAAGAAAAAAAAATAACAGGAACTAAACAATAAAGTGTGAAACGGGAATAATTTTTCCTTTTACAATATCTACGCGTCCTTCTCCTTAAATGCGCTACAATTTGGCGTCTCCTGCAAAAATGTCTATGGGCTTAAGTTCTACTTTTTCCTTGTGAGACAAAAATGGTGACCACCCAATAGGTGAACTGCCGAGTGTTCGATTGCGTATTCGCAGGAGAACGGACGCGTTCTTTGGTACAGTCTCTTAGATGCAAGATTTAATGACAAAAATTGCTTAATTAACCATCCTCTATGTGATAACAGTATTTGTGCACTTTTTCTGAAATTTGAGTATATTGAGTTCTCTGACCAGCTACGGGCAGACTGATAAGTAGGTAAAATGGTTCTTCCACGCCTTTATATCGTGACTCGGCAGATCTATTCAAAAGGATAAAAGATAACTAGTGGTGCAACAGAATGGCACAGACTTTTCCGTATTAGATTTCTATTTCGTTTGGTCTCGGCTGGCTATATTGACTTGCCGAATACTCTTGCCTTTTGCCATCTATTGCCGCCCAAAGTACATTTTTTTACATTAATATTAAAGAACAGTAAAGCCTCATTCTAAATGGAAGTTTTCTTTGAAACATTTGGAGCCGTTTTTAAGAAAATGGCCCTTAAGTGCTACTGTACATTCGAAATTTGAAGTTATTTTTCACAAAAATTTTTGAGTTTTCGAGAATCTTCTTATAAAGTCATTTGAATCACTTCAATTCACAAATACAACAGTGTTTACAAATTGCTGGAAATGTGCATATTAACGGCGTGAGATATCTCTAAAAAAATTACATTAGCGTAATTTTTTTAAACAAAAAAAAACAAAATGAACTTTAGATCATATTAAAGAGTGAATTTAGCACTATCTGTTCGAAAAGTTCGAAGAAAAATTGTAGCCGGTTTTGATAAAATGGCATTTGAACGTTTCTGAAAATGTGGAAATTTGATCTAGTTTTCATTGAAATCGGTAGAGTTTTCGAGAAACTTTATGTAACATTATTTAAAACTCATATACTCAAATATAATAACGTGAAAAAATTGGACTACTATAAATATTAACGGCATGAGTGAGAAGTCAAACAATTAAATTTTTGTAATTTTTGAAAAACAAAAGATAGAGCAATATGGCGTTTGTATGTCATCTCAGAGATGGTCATTTTAGCAGTAGATATAGAGTAGGGAGAGCGATGGGCAGTGGGGCAGGGGGGCAGTGGTGCTGGGCAGTGGAGCTGGGGTGGTGAGCGGTTGTGGGCCAGCGGTGGGAGGCAGAAGATGATGACAGGCAAGGCGTGAAGAGCAGTGAAGGGAAGCCGAGCAGACGGAGGTATGTGGCGGCGGCGGGGGAGTTCGGGTGATCGTGTTCGGTGGGCCGGTAGTGAGTGGCAGGCACAGTGTGGGGTTGCGTGGGGTGGCGACGGGCGGAGTGTGGTGGTGAGTGGATGCGGCGGTGCAGGGCGGCGTGGAGGGCGGTGAGAGGCGCGTCAGGCGGTGGGTGGAGCGCCGGGTGGGGGATGATGAGGCGTCGGTGGTGGGGGGCGGCGAGTGGTGGCGGCGGTGGGCGGCAGGCGGGTGGGGCGCACGGTGGGCGGTGACGGAGGGCGGCAGTGGGTCACGGGCAGAAGCGGCAGTGGGCGGCGGTTGGTGGGCAGGCAGCTGTGGGCAGGAGTGGTGGGCAGGTGGTGGGAGGTGGTGGTGGTGGTAGGTTGGCGGCGATGGGTAGGCGGCGATGGGTGGCGCGCTGGGCTGTGCGGGGCTGGGCGCGGAGATGGGAGGCGGCGGGCGGGGGAGTGGCCGTGGGGGGCTGAAAGACGGTGGCGGCGCTGGGGCGGCGGGGATGGGAGGCGGCGGCGGGGGTGGGGGCCGGGGGCGGGGCTTGTAGAAGACGCCGCCGGGGTCGACGAATCGGATGAAGCCACGCGCCGGGGCAGGACATTGCGCCGGCGACAGGGGCCGCCGCTAGCGCCACCTTGGCGGGAGTTAGCGCGCCGCTTTCAACTTTCGCTCCGGCGCGAGCGTCGCCCGGCGCCAATTAACTGGTGCGCTGGCAGCGGCGCAGCCGATGCGACTCGTCGGAAAACAATTTCATCCGGGAGGCGCTGCGCGGGGGCTTCTGCGAACTGGCTGGCGGATGACACGCGTTTTATTTTGTGGTGCCGTTAGGGTATTGATTGCTAAGATAGTATGTGCCCCCAACAGCCGGTCCTCGGCGTTCAGAACGATAAATGTCGGGAAGACAGAGATGAATATGCATAAAAAAGAAACGTGGAATAAGTTTATAGGTTTTGGTAGGATTGGTTGTTGTCAAAAATTGTAATACAAACGAAATTCTTTGTCCACATTTTTGCTAGAGAACGTTTGGCACCATGTTCAATTAATAATGAAGTACAATGATGATTTGACCAGGACAATATGGATCAATATACGATTGTCTATTTTTGGAAGTTATGGCTTGTTTGGGAATAATCAATTTATCGGGAAGCATGTTTCCAGGTCACAACGGAAACTTTCGGTGCTTGTTACTCAGGACATTCGTGGTTTTTTGAGACGTATGCTATCAAAAAATAACGATAGTTCGTGCTATATTGGAGACGGGCTGAGTAACTTATTTATTTACCTGAATTTTTATAAATTTTTGAAAAAAACACAAATAATAGAGGCAATATGGGTTTAGTCATCTCAGAGAGTGCTTTGCAGTAGACAGTGGCGGCGGGCGATGGGCGGCGGGCGGTGGGCGGCGGCGGTGGGCGGCGGGCGGGGGAGGCGGCGCTATTGAATTAGCATTTATCAATAATGAAAGTCTGATATTAAATTATTTTCAGAAAACTTTCTAACCATCTGTAACTTGCATATCATAGTTACGTTTTAGGATTCCATCGTCCTGCGCCTGCAATAGCAGATTATCAAGTTTTCCAACCGCAATAAGCTTCCAATCCTGCCTTATCTTTCAAGGGAGGACAAACATCGGGGTTCATGATGGAGCCATCAAACGTGACAAATTTAAAAAGTCATTATTATTTTATTTTATTTTTTTAATTTTTTCTGATTTTGTATTATATATATGATACGATATATTTCGACTTGCCTCGTCTTTCTTTTTCGTTTTGACTTTCATTTGTCGGTCTTTTTCTGTCATTTTTCTGGTCAATCTTTTTGTCATTTTTCCCTTTTCCTTTCTATCATTTTTGCACTTCTCATGGATTATGTGTTGTCATAATCCTAAGATATGAAAGTTCCTCTCTCGGCTCCAAGCTCTATGTGAACTAAACGTATCCTCAGACGCAGCCCTATGTAATATGTTATCTTAGCAGTTTGAATATTTTGTTACCTGTCAAATCATTGAAGAATTAGATCTTAACTCTCGCATTATGTAAGGTAACTTTAATCTCCTTCTTTCGCTTACTTTATTCTTTCTTTCGACGGTCACCTTTCAGGGGTTTATAACAACAACTACCACTTCTTTCCTGGATGGTCTCTGGACGTCGGCTTTAAATATCTAAGGATTGCTAGCCATAAAAATAGTTCTCACGATAAACGAAAGCATTTGCCACAAATCTCAATACTACCACTGTAATGTGGAGAACTCATGGGGTTACTTCTGAATGAATATATAAGCAAAGACTGCATAAGCGTTAAGAGCTGGCCAGTACAGTTGGAGTTAATGCAAAAAACTTGTTTTAGACGTAAGTAAACGAATTGATCCAAAGAAGAAACAGATACAGATATCAGCAGGGTGATTGATGAAAAAAATAACATCTCAAATTTAATATTCAGATGGATTAGTAACAAATTAGTTCAAATGGATGATGACTTCAGCTATTTCAAGGTAATGTAAGGTTAAGTTACAGGCGTAGGATTTTCAAGATATAGGTTAGGTACTGAATTGATAGCGTGAAAATATTGGTCATAGTGATGGAAACAAAATGAATCTGTGAAATCTGTGAGATGAAGAAGACGATTGGGCGGACATATTTTCAGGAGAGATGTCTTTTAGGGGAAGGAAGAATGGGAGAAGGTGGAATATTCAAGATAAGGGCAAGACGGTTATAGAGGACACAGGATGAAGTATCAGTGTGATTGATAAATATCAGGAAAAGGCCTAAGTATATGCATCTACCATATTTCTTTGTATGGTATGTATGTATGTATGTATGTGTGTATGTATGGTGTTGTATGTATGTGTGTATGTATGTGTTGTATGTAATGTGTGTATGTAGTGTTGTATGTATGTATGTGTGTATGTATGTGTGTATGTATGTGTTGTAATGTACTGTTATGTGTGTATGTATGTATGTGCTGATGTTATGTGTGTATTGTATGTATGTGTGTATGTAAATGTGTGTATGTATGTGTGTATGTATGTGTGTATGTAGTGATATGTTGAATGTATGTATATATGTACTGTATGTATGTATGTATGTATGAATGTCATGTATGAATGTATGTATGTATGTATGTGGTAATGTATGCTGTGTATGTATGTATGTGTGTTGTTGTATGTTATGTATGTATGTACTGTATGTATGGGATGATGGTATGTATGTATGTAAGAGTGTGTATCTAGTATGTGTCTTGGTGTGGCGTTGTGTATATTATGACTTGTATTATTAACTGTTGTATATTTAAAAAGTTGCAAAATAGAATTCTACAAATTAAAAACTGACCGCTTTCTCACCTAACGCCAAAGCGAGAGAAGCCAAATGCAATAGAGAGCAACTACTAGGGACACTTTCCCCATTCTTCCACGCAACCGATGGAAAAAGTTCCACTAAGCGCTCCTAGTGGCAGAACCTGGTATTTCAGCGCGCCAAATAAAGACATTAAATATTGATTCTAACGGAAACATTTTCTTTTTTTTGCCTGACGAGATAAGTCTTTTTTACGTACTTTTTCTTGTGCCTTTAATTATATTGAAATGTTCAATAAGCAGAACATAATAATGACAAAAGAGATGTTTATTACTTCCAAGAATAAAATGGTTTAACAAATGGCAAGGATTTTCTTTGGCCTTAACGGCTTTCTAGTGATACATTTGGTATTTTTTTGCATATGCTTTAATTAAAAAGCATTCTGTATTAAACAAATTAATACACTCTTCATAGAAATAGTTTTCCAATTGAATATTAATGATTTTGCCATCAAATAGTTTTTGCCTCAAGTTTACTGTGGACGTAAACAATTTAAAATATACTATAGAAAACAATACTTGGTGCTCCGTGACTGGTACGTGCTGGGTGTTGCTAGTCTTAGAAAAACTAATTCATTTTGGCAGAAAAAGCGTGGCAATCACATACTGCTGATGTAGTCGAATATGCGAGTTTCTAAATGTATTCTTTTCATCTACATTGGATGAACTATTTTTACGTGTGAAGCAGCGAACGCGAGTTTCTTTTGATTTCATATAGACCAGCAAAACTTCACGAAATTTTCCTATCCATAAGGAGGGATGTGCAAGCACTTATTTTTACAATACTGTTTTGCCAGAAATTGACCAGAAAGACAATCAAATTAAAAGAAATCGAATGCAGAAAAGCCACACCAAACAGAGGCACTCAGTCTTAGGCTGTATGGTTTTCTTTTCTCCAGGTTCTGCCATAGATTGAACGGCACTGGCATTCAGTGTTACTAGCTATAAACGCGAAGTTGGGTCCTGTATAGACTATAGAATTTGGAGAAGCCAAGCAGAGAAGCGCGGGGGTGGAAGCAGCCCCTGGCGCGAGCGCGCCTCCGGGCGGCGGTGCTTGGCGCCAAAAGGATGCGGCAGAACAGGCGCTCATTTCGCGCTCCCCTCCTCCCCTGCCCGCTCACCCTCTCGCCGCGCGCCGAGCTCCCGGCAATCTCAGGTCCCCCGGTGTCGCACCTGCGATTGGCGGCGAGGCGGTGCTAGGAGGGAACGCGTGCATCCACGTCGCATTGGTTTTCGAAACATCAACGTTTTGTGTAGAAAATCGATGTTTTAAACATTGATGTTTTGTAAAATTGATGTTTTAAACATGTGATGTTTTGACATCGATGTTTTAAAACATTGATGTTTGGAACATCGGATGTTTTTAAAGCATTGATGTTTTGAACATCGATCTTTTAAAATTGATTAATACACAAATCATCATAATTAAAACATCAAAAAATATTGTTTAAAGACATCGATGTTTAAACATGCGAGTGTTTTTGGCACGTCGATGTATACACGAGAACCGATTTTTTCTCACTTGATAGTTTGTGATCGATGTTCTTTTTCTTATCTGATTTTTTGTTCCGATGAAAATTCCTAAATCACAATACTTATAAAAGTTAAATATGAATAACTGATGTGATCAGCTGTTATTCGTGTAATTGGAAGCAAAAGAACGGCTTTTCGCAACCTATCAACACTATCAATAATTGTGTAGAAACATCGAATGTTTTAAAGAATCCATCGGTGATGGGTAGTTATCACCGATGTTTCTTTTCGACATCTATAGGTTCGTGATGCGATGTTTTTTTTTTTCTTTTCCGATGTTTTTGGTTCGAGAAAAAATTCCCATGTCTCATACTATAAATAGTTTAAATATATAAATAACTGATAGTGCCACTGTTATCGTGTATTGGAACAAAAGGACGCTGTTGAACTATCATCATCGACCACTCACTCGCCTCGAGATGCCTCTATGCCCTTGTAATTTCCTCTTCAATTCATTTCGCATGCATTGAGATACGGCAATATATATGCTGTGCGCGTAGGGTTTGTCCGCTTCTTCTCATACTTCTTTCGGCGAATTGATACTAAAGAATGTCAAAATAAAGTTTAAATGGCACACGAATTCTCATGTTTGAGCTTACTAATCAGTCAAAATCATCGATGTTCTTAGTCGATGTTTTTTTTTAAGCATCGATGTTTTTGATTTTGAACTCAATGTTTGCTAACATCAATTGTTTTGCTATCGTAAGGTCGCTATCCCGCTAGTGGGTAAGGGCGGCAGGGGCGAGAGAATATTTCAGGATGGCGTGGGCAGAACTGGCGCAGAGGGTTAAGTGAAGGGGGGAAGGGAGAAGGGTGGAAATAAAGAGTGGAAGGGGTAAGGACTGCGATGGGAATGGGGGACGGGCTAATAGCCGGTTGCAGCGGGAGATGACAGTTGTGGGACGGGGGTGGGGACTGGCGGAGAGAACGGCGGGTGAGAACAGTGTGGTGAGGTCAGTGAAGCTGGAAACGTGATAGAGACGGTGGAGTGAATAGGTTGTTGGTGAGAACGGTGAGGCGAGACAGCGTGTGTGAGGCACGCTGGCACGGGGACGTGTGGGTGGCGACAGGAATTGGCGAGACCGTGAGCGAGGACGAATGGGGGGCGGTGGGCGGAGACGGTGAGTAGAGACGTTAGGCGAGGACGATTGAGAGGACGGTGTGTGAAGACGGTTGGCGAAGAACGGTGGCTGAGGGTAGATGGCGGAAGGAAGGGCGGATTGGTCTAATGGAGAGAGGTAAATCTGAAGGCACGAAACTGATCATAGTGAAACGTAGGTTCGGAAGCCAGATGGGGTGTGCACAGGGCGGCAGTTGGGAGTGGGTGTGGTGGTTTGGGGAGAGAATAATACTCTTGAAAATGGCATTTCAAAATTGACAGATCGTGCAAAGAATGGATATGTCGGCAGAGGACGAGGAAAAGTAAAGCGGCAGCTGCAACGGACATGATATTTTTATTGCCGCAGCCGTTTGGTATTTTACACACTGCAATTTTCACTCGCTGAAATTGTGGCGGGAATAAAAGGTCTAAGGTCATGAATGTTTACTGGGTTTTCATTTTACATACTCGTTGGGATAGAAAGAGAGAGAGAGAGAGGGAGAGAGAGAGAGAAGAGAGAGAGAGAGGAGAGAGAGGAGAGAAAGAAAGAAATTCGATTTATAAACTTAATGACTCGAAAATCCTCTTTCCCTCGGACCGAAATAACTTTTTCTCTCAGTGATTGTGTGTGTGAGCATCGCGTTCGCGTGTACGCGTGTACGCGTGAGAAGTTTTAATTGAATAGTGAAGAGGAGGGAGAAATGCAGGAGTGGTGTCCGCTCTCCTTGAGCAGAAGACCATGCCGTTAACGAGATTAGGAAAGAAAGACGAACACGCGGAGATTATTGAGACGGCGACTCAATTATGAAATAATAGGAAATGTTTAATTGAACAGGTTCGAGTAAAAATGGTCAATAGTTACTCAGAGTACAGGGTTATGGAAGAGGTAAATAATACATATTAATTACAAATACAAGAAACACTAGATTAGAAATAAACGTCAGAGTGAAAATAAGGAACTATCTTGTGTAACGTCTCAATAATCAGTGTGTCATAGTACCTTTTACATCGATTTCTTCGAATCACTTGTTCTTGGAGAAATAATAGAACTTCAACAAAAGAAAATTTTAATTGAAAGATTCATCTAGAGGTTCACAATTTTACAACAATTTCTTAACACTTAGAAAGTTATGTAAGCTAATGCTCCTAGCATAAATGCATCCATTTGCATAAAGCCACATTCCGTGGAAACTGAATAAACTTTCGAGACTGATCTCCAGGAGCCTCGCCAAGCATCCTGATTTGTTTATTTAGGGTCTTCTACCATAATACCTCGTGCTAGGAGAAGACAAACTGAAATGGTCTTCATGACACGGCATCCCGTTTCTATACGGAGACTACTGGATCGCTAACTCGCTTTGCGTTTACATCGTTACTAAGAACCAATGAATCACAATTCTTGCACATTTCCGTAGGATTAAGCT
>BOPP01000044.1:1850505-1867641 GCA_017312745.1 Gryllus bimaculatus
AGGTGCCATTCCGGGGCGCGTGCGGGGGGCGGGGTCGCGGGGATGTCCTCGGCAGCCCCTGCCGTCGGGCTGTGGCCTAATCTTGCAAGGAAAGGGTCACAAGAAAATTCATTTGATATTTTGGGAACAGCGGTTGCTGAGATGTAGTAGATGGTACAAAAATAGGGAATAAAAGAAATAAAAAAATATCCGTAAGCAAATTTTGATGCAGAGTGATCACTTACACGATATGACTGGTGAAAGGTCAAATTTATATAGTACTTTTGGTCGCGGTAATGCTTCACTATATCAATTGTTACACATCACACGATACGCATCACGTGATTGTTTATCCCGTTTTACGCAACGCTCTCCAAATGTTTTAATAGATGAAAGACTTTCTTGCGGGTATAGGTTGTTCAATGTTCTGGTTTGGACATGGATATCAAGTATTCTATAGATAAAACGTTCTCTCTCAACTTTGGGTATCCATTCGCTCTACCACTGTCATGGAGAAATTTGATTTACTTGTCCGAGATAACGTTCAAGTAATAATTAGAGCTGATGTTTCACAATCGCAGGGGCAGGATATGCAGCAAAGACGCGCTTAATACTTGAGGGTGCGGCGGGTAGTATAGATTTTCTGTTCAGGGGCTCCTGAGTAAGCCTAAACGCATAGAATCATCACAAACGCTCCCGTTATTCGTTTTTACTTCACATAATTCTTCATAATCAACGGATAAGAGAAATAAGTTGGTTCATTCATATTGGTTGGTTCAAGTCTATAAAACTAGTTCTTTTCCCGTGAGCAGGGAACAAATCATTAAAAATCTACATTATATGGTTTAAAGTGAACAGAATGCACTATCGAATAGTCACTAAACCTATGTAAAAACAATAATTGTGACAATGACATATACTATTAACAATGAAAGAACACACGCATACACAAACATACACACATACATACATACATACATAGACGTTCTGTCAGAGAGTTACTGGAGGACAAAAAGGTGACGCGTTTCAACCTTGAAATTGTATTATCTGGTGCAAAAATACACCATGAGCAGTCACGCTCAATCAAACCGAGGCGACCACCACCCGAACATCTTTGCCCTTGGACGCAGGTCGCGACGTTAACTCTTCCTTGTTTCAAGGCCATCCCTACAAGTGACATTGTTCCATAGGGCTCGGTATGCACAACCAAGGCTTCCTGTAACTCCGTATGGCACGTCTGCTGCAATGCGTGTTATTTGAATTATTAATGTCACAATTTGAAATATTAATTTTTTTAAAAATCAAATTAAACATTAAACCCCATCACCTTCAAACTTCTCGCATCATACTTTTTAAACGAATAATTTTTCCTTACTGGTCTGTATTTTTTATCGTTTTCGCCCTCTTGTTACCTGTTGATACTAATCGCCGACAGAAATCGAGTGCGTGCTTGAGACAGATGTCACCGTTACCTTTGCACGCCATTTAGACTACAATAGGACGTACGACATAGTACATTCCATTCACTTTCGAATGTAAGTCAAAAATGTCATACGTCGTTCTTGGACATACATGTTTTTAAACATGATACATCATATAGCGCCTCTTTTCGTAATATTCACTTTAAAAATTAATTATACATCCAAAACCATCGTTTTTTAAACTTCTCACGCCATAATTTCTCTAATTGGATGAAATTTCCCTTATTGGTCACTTTTTTGTCATTTCGGCCCACAGCTCGTCGCCTGCCGCGCCGCATCGCCAGCAGCTCCATTGTTCGGCGTTCGAACGCCACAATGCCTCTGGTGGGGGGAGGGGAGGGGGGCGCGGTGCAAAAAGAGCGGGGCCGGGGTGGGAGTTGGGCGGGGGCGGCAGAGGCGCTATTCCAGCCGTAATTGCGCCGCCGCGAGAGCCGTTTTGCGACTTCCAGATACAAAATATCGGAGTAAATTGAGCCGCGAGGGCACAATTATGGAGCGCGTCTCCTTCGTTATAAATACGCGTTTATCTTTCTTTGCAGCGCGCTGGAACGTTGTGTTTGTGTCGTCTAAAATTACTTTACTTTCTCAAACATTCTAAAATTGACGATATCGTAGTCTTTAAATTTTTTGATGAATGAGTTCGATTTCTATAAATTATGGCTTCCAATAACTAATCAAAGATCAAAATACGAGTCCTTATTCTAGATATTATAATTTACGCAGCAGAAACGAAATAATGGAATGGTATATTGTACTGAAGCTGAGTTGTACTGAATGTACTGAAGCTGAGTTGTTTGTCCTGAAAAATAGTCGCGTCAATTTTCCGCCAGAGCGGTCATGACAACCACGCAACAGAATAAATGGCGTGTTTGACGTAGTCTGTTTTGTTGACATACTGCAGTAATTTTGTGAGATCACCAACGGCGAACAAGCTTATCAACGTATCCCATCACTGGAAATGCGGCGATAAGGCGCTCAGCTATCTGCAAACATCAGATTTCGAATCTCTAAACTGAATTCGAGTATAAAAAATGACGTAACTTCTGGAACTGTGTGCTCGGGGAAAGTACCATGAAATATCGTTTACTGGACAGTAGAGTCGTAAAAAAATGTTTGCGGTACAAAAAGGACTTTGTTTCACATTTATTTAATTCATAGTGTGTTCAAATTAACCAAATTTCTTACTGATCGTCTGACTCTCTAGAAAAGAGATTTATTTGTTAAAAAGCTTGCGTTGCTTCACATCCGCAATGAAATAATACACGCATAGAATCAAGACACATTCGAACTCAAATGACGTTGTTATCCAATAAATATTATTAATCCTACGAATTTATTTTTACTAGTTGCTGCAAATGTGTAGCAAATGCGTTATAATGGTTCAATATCAATGACTTGTCAAGGAAGTACTTTGAGTTTATGCAGTCCTCGGCGAATTTTCGGATTATTGAGTTAGTGTTAAAAGGGGATGTGGGGTTAAAACATTATGGGTATGTAATAATTCTAGTTTTGTATTGACATTTTTATATTAGATGTAAAATTATGTTAAAAGGAGAATTTATTATAATAACAATAACAATACTAATATATCGAAAATATTTACTATTTTCATCAATGATTTGTATTAAGATGAGTTATCTTTGGAGAAGCTGTTCCTCTTGCCAAGTTCCGGTAGCCCTAGCCCCATTTAGGTACATAGAAAGTAGAGTATGGTGCTCTGAGGAATATCTTGTTTGCTCTGGAATTTGTGGTGGGAAAATTCGTATAACAAAGTTTGCCTCTGTTTTATTTGCAACCTATCAAACATTCATGTTCTGTGGATATACAAATCTCATTACATCAGAACATGACCAACACACTATCAAACACCAGTGAATTGATGAGTTTCCTATAAACCAGGGGCATATGTCACGTTTGTAACTTTGTTATACGAAATTTCCCACCACATATTCATTGGCAAAAGGTGTCATCTTCGACCCCTGCACAATCTAAAACATTGTACATATTTGCTATGATAACCCTGTACATTCACTTGTGAAGAAAAATGCAATATAATCTATACAAAATAAAATGTGCTGTGTGTGTGTGTGGTGTGTGTGTGTGGTCACACATAGACGCAAAAAACACTCGACGATTTCGCTGAAATTTTCACACTTCCTTCTCATTACGTAACAAGAGTTGTTATAGAGGGGTTTTGAAGTAAATCAGACCAAAGTGAAGTTGATGATGATTTAATTTGTTTACGACAACTAAAAGCGCCCCTGAACTCTACACAACCCGCCGCACAGTCAAGGATTAAACATTTCTTTACTGCATAGAAGTATTCTGTCTCTTCGATTGTAAAATATCGGCCGGAATTATAATTTGAATTACGGACAATAAATCAAATTTCTTGAAGATAGTGTCAAAACGAATGCATGCCCAAATTTGAGAGAGAACGTTTTAGCAACAGGATACTTGACATCATGTCTAAACTAGGACATAGAACACACCCATACTTGGGAGAAATTCTTTCATCTAACGTGATTAACAATCAAATGATCAGTAGTGTGCGATGTGTAATACGCCGCAATAACGAAGCATTTCCGGATCCACTAGTTACTTAAAAAAATGTCGTTTGGGAATTCACCTCACAAAATTTTCAATAAATTGCCGAGGCATCATGACTAATGACAGGATTTTTCTGTAATTACATACTTTTTGGCTTTCTACTCATCGTTGTCAAAAGTTTAATGTTGGCGAATTGTCGCCTTCCTACCACAATATTCAAGTTTTCGTTACATATTTTTACATATTTGGCTCTTTGTCACATATTTTACATATTCTACTATTTTCTCAACACATTTTTTGTACTATTAATTTTCTTTAATTTTTATAAAAAGAAATATTTTCAAAAAATTCAGCCATGTTTCCCGCATTACTGCGTCCTCTGCTCGAGGTGCGCTACGTGAAGAGCGCGCGGTCGGATACTCTCGCAGCCTGGGGCGCCAGCTTTGAGTTATCTCTGTGGCGAGAAGTGCGCGTCAGCGACACGACAGATCATTTTCACCTTTAGGTGTGACAAGTTCATTGACGCCGCGTTTGGCGACCTTTAACCTTCATGTCGAAGAGCCATTAGCGATAGCCATCGCGTAATACTTAGATGAGAATATTCAATGCTGCAGTGATTGCTGGTTGTAGATATCGCCAGATTGTACGATGGTTTGTATTGCGTCTAGTCTGGTTGCTAAACTACATTTCTGGATGACAATTTGTGATTTTTGCTACTGATGGGAAACTGGTATGGTGCACGTGTGCATCAACTTGTTCTTTCCAAATGATGTTTAAAACGTTTTCATTGTTTTTTTTAAATTTGATTAAGAATTTTTTATAAATGTAAGTTCGTATAATGTAAATGTATTTTATAGTTATAGTACTTTAATATTACTTAACATATCCGATTATATACGTACATTCTTAGAGTTTTCATTACATATTTATCTACATAGTTATGTACATATTTTGACGTTTCACAGTACATATTTTTTGGGTCTCTAGTCATGACAGTTCTAGAGTCGGATGTCGTTGGCTACTGTGCAGCGTTCGCGATTGGTTGTCGAGGCGATACCGCCCAACAGGACGTCGATAGAAACACCCCAGAACTGCGAGTCTTACTTCCTTCAATTAGATGGATGCAGCTCATGAACAACATGAATAACGAAAAATTCCGTTCCGCGCCGTCCGATCACCGGCACCTGACTTGCTTACTGGCGGCCTCTCATTGGCCGCTGCTTCAGCCAATAGTACTCGACCCAGACATGAATATACACCCGAGCGCTGACCATCACGGTGCATACCAGCCCTGAGGAAGACCACGACAGGATGGTCGAAACGTCGGCAACACAGCCTTCGACGCGGCGTCACCCGGACAGCCCAAATCACGCACGAAAAATTAAAATGCCAACTTCCCCTATCACAATTTTTCCTCCTAACACTCGTCAAGAACCTTCAAGTCGGTCCAAACCCACGTTCCCCTCTATAACCTCGCCAAAGCGTCCAAATCAGCTGAAGTGAGGCAAACCGAGTGGCCACAATGCCTCAACCGGGCCCTGGTGCGCGCCATCTGGCACTGCAGGTGCAAGGTTAGTAGCAAGGTTGGCACAGGTGACACCGCTGAATGAGAATTTGATCTAACTCGACAGGATTACATCCCACAATCCTAGAAAATAATGTTTGAATTGAATTGAAGCCTTATTTTGCGTGGCCCGTTCCGCGTTCCCGTTTCCGCGAGACCACGCACATTTGACTACGCCCCGTTCACCAACTAGCGGAGAAAGGAGGTATTTCTAGGCGAGAAACAGGCGATTTGAATTCAGCTCAGAGGCGTCATTTAGGCTTGATCTTTTACATGCAAGTAAATCTACTAACATGGGACAGCAGGCTTTACTTCCCCTCCAAAGGAAGGCGAACGAAGGGTTTTTGCGCCCTTAAAAATCCACGACTTCGATTTTGAACCCGCTAACTTGGATATATACGCTAAACATTACACCCTCGCCGCCGATATGGTTGGTACGAGTAACCGGGAAAATCCCAATAATATCTTCTTGTAAGCCCACGTTCTCCTCTGTAACCAATCCAAGGATTGCAGGGTGTCCAATTCATCCTAAGTGTGTGAAGTGCTTCACCACTACGCTTTGGTTGGGCTCGTATGTCCGCCATCTGGCACTGCAGATGCAGGGCCATCACCGCACGGGCTAGCACAGGTGACACTGTCGAATGGGAGCTTGATCTAAACCGACAAAACTATGATACGTTCTCCCTCTAGTATGAATAGATAAATAAAAATTGTGGATCAAGAGTAGGAGGCAGATTTTAATGAAATGTCATTTTGTTTCTTTTCACTTCAGGATAATGCCTTTTAGTATAGAAATTCAGTTTAAAGTTATGACTAAAGGAAATTAACCATTTGTGTAGATTTTTTTGCATTTTTCGTTTATTTCGACTAATAAGTCATTTTTCAATATTATGTCATTAATACGTTTTTCGCTGATTTAATCGATATTAATGGTACTTGCTTCAAACAATATTTACGAGGTGCGACAAATATTCTCTACAGAATTCCTGAGTAGCCTATTCGATTTATTCATTTATATAATGCCAGCCGTCGTGAGTACAATGTAATTTAAGGTTCGTGCGACACCTATCAACGCGATTGTCAGTTCGGCCGATTTCGCGATAAATAATTTTGCGATAAATAAAGGCAGAGATTTTCTTTGAAACAAAAGACCAGACCAAACGTTTGCTTGAACATAATGAAAGAAGTCTCAATTGCATCAGTAACATAACCAACAGCTTGAGTTGTTCATCTGAAGTGGTTTCCATCAATTTTTTTACGTTATTTGCTTTGTTTTTAGGGCATCTTTGAAGCATTTTAAGCCCATTTTACTGATAATTTTTGGCAATGTTTTAGACCATCAAAATCCGCCACCAATCGTGAGTATGCAAAAAAAACCGTTGATACCTTTCAGCAGCCCAAGTTCTTCTCTACATCGACGCAAAGGGTCCAAATCAGCCCAAGTGTCGGAAGTGATGGCCGCAACGCCTGCGTCAGACCCGGCAGCGCGCCATCTGGCGCTGCAGGTGCAGCGTTCGCGGCGCTGCAGGCGCAGGTGGTGCCGCGGGTGGCGGGCGAGGGGTGGGGGGCGCGTCGTTTCTTGCTAAGCGCGCGCCGCCCGCCCCCTCCTCTCTCCTCCCTACACGCCGAACGGCGGCGCGGCGGCCGGCGGCAGCGGCGGCGGAACTGCGCGGCGGCGGCGGCGGCTTCGATCCGCGCTCGTCGCGATCGTTAGCACAGGCCGCCCTCCCCCCACCGCTCCCATCGCCTGTCCCCCCCACACCGCCCCGTCCCCTCCCGCCCCTGCCTCTCCACGTCCTCGGCCCCGCGGCTCCGCGCCGCTTCCTATCGGGCCCTCGCCCCCCCCTCGCCCTCGCCCTCGCCCCCCCTCCCTCCCCTGTTGCTCCGACCCGCGCTCGCGGGCCCTCCCCTCGCCTCGCCCCGCCCTCGCCCTCGCCCTCGCCTCCCCTCGGCCCTCGCCCCCTCGCCTCGCCTCGCCCTCGCCCTCGCGGCCCTCGCCCTCGCCCCGCCCTCGCCTCGGCCTCCCACTCGCCCTCGCCTCGCCACGCCCTCGCCCACGCCCTCGCGCACGCCTCTCGCCGCGTCTCACCTCCGCCCCTCATCCCCCCTGTCCCTCGGCCGTTCCCACCCTTGGCTCCGGAAGGGATGCACTCGGCTCCCAACACACGCCGCTCGCCTTCGGGGGTCTTCGGCTCGCAGTCGAGGCGAGCCACTTGCCGGCGCGCCGGGAAGTCCCGACGTCTCGGGGGAAGGCGGATAATCGGCGGTTTGGGACGAACCAAAGACTCCATCGTGCAGGAAATCTGTCCGCCTTGGAGTTTCTTTCCTTCGGGATGTAATCTGTTCCCCCGTCCAATCGTGTCGCGTAGAAAGGGGCTGAGAGGAGGTAGAGGACAAGGAGTGCACAGTGCACCGCTGCTCTTCCGTAAACTTTGCACCCGAAAATAATCAATTATTCAGTCATCAGTACGACAGAGGTTTCACAACGAAGAATCCGCCCTGATGCAAAACGTTTCTCAAATGTTCAACCTGTTATAGGTTAGCCTCAACGTTACGAAAAAAGTTTAAATAAAGTAATAATTCAGGAAGTTTCTTCATTCGTAAATTGCCCAATATCCAATTATTGAACCTCTTTTGTATACAAGGGATCATAGTGTAAGTTTTTTTCTTCTTGAGGGGTAGTTTTAACGTGTATTCCGTGGTACCAATAACATGAATGTGAATAATATTACTGAATATGCAAGTTTGAATGACCACTTAGCAAAAATAGAAGCAATTATAAAATTTGATCCAAAAGGAAACAGCTGTCAGGATGGAAACTTCGAGAATAGCTAATATCTAAGACAATTTTAAGCACAATTTTTATATAAACTCCTGCGGATAATCCGAATGCCTGTATGGCAATGGAGACTCAAAAGTTGGCTTGAAAAATACATTAACGCAAAATTTGCCATTGTAGATAACTAAACACTCCAAAACATGAAATTAATTTATAATTGTACACAAAAGATGGAAAATTTGTCAGAATGGAAGAATTAACACAGAAATGAGAAAAGAGCCAAATTTTCACAACATTCGACTGCTTAATTTAAAGAATGTTTTTCAAAACCACAAAGCTTCGATGCGAGCCAAGGTCGTCCGCGGCCATAAATTCTTTTTCAAAAAATCCTTACGCATGGTTTAAACCTAGTGGAGTTACAGACAGAAGAGACGGGGACGACGGACGAGACGGATGTAAACAAAACGTTTCGGTACTCTGGCATCTATTACTTTTTTACTCGAATATACCGTACGTAATACAAAACTAGTGTATCATGTTCATAAATAGTTTTTATTTAGATTTTTATTACAATATAAATAACTAATTCTAATAACATTCTTTCCAGTAGTTCACACTACGTCAGTTTCTGTCATTCTTTTCATAGTTCTCCATTCCTGCTACAATCCATTGTATTTGCGGCAATAAATCAAAATATTTTGTAGTAATTATTATGAGTACAAATCAGTTCTCTGACCCATTCTATATTTTATTTTCTTCGACGTTTTTATGTCTAAAAATATTAGAAAAAACCTTTACTTTTCAATGTGGCGACTATTTCACCTTTCTTTTTAATCGCTCGTTATTTATCTGTTAATGCCATCTGAGTATAATGGCCACATTAAATGTTACTCTCACATTGAAATATTCTCCTGTTCGAAAAGGAAGGCTGCTTTAAAAGTGGAAAGACTAATCTATAAAATTGGTGTGTTTTTTAATACTACTGGCGCTCTTTAGCAATAACAATTTTAAACATAAGTTAAATACAATAAATGTTATTATTTTAGGCTACACTCAGTTCATTAACCCTTTTACCGCTAGCATTATTTCCTGTTTTGAAGAAGAAATTTCAGTTGTCGTGACGAAATATTTCTTTTTCAAATAGTGGATGATAAAAAATAGTTTCTAGAGATATATACAATCAAAATTATTTTTAAAGTTATAGTAATTGAAAAAAAATTATATATTCTGTATATCTATTCTTTTCTCTGCATCACCCCCTCCGACCCACTTCCATAAAAATCAGTCTCAATCGAGTGAACAACGAACCCATCAGACCGTGCCTCCAACGCGCGCAGCTTCACTCTCTGCCTTGCAACCGACACTTCCCCATCCTGGTTGGTGGAAACCCGTTCCCGCCCGCCCCTCCGCCCCCGCCTCCGCCACCGCCTCCCGCACAACGCCCTCCCGCATCCGCCCTCTCCCCCACCTCCGCACCCACCATCCCGTCCGCCGTCTCTTCATCCACTGTCCACCCCTTTGACAGCCTTCACTCCCTCCCACCAACTTCCTCTCTTTCTTCCCACATTCCGCCTCCTCCCTCGCCTCCTGCCTTCCCCCCTGCTTCGTCAGCCCTCCAACCTTGCCTTTACCCTCGTCCTTCGCCCCACCCTCCCGCCGCCCCGCGCCTGCGGACTCCTGCCACCCCTCCCTTCTCACCATCCCTCCTCACCCACCCTCGTAGCGCCTTCAGCCCAGCCCCACCCTCCGTCTCCCCCCATTCAATCTTCCTGCCCTCCGCAGCTCTTCACTCTTCCCCGCTTGCGCCGCGCCTCCTCCGCGTCCGCCTCCGCCCGTGTCGAACGCTATTATTACATTTTTGCTATCGCGTCGCCGCGCACGCAGCGTCCGCGTGGCGAGGCGAGGCGAGACGCGGTCGACGACAGCGCGGGGGGCTGGACGCGTCGGGCGGAGCGAGGCCGAGGAACGCCGTCGCGGCTGAAATCGATCACGGAAAGTGGAGCTGAGATGCAAGCGGAAAGAACAGGGAATGAGAAGGATTCAATGAGAATAGCCTTCGGAGATTGAATGAAAGTAATCTAGTATCGGCAATATATTACAAAAGTCAACTTTCAGATTTCCTCTTTCTTGATGCGTCCACAACGTCGGGAGGTGGGAACTTTCTTGGGAAGAATAGACTAAAGGTCCACGGAATTCGTGGCAAATGTAATTTGTCAACTTTGCATCAATATTCAGATTGCGTCCAAACCTAGAGAAGGCTTCGAGATATTACGAGCATAGGTTAAGTTCCAATAGACCGTCCTGGAATGCTAGGAAATGTTTGCCGATCGCATCGACATGTGCCACTTTCCACATACCGATAACTGAATTTAATCCTCTCACGCTGTGGACTTCTCTTAACGACTATTTACCAAAACTGAATTTTGATTTTTAAGATTCAAGCTGCGCACGTATTCTGGAAGCATTTCTGCCACACAATCCATCAAAAAGTGTATATTTATGATGTCTTGGCAAACTGTCTCACAAGAAATATCCTTAAAGCATTTTTCAGGTGGACTAATTTATACATTTTCTTAATGTTGCCTTCAATTCATAAATGCAGACTAGCTACTTTCAGTGAAAAAAATCGGAAGGAGAATGATAGGAAAACAAAATTGTTAGCAGACTGCGCATAATTTTCACTTGGACGGTAACTTAATAGAGAGCGATCGTGGAAAAATTTTAGTTTTCATGGTTGTGTAAGTTCAAGTGTAAATAAAGGACTGGTTTGGAGTAATACTCGTAATACTTGTTAGAGTGAAAAATTTCACGCCAGTGCATCTAACATGTTAAGGTTCGATTTGAGATAATACGGATGCGCAGAGAAGCGAGGAGATGAATGAAAAATTTGGGTCAATCAAGGTATTAAATGTCATGCCCAGTGTATAGATCAGATGATTTGAAATGAAATGCCTGACATAGAAATAAAATTATTTAGGATGAAAGTCCAGTCAATAAAAGTTTATATATTGCGTTTGAAATGTGTTCGAAAACACCCGGGGGAAATTCTTGTTTTATATAAATCTCATACAAAATCATTTACTTTCCATTACTTTAATGTATAGCTAAATATGTATGTGGCACGCTTCATTGGGAAGTGGCAGAGAAGGGGGCAATAATGATGTGAGATTTCCAATGACGTTTTAGGATTCTTCGTCAGCACATGAAACTATCTTAAATGGATACAAAAATCCACCCAACTCGAATGAGAATCTATAAATATTCGTCGGCCGGTGCGTTATGCCAGAATAAGCACGGTGATGGATAATAGCTCCGTCTGATAAAGTCGCCCCCGTCAGTTGACACGTTTTTCGTGGCGAGGGGAGAGGGCCAGTGGCAGCTGCCGTGTGTCCCTCTTCGGATGGGAGATTGCTGAGACGGGGGCAGTTCACTGCAAGCAGAATCGCTGCCAGGCAGTCAAGTAGGCAGTCAGGAAGGTGACAGATAAGAAAGTCAGGTAGAATTAGGTTACCATTAACAGAAGGCAAGCGAAAGGAAGGGGCGGGGACAGGCTTGATGAAAGAAAGAATGCGCGAGTGGGCAGGCGGCGCCAAGCGGGGCGGGTGGTCGAGGATGTGGCGGAGGGCGTGGACAGGGCGTGGACGAGGCGTTACGAGGGCGTGGACGAGCGTGACGAGGGCGTGGACGAGGGCGTGGACGAGGGCGTGGACGAGGGCGTGGACGAGGGCGTGAGACGAGGCGAGGGCGAGGGGCGACAGCGCGGGTCGAGGGCGCGGGCGAGGACGCGGGCGAGGGCGCGGGATGAGAGGGCGCGGTGAGGGCGCGGGGGTGTGCGCCGTGGACAGGGCGTGGCGAGGGCGCGGGCGAGCGCTGACGAGGCCGTGGACAGAGGCGTGGACGAGGGCTGTGGACGAGGGCGTGGACGAGGCGTGGAGAGGGCTTGGACGAGGGCGAAGGCGCGGGCAGAGGGCGAGGGCAGGGGCGAGGGCAGGGGAAGGGCAAGGCGAGGCAGGATGCAGGCCTAAGGGCGACGACGGGTGGCGAAGAGGGGAGTGAGGTCGGTGCGCGCAGCGGGTCAGGGGGCGTAGGGTAAGTCAGGGTGTCGGGGGGGGTGTCCAGGGCGCGGGCGTCGGCCGGGGCGGTCCTTGCTTTGAGGCGCAGACGGCGGCGTCTCGGCGCCGCCCGCTGCATTTCATGCGCGCCGATAGAGCGGCGGCGAGCCGAATTTATTGCTGCGAGTACGAGGTCCGGGCGCGACACTCGCCAGACGCCGCGCCGCCGCGGGGGATGAGGCGGCGCTGGGGCAGCGCAGGGAGGGCGAGCAGTGCACACCACCCTGCGCGGGGAGACTCCTTTGGGAGGAATTGCTGATGCAATGCGAGGGCGTTGAATTGTATGGTATGTATGTGGATGTGGTGTGGCGCATGAGGTCGGTGTACTATGTACTATGATGTAACGTGGGGCGAGAGTTGTGCGGCGTATATGTGGTCTGATATGATGTGGTATGGTATGGGTTGTAGGTACGGTGTGGAGTACGATGTTTGATTTGTGTTATGTGTAGTGTTTGGTTATGGTGTTGTTAGGTATGGTGTGGGTGTTGTGAGGTATGGCGTGGGTGTAGTGAGGTATGGTGTGTATAGTGTATGTGGTGTGTGGTGTATGGTGTGTGTGTGTAGTATGGTGTGCGTGTGGTGTGTGGTGTATGGTGTGTTTGTGTGTGTAGTATGGTGTGCGTGTGGTGTGTGGTGTATGGTGAGAGTAGTATGGTATTTGGTGCGTATGGTGTGTATGGTGAGGTGTGGGCTGGCATGGAGTCGTGTGGTGTTTGTGGTCACATAAGAAGTACAATCGATAAGATTGTGTTGTCGAAAGTTGGAGTCGAACTTTTCAGACGTCATTCACGCTAGACAGGCACCAAGGGAGAATGCTAACCAAGGCAATGGGAGTAGGAGAAGACCTCTTCACGTCAAAACGCATGTCTACTGGAAAAGGAAAAGTGCACTGACAAGGCTAAAAATACTAAACGTCGATCTCAAAACCCAAGAAGTATCGTAATGTCCAACACTGCACAAGAGTATAACCTCGACACAGTTCTAAAATTACTTCGAAAAACTACTGTTGAAGGTAATGCTTTGACAGTGAAATTAGTATGCCTGAGGTACCGTAGAGGTATTTTAATGAGTATTCTGTTTGTGAAGAAACACTCCGTGTAACAATTTTAAGAATATGTGCAAAGAATATTTTCGACAGTCAATGTGGGGTGAATATGAAAAGAAAGGCATTATTTTAATGTCCTCTTCATATTCACCACACATTCACTGTTGCAAGTAGTAATTCGTATAAAATTCATCGACAACATTTGAATAGTGTCTAATGAATTATGTAATCTCTCTGAATCTGTAATGTATAATCACGTCCATTTAAATGTTGACACCATTCAGTTTGTGCAATTCAAGAACTGTGTAGGGTAGTCAGAAAGTAACGCAACGTTCAGCAAGTCGATGACATCATTCGTGGTGACCGTTGGGTGCCGCATTATCTCCCTCAATTAATCTCTAATGTTGCGTGGACTGACTGCAGTCATCGACCTGCCCTTCCGCTTTTCGTCAGGCAATAGTATTTGCCCTTCAACTTGTTACAGCAACGAACAGTGCTGTCGTATCCTCACAGTGATGATGCCTCTCATCTAACAGTGCTGATATCCTCACAGTGATAATGCCTCACATCTAACAGAGCTGATATCCTCACAGTGATGATGCCTCACATCTAACAGCGCTGATATCCTCACAGTGATGATGCCTCACATCTAACAGTGCTGATATCCTCTGTTGCATCACCGTACATATTTTTCTGTCTTTCGTGAATGCGAATGGTTATTTCAATTTCTGCATTCAAGAATTCAATCATAATACGCTGCCTCTTACAAACATTAATGTTGGCCATGTTGCAAACGACGGTTGTGCTGCCACATGTTGACGCAGAACGTTGCTACAGAAGTTGATTATGGACGACAGTTTGAGGAATTGTGACAATTTCAAAGTTTTCATTTAACTAAGTTTATTTAAGTACAAGAAATAGGAGACATTACTTTTGGCTGACCCACGTATGCCTTCTTATAACACAAGTGCCAAAGACACACCAAAGCTTTCAGTACGAAGTAAAATAAAACGAGAACCTTTCATGAATTTTAGTTTTCTCGTACAAGGAACGAATCATGAAACACATTTGTTTTACTCCCACACAATTCAATTATTCCTTTTTTCAGCACTTTCCTAATTAATTGCCAAATATTGGATGAAGAGTGACTTAAATGTCTTGGAAATTTGTCCGTATATTCTAAAATAAGAATTAGTTATGTCCAAAGCAACGTGATCTGCGCTGGAATTGACAGCGATAGATCACATACACACTTTTTATCATTATTACCCCGTAATCCGAAGAACAACATTTGACCATAATGTATATGTCCTTGACCCCGTAATCAGAGAAAACCATTTTACCATATGGATTAATACGACCATTATGGATATATCTTTCATATTTCAATATTCCGTATATATTTTTCTCAATATTCACATTTTTATACTGCTACCAGCATTCATGGTAATAATTACCAGAGAATAATTTGTAGAATGGATTTAAAATATTTCATACTCTTTCACTTAATGTTTTGAGTATTTAAAAGGTTTTGAGAGTTATCAAATTAGTTAGAAACCAAATTAGTCGACTTACCAATCAAATTAGTCGACTGAAGGATTTTAGTGGCGAAATATCTTCAATAAAACACTATCCTAACAATTTCCTATCACATGCCATTTCGCAATATTTCTTAATAAACATGTAAATTATTCAATTTTACTTAACCGTTTCCTAACAGTCTTAGAAAATCAGTAATGAATAACTATTAAACTATAAATACGTGCTCCAGTAGCTCTAAACGACTGTGTACCTTCCAATATGCCGCGCTCTTTGGTTAGCTTGTATGCAAGTGCGTGTGTTTGCGTACATGTGTGTGTGTGTGTGTGTGTGTGTGCGCGCGCGTGTGTGTGTGTGCGTGCGTGTGCGTGAGGGGTGGAACGCCCTTCGGCGAGAAAAGCTTGCTGATAACCTTTCAGCTTTAGGAACTCTTGCGCGAGTAGGTCGGCGAAATATCGGATTTCCGCCCAAATTAAATGAGAAACTAATCAAGCCTCAATCACAGCTTTAAATTGTTTTGAATAGGGCATGATACTCTCTCCTTTCCCACGCGTAAATCGCAATACGATTTACAGCACTCAGAATACTCCATAATAGAGGTCGACACGAATATCAGAGACAGTCGCGTTACAAAACAGCTACCTAGCGCCGAGTACATCCTGACTTGTTTCCAAAGCGACAGTTGCAAACAAGTTCGAAGCAGTCAATTATTTTCGCCATCCGTCACGACCGTCCTGGCGCAGAGGTCGGCACAAGCGGGGCGAAATGGGAGCGGAGGCGGAGCGACGCGCGCGGCGGACGGGGCGCGGCCGTTTGGAGAAACACACGTCTGCACAAAGGCCTCCTTGACGTCGACCGGCGCTGAGGGATCTCGCCAAGACACGAACCCACTGTCGCACCAAACGGGGGAGAGGCTATTGGGGGAGTGCCCGAGCTACACTTTCCGATGTCTCACTTTTGTGATGCAGGTCAAATGATGTAATGTGAGAATGTTATAATATTATAGCAATGTTGTTATTCTCAATTATTTCGTATTAAAATGTAACGATATTTTTTAATAATTTCATTCCTATGTCGGTAGAATTTCTTACTTGACATATACTAATTGCTTTAGTCTCTGTAATACTCCTAAGCATAGTTTAATATCGACTGTGCATGCTAGATTAATTGTCTTATATTTTCTATGCATTTTATTTTCATATGCTCCCATATTCATATATTTTCTCATCAAATGGATTTTACTCTGAAAGATCCCTCAACATCCGCAGTATTTCAACGTCTTGTAGATGAATCTTTCATTATTTGATCACATATGTATTGTTGTTTGCCAGTTATTCATTTCACATATAAGAAATCTAAAATACCGTGATATCTACGTAATTATTTTTAAGATGTTGACAACATTATTGTTATTACTATTATTATATTATTTTTATATTATTATTATAATAACTATTATATTTATATTATATTTATATTATATTTATACTATTATATTTATCTTATCAATATTATTATTATTATTTATTATTGTAGGAAGGATTTCATAGCCTATGAATGAAGACGTGATCCGAACCATGTTGACCACCCGATAAAATGTTACAGATGAACGAAGCGGCAGAAAAGCAGAATATAAGCGGCAAAAAAGATGAAAACAAACGAAATGACACACAACAGAAACAGGAAAGGAAAAAAGAGAAAATAGTAGAAGAAAATCGGCTCGTGAAGCACATTTTCAGAAAATTGAAAAAAATAAAATAAAAATTGGAGATGGTGCGAAAAGTAACAAGAAAGAAATAGGCACAATAGATTTTTGCAGATGTGTAAAAATAATAGAACAAAAAGAAAGAAACTCTAATTGGTTGATTACGTCGTTTTTCCGGTTGCGTCAAATTCTATGGTCATTAGTATGGCAAGATAAACGAAAATTTTAAACAGAGACGTTGCTCGTGAAGCCGTGATAGGTACACTTCCACTGAGGTACACATGCCTGGTAGAAGCTGAGATGACAACTTACACGTCGCATTGCGGGATTTTCGCCTTTTTTGCAAAATTTTTCTTTGGTAACATAGTACCCTGACCCTAAA
>BOPP01000044.1:1885651-1902858 GCA_017312745.1 Gryllus bimaculatus
TGCCGGCGGCCCGTCACGCGTCTGCGACGCGCGCGCCGCCGCCGGCCGCCCCGCCAACCTCCCTCGGCGCGGCGCGGCCTGGCCTGGCCCACCTCGCGCCGCGCCGCGGGGGTGGCGCAGCCCCTAATTGGGGGGCGCTAATTGCGTCGCCCTCGGCGAGCGGGCCCTCCGCCGCCGAGGGCGCGCCCGCGGAGCCTCCAGGTCGCCCTTGGTTTTACGCATTTCCGGACGGGCAGCAAACAAGAAGCGGTAGCTGCAACATTGTAATGGCGTATGTAGTCTGTGTGATTTTATTCTTCTGCTTCCAATTGTGTGTTTGAACGGTACTAGTAGTACAGTACAATACTAGTAGAATTTAGAATTATATTTGATTGCTAATTTACTACATCAAAAATTAAAGATCTGATTGTGTCTTTAACAAAAATAAGAAATCGATTCGAAGATTACTATATCTGGCATATGTTTGTCATTAGGGCATGCAGTTTCATTAATTATGAAATAGGACGATCACTAATAGAAATTTAATGTCTAATGTTATTGGTCTCTAAGCATTATTAATGTGAATACAAACTGACGTTATCGACCTTCATAAATTAATAATTTTAAAATGAACAAAACGTTTAATATAGGGTAATATTCACGTATACGTCACCCCATATATTTTTACTGTTCTAAGAAGTACGTTTTGTATTTAATATAAAACATGAAATCACTAATTTAACAGATTGCAGTGGTATTCAGTTAGATTGATTATTTCGTTCATTAGTCCCCTAAGTATAATTTTAATCGCGGGAGGTGACGGCCATCTTCCTGTGCTGGATGGTGAGATTCGTCACAGACCAACACGTCGACTTGCGGATGTTTTCCAGCCAGGCTTCTCCCAGCTGTGCATCACACGTCAAGACACGCTGAAAGCTCCCTACTGGTCTCCATAAATATGTAATAGTGTAAGTGTAAGAGGTGTAAGTAGACGAGGAAGAAGAAAGAAAGATCGCGTGCGATTCCTGGCCCGTTCGTTAGAGTACTGCGCCGGTATTCGCGTGGGGTCGATCGGAGAAATCACGGGAAACTTTCGATCAGAGCATCCGCTAGATTTTTTTCTCCATACAGTGGTTGAATTCGACCTACCAATCCGGCTTTTGTCGAAAATGCGCCTCCGACAAGTCTCCGATTCTAGTACCGACCAGTCAACGATGCGCAAAAGGCAACTATGCTGTGTGCTTCATTGATTATATTTAATCAGCAGCAACGGTATTGCGATGAGCTATTGCAATAGGTATTTATAGTGAAGTAAATATATTTACATCTAAAATGTTCAAGATCCAGTTCTAAGAAGCGTTACCCAGATAGGAAATCGGTTTAGGCGACTGAAGACATCAATTGATATCACTGCAGTGCCTCTGACCACGAGGGCTTGTGTTCGCGTTCCGGTGATGGCGAGATTTGAGAACTAGCGAGGTAGCTTTGTCGAATTTAGTCACTAGTTAGATAGCTAGGTTCGTGACCCCTAGCAAACGGGCCATGGACTGCACGCATCTTTCCTTCCGCTTCCTTGTTCTTTCCTATCCCTTATTCTTACTTTCACGCTTACATAAACGAATTACACTGCATTACTTAGTGCGGTGCAAAATACATATTTTTAGTTTTAAAAGACGTGAAATCGTATGAAAAGTTGGGGAATTAACTAAGTCAATTAAATATATTTTTTATTTAAAAATAATCGGCATTCATTTCTATCGACATAATCAATTTTCCAGCATTAAAGCATACAACAAAACAGAACATGATCAAGAAATAAAATTGATAATGTTGTGAAACAAGGCCTAATGTACTTTCTACTTCGTTTTTTAAACTAATATGTAGTTTCACGCATCAATAATAAAATATCTTGTATAAGTATTTGAAAAAATATATTTTATTGAAAGACTAATATCACGAACAAATAAAAACGCATACTAAATGTAAAATTTAAGGAATCACGCTTATGCAAAAATTCTAGGTATGGCGACATATTTCACTGAATGCATATGTTTCTCTAACATAATAGGTTATGTGTTCGAAAATAACCATAAAATTATGTAAATGTGTGCAAATGTAACATAAATATATAATACGATATTTTACTTGATATAAAATATATTTTATATGATGAATGTACAATATTGCATAGATCAATTGCTAAATACATGTTCGTGTAAAAAAATTGCAACATTGTTGACTACGTCAAGAACACTGTACTTCTGTGAGTGTACGCAACCAGAACGCTATGCAGAAGAAATTCCTCTTCAGTAAACTTTGAAACATGTCAAGGCCCAAGCGTGATGTGATATGATCAAATAGTTTAATTTTGCTTTTTACGGTTATGACATTCTGAACGTCAACTTCTCTCTGCACAAAGTCGAACAATTCTGCCTAAGCGGTAACTTCGCGTGAGAGGGTAGTTCATTCAAAAGAACTTTTCTCACAAATTTGATATAGTAGAAAGCAATATTGTAGCCGAAAAGCGAAGAGATACATGGTAATGAGTCAGTCAAATTTTCAAAGCAAAAAATACTTTTTGTTCACATATTTGTTGTTTTTTTAGAAACAAATAGTTTGTATCTTACGAAATCCGTCTACGTGTAGCGTATGGTTAAAATAATTCCTGTACCAATACCTATAACAATTTTCTCTTCTTTTTATACAATATAGGTAAAATATCAAATCATGGTGTTGATCCAATACTAAATATCGTTATTTTAAACTAAAAATTAGCTAACAATTGAAGATACCATCGTCAGGTAGTCTGAGAACGGCTACTCGCAGTAGCGAGTTATGCAACCCGCAGTTTACCTGTGTATTGCGGGAACATTATATATCACCTGCCAAATTTTCTTACGCGCAGTAATGATAACTTTACTGCATATAGTGGATTACGTTTTATGCGGTATATTGCTTATGATATTAAGAATGTGTTTGTGGTAAACTTTAGAAGTATCGTTCATGAATCCACACAGCTGCAGCAGGTTCTCATAATCATCAAAGACAAGAAATATTTTCGAGGTGATTCTGTTGCTCTAAACTGAAAGGACTTTTCTGCCAATTCTGACCGTACGCATAGTGGGTAGATGGCTTCTGGCCGAAGTGACACCGGGACTAAATGATTTTCCGGGACTAAGTGGATTTGTTCTTTTCAGACATGGATTATTAGGTGAATTCCTTCTTCCGACGCTGCAAAATTTGACTGTTGATTTCAAAGGCAGCAAGACTGATTTAGGTGGCTCAGGGCATCAAATGATGTCACTGCAATGCCTCTGACTGGGAGGACCTAGGGTTCTAGTCCCGATGGTGGAAAGATTTTCGACACGAACGTGTTACCTAGGTCGAATCCAGGGGCTGTCTGAAGGAGATTTCCAGCAGTCTGTTGCTCTGATCGATAGTTTTGCGTAGTGTCTTCGATCAACACCAGGCGACTACTAGATCTGTGCCCTAACCATGGGTCATGGACCGTGCGCTATCTTTCCTTCCTCTTTCTTATCCCATCCTCACCGCTTACTTACACACACTTACTCTTACATCCACTGCACTACCACACGCAGCAGATCGGTCGGGAGCTTAGAGCTTGTGCTGACAGTAGCGGTGTCTCGCTGTTGGCTAATACCTGATTGGCTAAAACCTCGCAAGTCGACGGGTAGGTCGGCGCCTGATCTCGCCACTCAACGGGGGAAGATCACCGCCTCCGTCCGCCATAAAACATGCACTACACTTACGGGACTAGTGGCATCAACCGTTGACGCGACCGGAATCACTAATCAATCATTCAATTAATGAAAGACATCAAGAGGAACATGGTTTACATACAACCAAACAACTCATGATGTCCTTGTTCCCAGTTCGATGTATGACTTGCTCTTCTCGGTGTTGTAGCTCTGTAGATCACGCCCGCTAATGCACCAGCACTCTCGTCCCTTTCTTCAAGAAGTGGCTCGGCAAAGTTCGCATTCCCCGACTAGCAAAGTTTCATCGGCGTCTGCTCTCCTCCCCTCCCCCCGTCCCGCCAGTTCGCGGCCACAGCCCACGACCATCTGCTTCACTTCCGAATGGACGCCCCGTAAATTACAGCTCCTTGCCACGAATGCGGCCCTCTGGAATGTTGCTTTTTGGCAACATCCGGATTACGTTCGTGACTTTTCACTTTGCGCTCGGAGTTTTCTTTCATAGAATAATTGGAATAGGAAAAACCTTTTTGCTCAATTGAGGTTTTTTCATTGTTTTGCCTTGATGTGGAAATTTTGTGACAGTCACAAAAAAATGTGTGTTAGACCTGTCACAAAGTTGTTTTAATAATTGATTAGAAATGTAGTTTACTGATTAATTTGATTAAAAATTGATCAGGTGAATGGTTATGGAAGCAATACCCAGTTAATGTAAAAATGATTAACAAGCAATGCAGTAATGGTTTCATTGGTAAAATTGGTAAACTGTTTCTGGCGTAACATCGCTCCAAGCCTTTTGACATCGAACGTGGAGTAATTCTACATTAACTTAGTCAGCATGCGTCGAGTGAGAAATCTCTGCCTTGTTTCCGTATCAGCCAGGGGCTCAGCACAGTTGGTATTTGAGGATCCCAAACGGTCACCCATTTAAGAACTCGTGGTGTCTCGAGCTGCTTAACTTCTTGTACTTCACGGAGCTTGGTTAAGAAGTTCGGCTACCGGCGCAGGGCTTGCCTCCCTCTGTCGAAACTAATTTTCAATTATGATATTACTCGGAGTCTATTGGGATGAATCAAAATGCATTTAGTAGAAAATGTGATGGGCTTTAAGAAACTTCCATTCTACTTTCGAGCGTTTCAGAGATATTCACGAAAAACTGTGTGGACTTTTGCTCTATGAGGAGAGAAAGTGAGAAACGGTATTCTCTTAGTAAACCTCACGTTGACAGTAATTTTAATTTTGTACTTAACTTTTGAGGCGTAGTTTTGCGTTATATTTTTATTTTCGCAGAAAGCCTTTACGATCGCATTGCGGCCATCTTAAGTGCGATTCTAACGCAGTTGGGGATCTCCGTTCAAACAGTATTCTTATTTATAAATAACAAAAATACAAAGACATATAAAAATTTAAAACGACTGGAGCTACATAATGGCACAGACTTTCCCATATTTGTTTTTTATTTCCTTTGGTCTCGACTAGCTATTTGAACTTGCCCCATTCTCTTGCCTGCTGCTATCTACCGCCGCCCAAGGTACATTTTTTAGAACTTTTCTCAATTTTCCGGTTTCTTAATAGTTGAATCGAATTATTACCTCAAGAATATTAAAGAAAAATAAAACCTCGTCCTAAATGGAATTTTTTTGTGGAACATATATAGAACTTAAAGGTGTTTAAGCGTTACTGTGAATGCAAAATTTGAAGCTGTTTTCACAGATAACTATAGAATTTTTGAAAAACTTCATGTAGCCATTTCATGCACTTCCAGTCCAAAATGAAATAGTGTTTACAAGTTGCTGGAAATGAGCATATCAACAGCGTGAGAGATATTTCAAAACAATTACATTTGTGTATTTTTTAAAAACAAAAGAATGCAGCAAGATTAAGTCTATGGCATATTAAACAGTGCCATAACTGTTTCACCGCCAGGGGCTAAGCGGGAAGAGAGGTATGCGGACTTTCCACCCATGAAAAATATTAATATGTAGAAGTAATATTAATATTTCAAAAGAAAACGTTCTCAAACCTTGCAGAAATAATATTGGGAAAGATATTCATCGAAATGTTGGAGATGAAATAAAAATACCTATTTTGTATGAGAAATGTTTTGATTCCATTTGGTCCAAGAATCCATGATAGTAGGCTACGGAGTCCCGCTCGAGGCCTCAATTTAAATTTTGATTTGCCAGGTAAAGTGAAGACTGAACACTGTTGAACTTAAAGCTAATAGGAAAGGAATACTTTTCGTGAAAGAGGAAAAAGAAAAGGATGGGAATAAAAAGACCCAAGAAGAATGGGAAAACTAATTAAACATTAACCAACAATTATTCTGTGTGTCCAGTTCAGAGTTACTTTAAGAGAAAATACGGCTATTGGACGGGAAATTTGCAAACGAACACGGATCGAACTATGAACTCCAACATTTTCCACGTACCAGCTGTCCTTTGTAGCGTGTACTGCACGACAGCAGTATTTCTCTTTTCTACAAAAATTCTAAAATTCTAGTATATTTGTAGATAATTTTAAAAGCATTAGCCTTTGAAGCATGGACGAATTATGCAGTGGAAATGGAAGGATCCGGGACTACCTCATGGGTTACGTTATGCACATGCGTTGGGATATGAATTATATCAGTATTTTATTGTTGTGTGGTCGCCCTTCATGCTCTGTTTCAAATACCTTAATACGTTAGATACTAGTGTTGTGACGCCGCCTGCCGGACACGCTCAACGGTAACATCACTTTACACCAATTATTATCTAGGTTTTCAGAATGTTTCAAAACAACTCCAATGCGTGGAAAGCTAACCTTAGCTTGGGAGAGTCAATTTCGACGCAGTTCCCACGCACACTTAGCTAACGAATCTCAACAAACAGCTGCCAATCACATTGGATGGGGGAGGACCCAGGGCGACGGATAGTGGAAATAAGAATACGGAGAACACAGAGAGAAGAGACGATGGGCACAAGGAAAGCGGACGTTGTATCTAATCAGGATATCGCTAAAGGATCGTAGGCGTGACGTGTAACAATATTCATCAGACAACAGAAGATCGTAAGCTGGGAAAAAGCGAGATGCCGTCTAAATAATTTCAGGTCGGCGCGGATTAATAAGTGAACAGTGACGTGCAATCGCATCGATAATAGTTGCAACCGCCCACGATAAACGCGCGCCCCACGCGACCACCCGCGGACTGACCTAAGCGAAGCCGCTACTCAACACCGAGAGCAGCTGCTCCTTGGACTAGCAGAAACCCTTTGTGGGCTACCACTCCACGCAATTTCTTGTTCTGCCATAAGGATTGCTCCCCTGGGCGGACACCTAAGCTCAGTGTTCTTTATCCTCACCCAATTACACCGGCGCACAAGTACGAGGGTTTGTCTTTTATATTTCAGGATAAGTGAACAAAAACTAATACTAATAATCGAAAATTACTTTATTGTTTTTCAAATATTCCCCATGAAGATCTATACACTTTTGCATGCGTTTCAACCAATTGTCGAAGAACTTTTGCCACTCTCATTGAGGTATCTCCAAAACATGCATTCTGAATGCAGCAACCGCTTCTTCATTGTGCCAAAAAATACGTTTGACCTCTCAGTTTGTATGTTTACGTACGGGAATAAAAAAGAACAGTCTTTTCAGTGCAAGTCAGGACTATATGAACGGAATGACGTCGATATATTATCGAGTGTTTGCTGGGTGCTCAAAATGCATCAGTTTGGCCGATGTGTTGAGCGCGATGTGTGAGAGCTCGCATTGTCGTGGTGAAGAGTGATCCGTCTTCGGCGGTTGGTTTTCCTGGTTTCTTGGACGACAGCTGGCAAACAAATCGTGTACCACTCAAAATTGACTGTTCTGTGTTTTTCTAGTGGTACGGTTGCGACATGTCCAGTTTTTCCCAAAAAACAAGCAACCATCTGTTTGGAAGAGCTTCGTGCGCGAACTTTTGTTAGATTTTGCTCATCTTGAAATACCCATACACTCGACTACTGCTTACTTTCGGGCTTATACGCGTAAATCCACGATTCATCACCTGTAACGATGTCATAGACTGTTTCTAAGCACTGCAATCGTATTTTTTGAGCATTCCAACCGACACGAGCCTTTTTTTGAGCGATTGACAAATTGTGTGGGATCCAACGCGAACTAATTTTTTTGACAGTCAAATGTCCATGTAACATTGAATGTATGCTGGTCCCACTAATGCCTAAAGTTGTCTCAATCTCACGATAGGTCACATGACGATCTTGCAATATCAGTTCACGCACAGCATCAATGGTGTTCGGAACAACAACTGATTTTGAACGACCTTCGCGAAATTCGTCTTGGAGTGAACTACGACCACGATTGAATTCACCATACCATCGATAAACACTGGTCCTTGATCGAGCTTCATCGCCAAAAATTGAATTAATTTCATCCATGCACTATTGCTGAGTTAATCCACGTCGAAAGTTGTAAAAAATAAACGCACGAAAATGTTTACGATTTAATTCCATTTTTGGGCCAAGTTGAATCTTTAAAATCCCTGTAAACAACATAAATTGCGCTCGTATGTCAAAAAGTTTTGAGTACGTATAACCTCAAAACATCCAACTTTACTATAGAGCTGTCAGTGGCCAGATTGCAACACCAGGGTTGCCAAATACCGAAACATAAAAGGCAACATTCGCAAGCCGACCTGCTGCGCCCTCCTCTCTAGAACGCACTGTGCTCTCTAGGCAACCTTCCCGTTCAATGACAGCATCCGGCCACTGCCATTACGAAATCAAGTCACTAACTGAGGGCCACTTGGGCTAAGACTCGGGGGGCTCGGTTCCCCCAACCCCTGTTCTCACTGCCTCCCCCTTGAAGCTATCGACGCGAGTGCCGCCGGAAGCTAGGCATCCCTGTCAGAGGAGTCCATGCTCCTCGTCTGGAATTTTTTATGTGGGTTTGGGTTTCTCCTCCAGCTGTACAGAGTATGCCGGCTAACGAACCCTTCACTCAATCCCGCTCAAAGTCGGTGGCAAGCCAACTACTCATTGCCGCCATCTTAAAGCTATCGACGTGAGTGCCGCCGGAACCTAGACATCCCTGTCAGAGGAGTCCATGCTCCCCGTCTGGACGTTTATGCGTGGACCGCCGTCTGGACGTTTATGTGAGGACCGCCAGTTGTTCAGAGGATGCTGGCAAACGAACCGCACACTCAATTCCGCCCAAAGTTCGATGGTGAGCAACCCACTCATTGCCTCCTTCTTGAAACAAACGACGTAAGTGCCGTCGGGTAATTTAAGTTCGAGTGGACGTTACTTCGACCAAGATCCTCAGGCCTAGCAACCTCGCGTTGTGCTATCCGAGTGGAGGTCTCTATCGCACCGTTAAGCGCGAAAACACCAGCTGTCCCCCGGAATTCATTTGTCGTCTGGCATCAAGAGAATGCCATAGAAGCGGAAGTCATCAGCCGACGGACACTAAAGGAAAGACGGATTCGTAGAGCCAGAGAGAAATTCTATCAGCTGATAATACATGTAAGGTCAAATTCACATATCCATAATGATAACGTGTGTACTATTACTGTCACCTTATCTAAAATAATAGTTCACTCTATAATTTAGAAGAATTAATATCAAGACACAAAGAGAGGATGGAAAAAAAATTATATGTAAGCCAGTTGGATGCACTCTGTTAAAAAAGTGTGTGGCGTAATTTTTTTTCAAAGGGGAAATTAAGTCCAGATATCCCTCCTAGTCCCCCCCCCGAAGTCAGTCTATGGATCTGTACGAGATATATCCAGATCCCCGTTATCAGAGATCGATAATAATCGATGGCGAGGTGAGTATTAAATCAGACGATCACCGCTAATCTACGCCCGCGCTGCCTGGCGCAAATCCCTGGCATCCCTTATCCCTTAATTGTACATCACTGTACATGGTATATGTATTGAAAGTGCAAGTAAAAATTCCATCCATAAATGTGAATGTAATGTGTAATGTGAAAAAATGTAAATGTAAAAATGAAGTGCCATCCATAAATTACGCAACGCAAATTTGGAGTGTTTTAATTCCCCCCTCTCCCCCGTACGTGCTCTTGAACCCCCCAAGCAATTACGACAACATTCCCCTTCCTTGTAAATGTAAATTTTTAAAAAAAATTGATTTACAGTAAAACAATTTGTATTCATTTAATTTGCGTTATATATTATAGTTTATTATAATTAAAGTCGGGAATAGTTTGCGATGCTGTCTGCACCTAACAATAAGATTGAGGGCAATTTGTGAGTGAAGGACGCATAGGCGGGAAACTTTTTCATCACAAGCCATGTACACGTCTTAGTGAATTACGCATGAGAGAGTCCACTACGCCAACTTAAATGGATTCTAAAATATTCTCCTCGTCAGATTTCAACATGTTCTTTGTAATCTTAAAGATTCAATAACAATTAATGAACAAATATTTCCATTTACAGCAACAATTTACATCTAATAACTTTATTTATGTTTTAAAAACGAATTCATTAGATAAAATTTCAATGTTTTAGTATAAGACTCAAAAAAGAAATTATTTTAGCAAATTTTGAAAAATGCAAAAAAAATCACTCTCACGTAACAAACTAATACCCCCTATTCCGTGTAACGCACCATAACGACGCCTAAACCCCCTCTTAAGCGTTACGTATTTCATGGACGACCCCTGACGAAATACGTAGAAGTTACGTGAGAGCTATGAATAGCGAAATCAAGTACAGTTATGGCCAAGACGCGTAGTAGATTCCAAGAAACAGAATGGTAAGAAACGTACGTTAACGTGATTTCTAAAAATTTCCTAAAAAGAAAATTTAGGCACAGTCGTCAATGAGACGTGCAGTACAAGATGTAGATGGTGCGACGCCCGATGTTTTTAAATGGATTATATTACACGAGGATTACATGGTTAATTTACATCTCCTTTATTCCGTGTAACGGTGACTTAAGGCTAAATTACAACCAATTACTTGCAGTTAACATAAGAGGTTGGGGAAACGTATCGAGGTACCTCTGTTTATTTCCTTTCGGAAAACATTTTGAGAAGTACGTGAAATATATATTAGTTTTTAATTCTTGTATTGAGGACTGTAAGGTACCAAGGTGCATTTGTTAATATCCTACGATATTGATTTTGGTTTATTTGTATTTTATTAAAGTTTGTTTTAGACGCATTTTACCATATTGAACAAGCTTATAGTAGCAACAGTCTTAATGTAGATTTAAATATTAACATAGCAATGTTGTATGCCAGATGATTATTTCTGTTTATAAGAGTTTTGAGTTTGTGTAATTTATTTTTAGTTTGGTTGATTTTGATGCCCATATGTAATTTCCAATTAATATGTGTGTCAATGTTTAGTCCAAGATATCTTATTGATTTATATGAAGGGTAGATACCATCTTATTACGACATTGTTTAAAATTAAGGAGGCAGGGGGGTACAGTCTGAGAGAACTTTTTTGCTGCAGTCTTTGTTGGATTAAGAAGAATTTTAGATTCGAATACCCAGCTTTCAATTTGGCAATTGAATTTTGATCTTTATATCTGCTAGTATTGTTCCAGATGATATTGGCTGTATGGCTGGCATATTGGCTGTATCGTCAGCAAACTGTGCAATTTGAAATCCATTTTGTTTGGGGATGTCAAGTACGTACAGATTGAAGAGAGTGAGTGAAAGAGATAATGGTACACCAAGGGCCATTATTGTTTTGGAACTGATGGTTGTTTGCCGTTACTAAAAATTTTTATTATTTAGGAAGTATTTTTAATATATCGCCCATGAAGTGTGGGGCCCCTGCTTTTTTTAATTTTATAATTTAATACGTCGTGCTAAACTCTATCGAATTATACAGAACTAAGAAATGCGGACAACTGAATGGAATTTACCCTATCCATAATAATCAACTTTGAAAAAACATACGAAAAATATTTCACGTATATCAAATAATTAAAATTAAAAGCTTATACAATACACTAGGTATTTTTCCTTATTGATATCTTATTTTGATTACTTCCAGTAATTGCATTATGTCCAATAATTTGATTACTATTTGATGTTTCTTTTCTTAATAACAGGAGACTCCCGAAGGCGAGTAGTAGTGGCAATAAGAATCGTCGAGTTACTATAAGTGAGCTAAAGTTGCGCACAGTCATTATAAAGGCGCGTAGTAGAGGGCGTGAAGCAACGAAGTGCTAAGTCGGGGAGGTTAAATCGATTTCCGCGGGTGCAAAGAAAAGGCTCGCTCACGTGCGGTAGGCTTGTCGTGGTGTTGGAAGTCAAACGGGGGCGCGTAGGGACGCAAACAGGGGGAGGGCATGGAAACCCTTCATGTTGCAACGCGAAATGTTGCAAATATTGGAGTCAGCGCTGGTTGAAAACGCGCGGTACCCTTTACAGGTTCAAGTTGTTTCTTGTGTGTTTTAAAGAAGATGAAAGGTAATCGGAAGGGCTCGTTGGGGGATTCTGAGCTGGACAGGTGCGAACTCAACGAAAGGGGGAGGCACAACGAACCTATTAGTAGGCCGTGAAGAGTCGGCGCGTGTGTGGTGGAGACATTTCTGTGCGTTTCCGTTAAGAATACTCTTGGTAGACGTGACGCGGTACGTCTAGTCACGAAGAAAAGGTGGAGGTTAGTGAGAAAGTAAAAACACGAATAGGGCCCCATTTACAGCCATCCCACCAGAGAGAATTTCAGGCGTCACGCATCTCAGAATGACTGTCATTTGTTTAGGTACTAGAACTTATGTGGTGAACTAGGGGTACCCTAATTACATTTGGTTCTGCCAATTATTTTTGCTTGGAATACAAACCAACACTTTCATCATAGCAGCGGAAACAGCTTGAACGTTTGCTAGAGAACGTTTGCTAGTCTTGGCTGAATTTTTGTCTTTCGATGTTTCATTTCTCAAAGTTCTTTCATCAGTGACTTAGGTATTGCAATAATGGTTAATTATATAGAACTAAGAAATGCGGACAACTGAATGGAATTTACCCTATCCATAATAATCAACTTTGAAAAAACATACGAAAAATATTTCACGTTATCAAATAATTAAAATTAAAAGCTTATACAGTGCACTACGTATTTTTTCCTTATTAATTTCTTATTTTGATTACTTAAATATTTAATAACATTACATTAGACACTAACTGGGCTTAGTCTCTCCTATTTAAAGCAGTTTACAATGCTCCTCTAAAAGCCAGTTCGCCATAAACTGCTATTTTTATCAGCCCCCAAATCAAACCCACACTATCAATTTGAGGGTCATGAACTTACGTTCATTTCCTTCGCTTTTCCTCGTCGGAAACATCGTCACGTGTCCGATTACTGGACAAGTTTGAACGCAGAAATGTTGGACTCTCTAGAGAATTGTATTACATTGTCACACAACCAAGCATGAATTCAATAACTGGAAGTTCTGTAGTAACTGATCACGCACTATATGCAATAGAAACTCTTTCCAGGAAGTACAACCATATCCTGACAGTAATCGGCAGGTAAACAGACAGGCACATGCTGACGTGCGCTCATGGGGTAGTGGCGTCGTTCCCGCATGACGCTGCCACGCTCGCACGAGGCTTAAAGGCTATTCGCAGCGAAAACATTTACGTGAGAACATAAAACATGCACTTTTAACGTAAACAAGAACGAAACATTCACAACGACCGTGAACGTGAATGTGGGCACAGCCCCTCATCGATGTTGATACAACAAATACTCGACACAAATCTTCCACATGCAATTGAAAAACATCGACTCTAGATTTGCGATCATGCATAGATGATAATCATTTCGTACTTGAGCGCCGCGAATGATTCTACTGTGAATTTCACGAGCAATTATGATAATAAGAAGTAATTTATGTTCTTACAAACTGCATACGTTTCTAACAAAAACACTCGTGTATTTTCGATCGTCCTCTGGGAATGGTATCTTTCTTCTCAGGTCACGTGATAGTGAGAGTGAAAGCTTACGGCTTGTGACTTTCACATTGACGTCTATGGTGGGCATCTCAGACAAAAGGGAGACCAACTTCTTTTCTGAGCACACTTTTCCATTAAACTTTATGAATGCAAATGTTATTTTGCTAGCAAACAAATAAAATATGCTACAATAATAAAATTATTAACTTTAATGACTGCATCACACCTTGTCTCCGTGGAGCTTTCGCATCAAATATTAAATAACAAGCTACGAGAAGTTGAGCGCTCCCCAGCGAAAAAAATAAAATAAAAATTCTTGAGTGACCAGGTATGCGCAGCCGATCTTTCGTGATTTCTATAGGCTAAAAAACAACATTTAATGTTATTATAGTAGTAAGCCACAATTATGGTAAATTCTGTATGAAAAGCTTTGATAAACTTTTGTGACAAAAATGGCGTGAAAATATTAAAATAGCTTACTATTCCAAAACATCCCCGGAGCAATCAAAAGCACTTTTAACTTATCTTGAGACACTACTAAGAATAAAAATTTTTCAAAAACACAATTCAATAATGACTACCGCGATATAAGTGCCAGTTGATTATCGTTGATCTTCAACCGAAGATATAGTGAAATGCAACTGACGGAGCCATCCGGTGACAGCGCCATATCGTGCATGATTGAACTCGTTTTACTGCCACCTCAAGCGACTCAAAAGAAAATAAATTCCTATTCTATGCACTGTGGACCTTTTGTAATCAAACAAACAATCAGGCAACCCTTCTGTATATTTTGGAAAACGCACTTTTTTTCAGCTAGATGCCCCAAATTGCACAGTGCGCAGCGTGAAGAAGCGATCCTGGCGTGCCGCAGGGCGATGGAAAGGACGCGAACGACGACAGCGATAGCGACGGCGACGGCGACGGCGACGGCGACGGCGACGGCGACGGCGACGGCTACGGAGGCAGCAGCGGCGGCGGCGGCGGCGGTGAGGCGCTCCACGGAAGTCCCCTAACAAGCCTTCACCCTCGCCTCCTTCATTTTACCTTCCTCCTAACCGTCTTACCTTCGCCTACTTGCGTGAGGTTTTTCAACTACTTGGGGCAAGGACAGGTGACTCAACTGATGTCACTATGACCTGGAGGCCCTAGGTTCGAGTCCCGACGGTGGCAGGATTTTCGACACTAACTCGTAGTTAGCCAGGTTGAATTCAGTCGCTGTCTGGAGAAGAATTCTAGCGGCGGGCCCGGCCGACTTCTCTGATCGGAAGTTTCTCGTGGTTTCTCCTATCGACATCAGGTGAATGCCGCAGCTGTATCCTAACTAACGGGTCACGGACCGCGCGCGAACCACCCTTCCCTTCCATTGCCCTGTCCTCAGTGCTCATACCACACAGGTCGGGAGACTAGAGGCTTAGAGCGTGTCCCGCTGGTGGGAGGAACTTGATGGGGAAAACCACACTAGCCCACAGGTAGGTCGGCGTCGGGTCCCGCCATCCAGCCGGGAAAGATCACCGCCACCTTCCAAAGAACAAAGCGCACACTACACTTACGAGAAAAAAAACCTTACCCCTACAAAACCTCCCCGAAAACAACTCCGGACGAAAAATTCAATGATGCAAACCAAATTTCAATCCGACTCATAGTTTCGGATTTACACGTAAAATAAAATTTGCACCTAAATTCAGATATTTAGTGAAAAAATTGAAAAAAAAAATTAAATTAGTATCTTCTCGCTGGAATCAATCCGCCTATAAGTTTCGAATATACGGGTAAAACAAATTAAGTAAAAATTGAGAAATTTGGTGAAAAATTTGATGTCACTTAAATCTAAAATCACGTATGAGAGTACAACTCTCGACGAGAAATTCAATGGTGAAAACCAGGCTTAATTCCGCCTATCAGTTTCGGAAATACGCGTGAAACAAAATTAGGGGAAAATTGAGAAATTTTGTGAAAAATTTGATAAAAATGAATTTAATCGCTTCCTTCTAAAATTACGTATAGGAGTAACACTCTCGACGATAAATTCAATGGTGCACACAAGACTACAATCCGACTATTGGTTCCGGAATTAAACGTAAAACAAAATTGAACCTAAATTCAGATAATTAGTGAAAAAATTAGAAAAAAAATAATTTTGTAGCTACTCTCTGAAATCACCTATGTAAGTATAACTCAAAACGAGAAATTCAATAGAGTAAACCTAACTTCAGTTCGACAAATAGTTTCGGATACACACGTAAAACAAGATTGAACCTAAATTCAGATATTTAGGGAACAAATTTGAAAAAAATTAATTTTGTAGCTTCTCTCTCAAATCACGTATGAGAGTACAACTCACAACGAGCAATTCAATGCAGCACACCAGACTTATATGCGACTCATAGTTTCGGATTTACACGTAAAAGAAAATTGCACCTAAATTCAGATATTTAGTGAAAAAATTGGAAAAAAATTAAATTAGTAGCTTCTCTCTGGAATCAAGTATTAGAGTACTACTCTCAACGAGAAATTCAAAGGAGCAGACTATATTTCTATTCGAATATTAGTATCACAAATACACGTAAAACAAATTATAACCTAAACTCAGATATTTAGTGCAAAAATTGGATAAAACTTAATTTTGTAAATTCTCTCTGATATCACGTATGTAAGTACAACTCTCGCGACAAATTCAATAATGCAAAGCTGACGCAATGCGACTATTAGTTTCAAAATTATACGCTTATTTCAAACGAAGCCCAAATCCCAGAATTGGGGCAAAAAATGGAAAAAAAATTAATTTCGTAATTGCTATCTGAAACCACGTACAACTCTCGACGGGAAATTCAATGGTGCAAAGCAGACGTCAATTCGAATATTAGTTTCGAAATGATAGGCTTGAAATAAAATGAAGCCCAAATCCCGAAATTCGGGCAAAAAATGGGAAAAAGCTTAAGTTCGTAATTTCTTTTTGACACCACGTATGTAAGTACAACTCCCGACGAGAAATTCAATAGTACAAACCAGACGTCAATCCTAATAAAAATTTCAAAATTATGCGCTTGAAAGCAAATGAAACCCAAATCTTGAAATTCGGGCAAAAAATGGGGAAAAACTTAATTTTGCAATTTCTTTCTGAAACAACGTACGTAAGTATAACTCTGGACGAGAAATTCAATGGTGAAAACCATACGTCAATCCGACTTTAAGTTTCAAAATTATGCGCTTAAAATCAAATGAAGACCAAATCCCGAAATTGGAGCAAAAAATGGGAAAAAGCTTAATTTCGTAATTGCTTTCTGAAATCACGTATATAAGTACAACTTTTGACGAGAAATTCAAAGGTGCAAACCAGACGTCAATCCGAGTATTAGTTTCAAAATTATGGGCTTGAAATCACATGAAGCCCAAATCCCGAAATTGGGCAAAAAAATCGGAAAAATGTTAATTTCGTAATTTCTTTCTGAAACCACGCGTGTAAGTACAACTCGCGACGAGAAACTCAATGGTGCACACCAGACGTCAATCTGACTATTAGTTTTGAAATTATGCGCTTAAAATCAAATGAAGTCCAAATCCTGAAAATAGGGCAAAAAA
>BOPP01000044.1:1904487-1937303 GCA_017312745.1 Gryllus bimaculatus
CACTTAAATAACAAAACGTGAGGCGAAAGGAGCTCACGGTTCTGCAATGAAATGCAGCAATAATGAAGAAAATAGAATCTGTTGTTTTTTTTTCTTGTCTAATAGAGTAAGTACGAGGTGTGGAGAAGCCGCACGCGGTCCGTGGCCCCTTCGTTAGGGCATTCGCCTGGGGTTGATCGGAGAACGCGCAAAACTACCGATCAGCGCAGCCGGTTGAGAGAATTCTTCTGCCGACAGCGTAGAGGCTGAATTTGAATGAGTTGTCTACCTAGCGTCGAGCATTTTGACACCGTCGGGACTTGGACCTCTTAGGACCTCTCGACCAGACACAGCAGTGACATCAATTGATGCCCTGATCCACCCAAGCCGATCGTAAATCGCGGAAAAGGGCGTACATGGACGTTTTCTTGCGGTGATAAGTTGTCACGCGCTCTACCAGACCAGACAGGGCTTTGCGCAAAACATCGCCAGGAGGCGCGCGTGGGCTGTGCAGTCGGGATGCGACATCTATAACAAAACATCAATGTTAGCAAACATAGATGCTCTAAATTAAAATACCGATGTCAAAAATATATCGACTAAAAACCATACATGTTTTTCAACATCGATGTTTTTAGACGCGCTTAATAACATCTAACATTAAATTAGTGTGCATCAAAATTTAATGCTTTCGTTTATCAATTCGACGAAGTACGAGAAGGGGAAGGCCTTACCCCCCAAAGCGTATTTCTTGACCACATCTCAATGTTCGAAATGAACATGAAAGTAGAAATACAAGGGCATGGAGGTCATCTCGAGTGACAGAGTTTGGTAGATGAAGGTATAGTGCAAGCAGCATTCTTTGGGACCATAACATGAACTAAGTGTTACCATCAGCTATTATTTAATAGTAAACTTTTACAGTATTATGATCATGGGATTTTTTTATTCAGAAACAAAACATCGCAAATTGAAAAATATCGGTGTTAAAAAAACAAGTGCTTTAATAAACATCGCTGTTTATTTCTACAAAAACATCGATGTTTTGAAAACATCGTCATGGCTGTCGCATGCCCACTGCGCAGGCCCCGCGCGGCGTGGGAGCAAGGGGGCGCGACGGTCGCAAGCAACTCGGGAGGCGCCGCGAGTAGTTACAGCAGCTGTTGCAGCGCAGCCGTTGCTCGCAGCAGGTTACACACTCGATGGACGACCTTCGGGGCCTCTTACGCGCTCTTATTGTCTGCCTACAAACGTCATTCTGCGGCCTACATTCTCATGTAAGCAATGGACATGTGGATTGTTTCATAGAAGTTAAGGAAAAAGAGCATTCGTTATTGAGTTTTTGGTAAAATACTTGTACAACTTGTGAAATTATTTTTTTAAATTGAATTGAAGAAATATTAAACTATTTAAGTTTGTGACTCTATGTCGTAGGGAAAGAAAGTGGTGAAATCGTGAACCGAAAAACGTCTATTTTTTACCGAAAACTCTTATTGCCGGGCCCTGGTAACGAAAAAGTGGATAAATCTTGTTTCAATGTGTATTAAATTACTTCCTCTATCGCATTGTATAGTGAGAATCCGTTTGGTGAGAACCTGAAGCCGAAAAATCGATTGGCAGCAACACATCCGTCTCTCCGACCATCCGTCGTAAATGCTAGCACCTAAAATGTATAATGACATTGAAAATGGTGGAGTTCACAGGTCTATAAGCCTACCGCTCTGACAAGAGTACGTAACAAATCGGCGCCGTCTTTCTTCGCAGTCTTTCTGTGACCTTATTAGGCGCGTGGTATCTGGTAGTCTCATGTGTCGCACGTCAAAGGCAAGACGGGTTCGTGACCTGTCGCCCTCCACCTCATCTGGAGGTGAACTTACTACCAGATGCAAAATCGTTCAACACAGTATGTCACCAAGTCTTCTAAACTTACATCTTCAACTCTAAGATATGAAGTTCTTAAACCGCAGTGGATCTTCCAGACCCATGCACGCCTATCGAAAGGTTAACACACGAACAAATCACAATCTTCAATTCTGTAGTTTTGCGGTGTTAACTTTTTGAAATTTTCTGAAACACGGAGAGTTCGCCGCAAATGGAACGGATAACACAGTTTTAACCGTCCTTTGATACATACGAGGAGAAAATTTAGTCAAAACATTTGGAGTAGTTTTTGTGATTACAAATGTTTAAAAATATCCTAAATTGGACGCACGTGTCGCGAAAACTATTCACATTTCGAAAAATTGAACAAAATCTTCCTTTGTGGAGCGCCTTCTGCCTATTTTGTGGTGGACAGGACGACAGTGCGGAGCCAGCGCACTGCGTGACGGCGCAGGGAAACTGTGGGGAATAGTTCTCTAGCTCCCCGCCAGGGGGACGTTGTTCCCCTCACAGGAGTCGCTAGGCAGCAGCGGTAGGGATGACAAAAAGACATCGGTGTTTTTAAAACATCGATGTTTTCGAACATAAACATCAATACTATAACAATGATGTTTCCTTCAGCTCGATGTATTTGTTCAGAAATATCGATATCTTCAGAAACATTTCTCATGATATAAATAAAGTTTACAGTATCATTTTTTTGTGAACAGCTTACAATCAACCGCCATTGGCAATACTCACTTTCGTCGATCCCCAAACGGCCCGAAACCGTTCGCTGTTCGCAACTTTTCTCAAGCGCTATTACCTTTCCTAATGATATTTTACGTGTAATCCGTTATATCGTTCAGTTGCATTTTGAACCTTGACTACATAGAATATTAAAAAATGAATATAGCAGTCAAATGCAAGGCAAATTATACATTAAACTAATACTGACGGGTTATGTATTGTGCGGACGTCGCCATTTGTATATTTTAGTAAGTCCGCTTGAAATAACAAATGTACAGATCATTTTAATTTTAAGTGAACTCTAAATTAGCACGTGCTCCACTAGTTCAGGAATGGTTAGAACACCTATTTGGCCCTTGAAAGGAATTGCATTGTAGTGCGAGATAAAACACGTTCTTTTATAATACCCCCCAAAAATTAATGTTCTAAATAGAGCACAAGAGACATGGTTAATACAAATAATTTAGTTCAGCTCATTGACAAAATAAAAAACTTTCACAAACTTAAAACCTAAGATAACAGAATAAACCAAAGCGCGGCTTCGCAGTTCTAAATTTCTTAATAATTCTTTCTTAAAAAGTGTTCTTTTCGCCAAATTATGAAACTTATTAGCTTAACTACGAGCAGCATCTCGTTAGGAAAAACGTCACCGGTTTTCTTCGTAAACACCTCTACAGCACAGTCAGGTCGCCTTGTATTCGGGGCCAATGCCGGACTCAGTCGGCTGCTCGAAGGCCGTTCGCCGGCTGCAGGGGCGTCTCCAGCAAGTCAGGGCAACGACTCGATCCGTTGTTGGCCAGGAACTCGTATCAGACGCTCACAGCGTGAGCCCCGACCTCGATGCCAATCTGAACGCACTTACGACGGTTCGAGAGGCGGCAGCTCAGCGTTTCGTTTTAAAAGAAAGTTCAAGAGACGATTATAACCAGTAGTCGCCATAAAAAAAGTAAACTGCGCTCACAACAAAAAGAACGACTTCGACTGAATTGGCGCGAAGCGTATCTGCGCTCACGTCAATCAAATTTCGATCAAATAGACTCGAGGAGCGTGGCTGCGCTCACAACAATCAAATTATCACGGATTCGGATAATGCCTCCGACGATCTGACTTACAAAATGTCTGGCCATGCATCCTGATATTTATAATTTATTTTACGAAACACACACACACACACATCCTGACATTTATAATTTTTTTTAACAAAAATACGCATACACGTGACTCCGCGTCCTGCGGTCTACTCTCTCGAGTTGGCACAAACCAACTGGTTTCTTCGCACTGCCCAAGTCACCTTACTTCCTTGTTCTAGAACCAAGCGTTGTGGTTGGCCGAAACCTATTGCGTCTTATCTTCATTTTGTCCAATGTACTCTCTCACTAATTTTCATCAAAAAGATATGTATTAGTTATTAATTAGTATTTTTAGTTATTTGTTTAAGATTAAAGCCCTTCCTTTCTGCAAAAGCCAAATCGGCTGCAGAAAAACTCAATGTAGCCCATAAAGACAAATAAATTCCCGCCTCTCCAGGGCTACTGGAAAGGGGAATATAGAAAAAATGCTCATTTTTATGTAACTGAAAACTGCGCAATTCCGGTGCAACTACAGAGAGGGCGGGTCGGGGTTGGGAATTTAATTGCGTCGGAGGGAAGGCTGCTTCTACAACAATCCGTGATTTGATTCTAGACCAGGGCCCTGCAACTCTTCATCAAAACCGGGGACAAAGCTCAAGGGTACTATTGGAGGTGCTAGTGACGCCGGGTGCAGCTGCAGGTTAGGCTCGCCAACTTTCCCACATACAAATTGGCTGATTTGTGAGAAATACGAAAAGTGTCTTCTCAATGCTCAATTATTCATAATCTATACTTATAAGAAACCTCTGAAGAAAGCGCGAACGTAGGCGTTATCTTTTGTAACATTATAGCATGCGACCCGCGAACTCACGCAGCAGCCACGCACGTTTTAAGTAACAGTTTAGTTGGCAGCAGTTTCTGTTTTAGTTCCTGTAAAGAAGGTGATGCAGCAGAGCGCGCCACCGTAATGGCCCCCACCACGTTATATGGGAGTTATTGGGCCCTGCTCTAGTCTGCTGTCCGGGGGTGAGGTGGGTGTAGGTTGGTCTGGCGGGACTTCGGCGAGCAAGGGCGTCGTTCAGAAAACAATTGAGAGCGCTGCGCCATGGGAGGGGTCTGGTAGGGCTTCGGAAAACAGGTCGGTTCTCACCTAGAGCTTTGCGTGGGTGAGGAAAAGGAGGCGGCGAGCAAGTCGCGTCTTGCATAAAGGTGAATTAAATTCTTTCATTCACTGGGCTGACGTTATCACATATTAATTTTGTAAAGTTTTAATTATTTTCTAGAGGTCCCGGGGTGGGAGAACATGTGTACTGTCACAGTATCACATAAAAACTAGGCCATTTTACTTCAATACGTTTCATCATGTTTAAAATATCGATATATTAAACATCGTCGATTTTGTTGATGTTTTCATCGACAGCGAAAACATTTTATTGATGTATCGATGTTTTGCTAAAATTTGCTATCACTAATCAGCTGTCAGCACTAAGCAAGCTGTGCAATGTGTGTGCTTAATGTTTTGTTCAAGAATAAGAAGAAGAGAAATAAATATTTTTTGGAAGTAATTGGTATTCATTTTTAATTAGTTCATAAGTACTTGGCGCGATAGCTCGTAAACGGGTTCAGGCGTACCGTCCCTGTCTCGCGGCCATGGGTTAGCGCGTGTGGTGAGCACGTAGACATCCCCACGCCATATTCCGGCCTTCTCAACCTGAAAAGTGAATTTTCTCATCGCCACACAGCAACATTTACTGAGACGTTGCAAGGAAAACGCACGCTTATATCTTGCCTGACCGGGAATCGAAATCGGGGCCGCGTACTGGAGAGCGAGCACGCTGACCATGAGGCTAGTATTTATATTAAATGTATGTATAAAATATGTGTATATTTCTTTCAATACAAGTTGTATTGCAGTGACGGATTTTTAAGAACTTGCGCATTAAATGTTAAGGCAATCCCGGGCGTTGCCCTGCTCTATACACCGTACTCCGAGAAAGTTCTAGCGTAGTTTGAGAAAGGGTAGAAAAATTGCAGGCTGTGAGCATATTGGAGGCATGCGCCCTGTAGTAATCCTGCTAATTTCTTGGCTGCCTACCCGCATGGAAGTCTCCAATTTCTACTCTCATGCAAGCCGCGAAGGGCGTGTTTTTAATGTTTTTATTGAACACTAACAAGCAGGGAAATAAATGTCATTTATAAAATATATTGTAAGTCAACGAAATCGTTTGCAGCCTACCCCCTCGCAAGACTCGAATTTTCGCTTACATGCATGCCGCGAAGCGTGTGTATTTAAGGTTATGTTGAAGGCTAATAAGCAGAGAAATAAATATTATTTAGTATTATTATTAAATTTGCATAAATATGTAATAAAAATGGGCATTTTTCTTACTATATAATATGTATGGGCAGTAGCAGTTTTTTAGTGACGCACTTTTTAGGGAAGGCACGCCCATGCTCGTAGCGATTTTCCGGCGACTTGCGTTTTTCAGGACAGGCACTCTCAAGTGGTGCTTTGCTCAAGGCTTTCGAAGAGTGAGTATAACACTAGCAGGCTATGTGAATTCTTGACGCTCGTTCCTTGTGTGTTAGCAAGAAAATGTCCTTGCTGTCTAGTTTTATGATTGGAGTTTTCACTCACATGCAAGCTGTGAAGCTCATGTGTTTAAGGTTTTTTGGAACATTATTGTGCAAAAATATATTATTTAGTATTCATTAAATTAGTTAATAAGTGTATGTAATAAATATGTGTAAATATATGTTAGGGAATTTGTATTTGCCATTTGGGAGTCACAAAATTAACATCGCAAAAATACATTACTCAAGACCAAAATTGTTATATTAATAAATTGTGTTCTTCAAAATTAGACCTTTAAATAAAAATATGCACTTAAAAAAATAGGAGCTGTTCCGCGCAGATTTTTTAATGTTTTATAATGCAGATTCGAAATTTCCGCTCGTTTTTCTAGAATCTTCCAGAAATCAGGTTTCAATACAATGGGAACGCCGCAACACAGGAGTTTGAAATTATCATAATAACGTCTCATTCTTATGCGGAGTTTTGGGGTGAATGGATCTGAGTTTTGGATTGTCGAATTTGTGTTAATATATTTGAAGGGTACAGGGGAAGAAGGGGCTCATTGCAATTTCACAAAAAATTGTTTGATAGGCTTCATAACTTGTTCAGAAAACTGGCAGAAAGGGTCTAGTTAACAGCGATAATTTCAAATGAAAAAAAACATACTGGGGAAGAATGGACTCATATTGCTGCTGTACTAAAGAAGGGCTCATTGAAGTATTATTAGAAACATTATTTTTAATTTTTCCTGTGTTGTTGGTAGTCCTGTTGGACAGGTGGGACAATTATGCTATTGTCTTGTGAGTCCCAACTGTTAAAACTTATCTATTTTTTCAACAGGACTCATGGTTAAATAGTAGTAGAGAAAACCCCGAAAACTGTCAGAAAAATAACGGTTTTTCATTCTTTCCGAGTTTAGTGTTTGGGTTCTGGCAGGTCGAAAACGTAGCGTTTAACTCAGGGTTGTCCCACTGGCTGCCCACGGTGCCCCTTACTGTGGCCCGCGAAGGGCTTTTAGTCAAAAGTGAAAGTCCCTTGTTGCCATGGCGGGCGAGAGCATCTACGGGGTCAACACCTGCTTCATATTAAAACAGGTGAAGTTAAGACTTAAGAATTTTTTATCGTAAATTCAGAAATTAAAAAGCATTCCAATGAGTTTCACTGTATTATGCATGGTCAGCCGAGACCAACAATAGGGGAAAGTCATGTGTGGATCCCCCGAATTATGAAAATATGGCCCGCAACATTTTTAAACGTGTTGATTGTGGTCCTTGAGGTCTTACAAGTTGGACACCCCTCGTTCAATTGGTGCTTGGGTCCCAAAGAAAAACTATTTTATGACCTTTTTGTCCCGCTAAAATGTACTAGCCAACTGGACTAAAACAGGCTGAAGTGATCATAGAATTTGAAAATGCAACCTCTGTTCTACCACAATTCAACCCTTGCTATTCTCAGACAATTGAGAGACAGGTCATAAAGGAGCATGGGTGACAAATCCTAATTGTTAATAGCCAAAGGCAAATTGTATACAAAGCATGGCTTTCAGCGTGGCAATGCCCCACTTCCACAAAGGCGATACAAGTGGTGCATTCAAAGCATATACTTTCTCGCATTATTTGTAACTTTTGCAATTTAACAAAATTCCGATTTCAACTAAAATGAGACCTGCACTAGTTTTAGCGCCCTTAACTCTATTCGAGAAAATATTTTTTTCTAATCGAGCCTTGTTTTAAAAATGGCATTAACTTTAAGCAAAACTACTCAAATTCAAAAAATTGTATATGACATTATTTTAAAATACAATTTTTGGGACAGATTTTTAAAAAATCTATCATCAATATTGTACTTTAGAAATGTTACTCTCCTGCAATTTGCGAAAATACAGAGTTCGTCGAAAACGTGACAAGTATCATTTTTTTGCCGTGCTACATACAAGGAAAACATTTAAAGCTGTTTTTGAGAAAATATTTATTTGAACTTCCCGACATTTCACACAAAATTGCGCGAAAACTACTTATACTTTCGAAAATATTGTACAAGTACAGTATTTCGTGCACGACCTTGTTTTAAGATCTGTCTTTTAAAAATAGATTTTAATTAAGAAAAAAACTTTTTCTTCAAAATTGAAGTTGTAGGAAGACGCCCCAAAAAATTAACTTTTACTTTATTCCAAATATCAAGGATTTGAATAAAAATAAAGACCTACACCATTCTTCAAAGTGTCCTTTACGTCACCCGAGGACAAAGTTCTATCAAAAACTTTCAGCCGTTTTGAGAAAATTTTGAAAATGTTGAGCCTGCAGTAAAGCCCCCCCCCCAAGAAGATATCCGTCTCAAGCTTCCAGGACCTTGAGTTCATTCAGATCGAACGGGATTTTGAAGAAAATCGTCTGAACAGTTTAGGCAGTAGCGTTAATTACAGGACTGAAGGACACACACACACACACACACACACAGAGAGAGAGAGAGATAGAGAGAGAGAGAGATAGAGATAGAGATAGAGATAGAGAGATAGAGAGATAGAGATAGAGAGAGATAGAGAGATAGAGAGAGAGAGAAATAGAGAGATAGAGAGAGATAGAGAGATAGAGAGAGATAGAGAGATAGAGATAGCAGAGAGAGATAAGAAGAGACTAGATAGAGAAGAGAGATAGATGGATAGAGAAGAGGAAGAGAGAGAGAGAGATAGAGAGAGAGATAGAGAGACGAGAGATGAGAGAGAGATAGAGAGAAGAGATAGAGAGAGAAGAGATGAATAGAGAGAAGAGAGAGAGAGAGATAGAGAGAGAGAGAAGAGATAGAGATAGAGAGAGAGATAGAATAGTAGAATAGAGATAGAGAGATAGAGAGAGGATTAGAGAGAATTAGAGAGAGAGATAGAGAGATGAAGAGAGAGAGAGAGAGAGAGATAGAGAGAGATAAAGAATACAGAGAGATAGAGAGAGATAAGAGATAGAGAGATAGAGAGAGATAGAGAGAGAGAGAGAGAGAATAGAGAGAGATAGAGAGAGATAAGAGAGATAGAGAGAAGATAGAGAAATAGAGAGAGATAGAGAGAGATAGAGAGAGATAGAGAAGAATAGAGAGATAGAGAGAGATAGAGAGAGATAGAGAGAGATATAGAGAGAGATAGAGAGATAGAGATAGAGAGAGAGAGAGAGAGAAGAGAGAGAGAGAGAACCATTTCTCTATCACACCTCTTTTTCGGAATCAAGGACCCACAAAACGTGAATTCTGACTACACAAGTGTAAGAGGAAGTTGTTTACCACAAGATTTATCCCCTTTGTAGTTACCAGGGCCTGACAATACGAGTTTTGCTGTCGAAAAATCGCGGATTTGTTTACCCTGCATCACTTTTTCTTCACTACGTATATAGTAATGAGAAAAAGTTAAATGCAGACCAAGTAAAATGCATACCCAATCTGGGAGCTAGTTTCTTAGAAAAGAGCAATCGGCTTTCTGCAATACAGTGTTGTTGTTGTTTATTTGGAACGAATGATTGGGAAGGACAAGAGAGGAAGAAGTAAATCAAGTCTTAAATTTAGAAGACGATTTATAAGAGAAGGTTAGAAGAAATTCATACAAATATTGGAAGTATCATATCGCGTAAGTACTTGTTGTTTGGAGCAGATCTGGTGGATAATGTGGGTATGGTGGGTGTCTATAGCCTCACGCAAAATTCCGAGTAACGGGATTTGAGGGTTCCATTCGGGATTTGAAGTGAGAGAAATATTCCATAACCGTCAAATTTCAGAAGTGTGAAATTTCGTAAACTTTACTTTTATACACTGGAATTTGACGATATGCAGGGACAACTGGGTCAATTCTAATGATCTTAGTACGTACTTAAATATAAATACACTTCTCTTTCACGGTAAATCATTTAAAATAGTTGTTTAAGTATTAAACAAAATAAAAGAATGCTTTGTTTATATTTTGTAGCGGCCCGAGACCACGCGAGCGTAAGCATCATCGCACGATTCAAAAATCTTCAAGTTATTTCACTTATCAATGTTTTGTCTGCGACGGTCACAAGAACCCATTTTGAAATTCGTTGCCAGGCCGGTGTCTTTCTTCAGTTCATCGCGAGCCTTACACAAGACAACTTCGAATTCTTGCGTCACATTACTTGAACTGACTCTTCGTGTTTATTAATTAATATGATCGCATTCCTGCTTTTGAATTATCGATGGGAAATACCCACTTTTCGTGCATGCGCATTAGATTACGGGCATAATACACCTCTGACGACGTCTATAGCGGCGTATCAGTGTGTAAACAAGGAGACGGGGAGGCTGGTGGACAGATTCGTGGTGCGACAGAAAAGGAAAAGCAAGGAGAGCGTAGACAATGCCGTTAGGCAACCGAGAGGGGAGAAGAAATGCCCATCTCTGGAAATAGTCTACAGGAGTCTTTACAGATGATCGCAGTAACGTAATGAATTAAGAAAACCGCCCGCCCGCAAAACTTTTATCCAGGCCCCATTTCTAAAGTGTAGTACCTTAACATAAGTAGTGTTAGTACCGTAAATAATAAAAATGTCCATTAATAAATTCGAATTCATCAGACTATAATTAGACACCATTAATGGCAAAATCTACATTTATATCTTACATTTATAACATTTTCAAACCTAAATAAATTTCTTACCTTTATTGGTTTAGAAACACGGTTTCACCCAAGCCAAAAAAATCGTTATTCTAGAAGATGCTGTTTTTAATTTTTTATTATACTCATATTAACTATCGCAAAGTGTCAGAGAAAGTATCAAGTAATTAATATTTCTTGCTATCGCAAACCCTTCAGTCTAAAAGTAGGCCCTCTTTTGCCCACCCTCATTGCGGACCCCAACTTTACGCCACTGGATGAGCGTGTGAGTCAGTTGATCATGCCCACCGCCTAATTCAAACTAGTAGAGCCACAGAATGGTAGACTTTCTCGTACTAGTTCGATTCCTAATTTCTTTGGTTTGGGCTAGCTTTTTGGTTTTGCCCTATCCTTTTCCCAGCTGTCATCAATCACCGCCTATCACTTTAAGAATATTATAAAAGAGTAAAAACTCTTCCTACAAGTAAATTTTCGTTGAAAAATTTGGAGCCATTTTTAGCAGAATTCCGCTCAAGCGATACTGTAAATGCGAAATTTGAAGCTCTTTTTCACAGACAACTTTCGAGCTTTCGAAAAACTTCATTGGAAGTCCTTTGAAGCGCGTTCACTCACAAATCAAATAATGTACACAAATCGCTGCAAATGCGGATATTAACGGTGAGCGATATTTCAAAAAAATGGAAGATGCCAGGGAAGAGCCCCTTGCTGTAAGGGAAATCAAGGCAAACCCTAAATTAAGTGCACCAAAATTGCGCTTTTCGTGGATAAATGTCACAGATAAAGAAAAGTCATTTCACTCTCTGCCAGATACTCTACAGGCATGGATACCATGGAAGAATTCTCAGAAAGAGGCCGTTTGTAAGTTAAAATAGCCATGCTCTGAGACTCAAGTTTGCAAACGAGTGTGTTACTAAAGATCATGAATTCTATTTTTTGGCTTGACGAAAGGAAAATTAATCTTTTCTATTTTGATGGTGTCCTTAGAGTACTATGAAGACAGGCCAACACATTATAATGTAGCTAATACCCTGCCTACAGTAAAACAAGGAGGGGAACAATCATGCTTTGGCACTGAATGTCATCAAATAGTGCGGGAAACTTACATTCAAGGGACAAAATAGTTTATAATCATATTTTGAAAATAAATATCAAACAAAGTGTCCATAAATTAGAAATTGCATCTTTCATAAAGATAACAACAGCAAAAAAAGGCAGCACTTTACAAGGAATGGCTAATTTGGATTGTGCCCAAATAGTTGCATACAATCAGCATTTAAACCCAGTCACACATATGTGAGCCTTATTGAAAGTCAGAACAAGACAATACAATATTTCGTCCAAAACGACAAAGAAAATTGTTTTAGAAAAATGGCAAAAAATTAGTCTGGAAGTTAGCTAGTCATGTTAATTCAATGCAAGGGAGATGCAAAGCAGTTATCAAGGGTTATTGAACTAAATATTAGAAGTTGTGTATAACATTTTTGAACTTTTTTCAATGTTTATTACAAGTGTTTTTGTTAATTTTGATTTGTGGTCAAATAGAAATGTGACATGGTTTTGCTTATTGCAATACATTTTACTGTTTGGTCTAATTTACATTTTCGTTTAGTATATATACTCGTATAGTAATAATAAAATCCAGTGTAATTACCTATGTCTTCTTTGTAATTAAGTGTTGTTGTTGTTATTATTATTATTATTATTATTATTATTATTATTATATTATGTGCAGTGCAGTGGCATGAAGTGCAGTGACGTTGTGTAACTGAGAAGAAACTAGTGAGTTAGAAAGACATTACAGCTCGCTGTATCGCAGTGCGGTGAAGTTTGTGAAGTGGAGTTCTATGAAAGATTGCACGGTGAAATGTTCATGTGATTTTGTAAAGTTTGTACAGTTTGTATAGTTGTTAAGTTCTGTAATGTTAGTTAGTGTATTCTGCCACCAAGTTCTCACACTTAATTGCAGAATTATTAATAAATCTAAATAGATACAAAAAATTAATTACCATTGAGAATTACACCCATGTTTACTCTAACTAAATTTTCTGTATCATTGTGTTTCCCAAATATGAACCAAACTGGTACTACATACTCTATATAGTGTCGTGGACCATGACATTTAACCCCACTTGGGCATGCTATCTCCAGTTAAAAGTCTAAACCTGTGTCTAACCATATTGCAGGGTGTATTCCATAATTTAAATAATTTATTTCACTACTAAGATGATCAAGTTTGAACAACTTTCAATTTTCTTACAAATAGTGCTCTACAATCATTTTGTTAAGATTTCTTCCAAAAAAAACCATTTTGACAAAGTATGATTTTCAAACAACCCAATTACTTAAAAATAGAAATAATAGTGCTCAAAATTTAATATTACCGTTTTATTATTAATAATATCATTATTATTACCATATTATTATATTATTATTTGTCAGGGTTGGACAGATTTAAATATTTGTATTAGAAAAGACATATTTTAAATACACTTTGTATTGAAAAAATGTAATTTTGAGTTTTTTGAACATGTATTTAGAATGTATTATAATTCAAAATAAGTGTGTAGTAAAACTTCACTTATGTTTTTCAGGCAATTGAAGGGGGAAAAATGTATAAATGAGAAAAATGCAAAACTGAAATTTATTATTTTTAGCAAAGTAGTCTCAATATTTATACATTATCATTTTCCCAGTTCTTTTGCAATATCTATTTTTTTATTGAGACTCTCCCTAACAACTTTTTAAACATTTATTTTATCTAATATTTAAAGGGGGTTGCCTTTTCCTACCACTCTTTCTCTTTTAGTATTGTGAACACAAAACGACAGAGAAGACGAACTATACTTTGAATAAAAAAAGAGCCTCAGAACCACAAATTACGATGTGAGTCCGCTTGCAAGTCAGTCAGAAAAAATATCGTCTGCCAAAGGTCATCATTGAAGAGTCTCTCCTGAGGTGGAGGTAGTGTATACGCAATGAGGACCTTACTGATGACTAGGAAGTGGATTTTGATGACCTAAAACATTGCCAAAAATGATCAATAAAATGCTTTAAAAATGCCCAAAAAACAAAGAAAAATCACATAAAAATATTGATCAAAATCACTTTAGATAAACAAATTAAGCTGAGCTGATCACTATCAATTAGTAATATATTGTAATTGACAATTACAATATGCTGTTCCAATAAAGAAGTTATAATGCAAAATTATTGTATTTACTGTAGTATGCATATTCAAAACCTAATGGTATTTGGAGTATGTATTTTGTAAATACTTATTTACAAAGTATTTCGGCAAAGTATTTAAATATTTAATTTAAAGTATTTTCTCCAACTCTGAGTATTGTTATTATTATAAAAATAATTATTTTATTATTATTATTTTAGAACATAACTATTTCTTCTAATGAATTTAAAATACAAATTGCTTCCGATGAGAAGCAACTTAGTACTATTCTCACAAACAAACAAACTGAATGTATAACACATTCAAATTCGGTATAAACAAAATCAGTTTATTAAGTCAATTATTCTTTACACAACATACCAACATAAATATTCACAAAAATACAATAAGGAAAATTGTAATGCAGATAAATACAAAATTCACATTTAAAGCAACACTGCAGTTAAGCAATTAAATTTCCCATTATTACTCATCTCTAAATAAGCGTAACTGGTTCAAAACAGTTACTCTCATGAAACAATGGTTTACTTGTAGAAATGTACACCATTGCAAGAAAATTACACAACACAAACTCAAATTTTCTGCATCACAATCCGAGAATAATATGAAAGGCAAGAACAAAATATGACAATCTATAGAAAGAAGAATTATATTTGTATTATTTCCTCTATGGGCACAAGATGAATACACAAAAATATAAGAATTTTCCGTAAGTATGCGTTCAAGGACAACTGGTGATTTGTATCTTAATACTAAATTTACTTGCATCCATTCCCTCTTATTAAAAGGATTTCTTACCAATCACTCTACAAATTTAATATCTAAGTGAAGTAATATAACAGTATTATCTAAAAAATGTATATTGATATATTTTAAATATGTAATTTACACACAAGGCAGTACTTTGTATTATAGTAAAAAGCATATAATTTCACAAGTGCGTTTGGCAGTGATAGGTCATTGACTTCATTAAAAAAAAAAAGCAAAGTTTTTCTTTCACAACATGAACTCAATATAAATTTATAGAATTTACATCAGAAACACATCAAACATTAAATAAGATATTTTTATAATCCTTGTTCTAATATTATTTTTGAATTTGTGCAATAATGATGAATGAACAATCCAATTGTATGCTTAAAGAATGTTTGCCATATTACTTCTCCACCAAGCACTCAAAATTTTAGAAAAACGCACAACTAATTTTCCAAAAACAATTTGGAAAAGAACTTCCAGATCTCAAGTAGTTTTATCATGTTAATTGGGATACTTTAAAACTGAATTTAATATTTTTATATCAAAATAATATCAGAAATTCATTGCCTACAGATTCATCACAATACACACTTCAATCCCCTTTTCTTGCAACAGTCACTTTAAAATTTCATACATGGGAAAAAAATATATTATACTCTTTTTTACAAACGTATCAGTTAATTTCACTTTCAATTTTAACAAACAATTAAAAAATAAATCCAGACATTAAATTAAATGCACTGTAATATAATATTATGAACACAAATTACACTGTAAATCAATTAATTCATTTACATCTTGTTTAGTGTTGTTTATTACGAAAGAAGTTGGCAACAAAAATAGCTGAAGTGTTAAAGCTACACTTCCAACAGTTATATCAGAATATTTATGAGAGATAGTTTAATCTTGAAACTACACTCACACACATATACTCAAGAGTATTACTTCAAAGAAATATGAAAATGTAACGAATAAGTTACATCCCACCAAACAATTAAATGACCCTTAACAAAATATACTGCCTTTGCTAAAAATTTACCCTACTGCTGAGTATTTACTTCAACAAAGTTGCATTGCCTTTGCTATTTTCACAAAATTACTTTAAACTAAATGTTTTCAACACTTTTAATATTGTATTCGTTAATATAATTAACTAATATTTTATAACATTATAATACTATCCTCATTATTAGCAGATAATTGCAACAAAATTATGACATAAAGAAGTTAATCCACATTTTTCAATATTACAAACTATTTTGAAAAAATCAAGAAGCCAAAGAAAAAATTCTAAAAGTATAAAAAAATTTAAAAATTGAAAATTGTTTAAATATGGAAAATAACCTACATTAGTTACTTCCTCATAACTTCATTCAGAACTATTTACCTACATTTATTAAACTGCTCATGGTCACACAATAAAAATCCCTCATGATACACTATCATCAATAAAAAAGGCATTTTTATCCAGGTAAGTTAATAGAAGTAACCTCTGCATTAAATCCTATGCATACATGGAAGAAAAGATCTGCAAGTAAATATAGTATTTTGATATCAATTCATAAAATGTGTATCATATAACTCACTAACAAGCTACAAGACACAACAGGCTCCACACTGCCTGCTCCCTTCCAGCACAAAGAAATATTACTGATAAAATATATGTACTCTTTTAATAAGTTAAATGTCATATGGAAACGTACACCATTTTCCTACACCAAATTGTGTCTGATCTTGCATCTCAGGCTCAATCGAACAAAACTTGTGCAATTTGTTTCAGAATTAAATTCAGCCCACTCTACCTGGTGCGTAACAATTTGTCTTTCAAGGCATTGTCTTCATTAATTGGATGAAAGACTATTATGAAAACTACTCCTGTCACACTACAAGATTTATGAGTAAAATACTTTTTTCATACTCTTTTACATGATATCTTATGCACAGTAACCTGGATACAATTTACAATATGGCACAGAAAATTCTTAGCAACACCACCTCACTTCTGTGCCCTACACATCACCCTTGTTTCAAGGTAAACAAATATAGGAACCACTGTCCACACAAACTAGAAATGTACTCTTACAATGAACCTAAATGAGTCATACAAAATCATTCTTCAGCTCTAAAAGTTAGCTATCATTAACAATAATTAGAAAAAGAACTCCCTTCAAACAAAAATGTTACTGATGTTTTACTCTTTGAAGGTTCTCTTCTATAAATGAATTTCACGCAGTTGGCACAGAAGAGTAAGAAAAGAAATTCTTTGTTCATGAGCATGCTAATCCATTTTCCAATCAATTGTGAACGTTTGGATATCCACACTCTATTCCAGAATACATACTTCTTAACTGTGTGAGGGTCATTAAGCACACTTCGAACTGTACCTCCTGCCAGGCTAAAAAAACCAAACAGCATTCCAAAAAACATTTTATACAAAACATCTGGTTATATTATTAATTCCTGCTGGTTGCACTAATATTTGGCAAATACTTTGGTTACAAAATACTTATGGGCACAATAAAGTGGTCTTCCTATTTAGTGTGGAAAACTGTTCTGCTGAACAGTATTCTTAGAGAATGTTTCTTAAGAAATATTGCCATTCTACTTAACATGAAAACTTTATTTTACTGTTCTGGAATACTTATCTAAATCATGGGCAATGGGCACACTAATCAACACAAGAGATCAACAGACTGAAAAAAGAATATGAAAATTCTTTAATAATGCAAAAGCAAGCATGAGCAGCACCTAGTACACTCAGAATTATTGTAAGGAACAATAATTCAGTTAATTTTTGTAATGAGATTTTTTAAATAAAGGTTTTAATTGAAACAAATACAAACTACTGAACTGAGGAATAAAAGTAAGTACTTTTTTTTAAGTTTTCTTTCCAACTTTGTTCTTCCTAATATATATTATTACAACCTGTAACAAAATTATTGTTCCAAAGTTTTAATTAATGTTCGTTTATATCAACTCTTTTCTTCAGAAATGTGAAAGTTATGGAATTCATTTTTCCTCCTCAGTGATTTCACTTCTCAATTTTCACACTCGCGAGCATTTTTAAATTATTTGAATATACAAAAGCATGTTACGATTCTTTGAAACCTGATGTAACGAGTTTAATATTTGGATATTAGCCATTGAAATCTATTCAAACAATGCTTTCTTCAAAAATGAATCTCTACATGAAAATTAAGAAAACGAAGCATAAATTTTCCCATACAATTATGATAGAAATTCATTGGGACATGATTCTTAGACCACATGCTATGAGTATAAACTTTCTCAAATTGCAGCTATTGACACAATATAAAATTAAGTTTTCAAAAGAAATTTACTGCACTCTAGGCAAAAATTAGTAATTAAATATCATTACTGTCAAACATAATTATTAATATAAATTCAATTGTCTAAAAATATGTTTCTTTTACAATTACATTTCAAGTTGAAATTGTGTCACATTTAAAATATCATGATTAATATGACCTTTATGAAGTAAAATATTTTCAAATGGAAATTAAAACAAAAAATTATGAAGGACACTTTGTTGAGAAGAGTAAAAATAGAAAATTATTATAAATAATACTTTGTCCATAGTAATCAAACAACAAAAACTTGTAATCACAAAAACATTTTTGTCACTTATTTTGTGTTAACTTACTTCTTAAAATTGGAAGGGGGTGCTTATTACACTAACGTAGATAACTTTTTCTTTGATAATCAAAAGGCAATATAGAAATCAGAGATCATTTCAGTCAGAATTCGCCTGCAAAAATGACTGAAATTAAAATTGTTTTCTTTCATTTTGCAAATATAGTGTGATTTAGAATATATGTAGGTCACTTGTGCACTTACTACAATACTAATTTTCTTAATATACACCATACAATACTATCAATTCTTAGAATAATGCACATAAAAATAACAAAAAAGTAATTATAAATAATAATAATAATAATAATAATAATAATAATAATAATAATAATAATAATAATTGCTACTATAATGAAATTTAGATACTGCAAAAAGCTCTTTTAAGGTTGATGTTTGATGTTTTACCTTCCTTAATGACTACATTTTCCACCACATTCTCTTATGTGTAACTCATTGATACAGTCGATTCCTTTTCAAAAAATACATCCTCTATTGTCAATTGTTCTACATAGACAGGTAGTGCAAATACTAATATTACGTGAGAGAAATTCAAATTTAAAAGCTTTTGAATAAAGCATATCAATATATTTACATTGCTATATATTTATTGTACATACAATTAATATAAAAATAGGAATGCACAAGATCGTCAGAAAATAATTCATACTAAAACATCAATTTTTTTCAATAATTACACAAATAGTCATACTCTTTAATTAATAAAGAGAACATGATGTGACCAAAATGAGACCTTACAGGGCATTGCAATGTAATAAATACGTACTTATTTCACAATAATATTTGCTGTACTTATTCTATGCAGGCACATTGTTCTAATTTAATTCTTTAATGTGATATTAGCTTTCATTTAACAAAAATTACATAAAATATTTTAAACATTTTGATCAATTTATTTTGTACACATCTCATTTCTACTGAGGAAGAAGACCCCATAGATCTCTCTTTCAACTATTTTTATACTATTTTGTACAATGTCTGAGGTCACAAATACTACTGAAAAACAAACTCCATAAAGGAGAGAGATATCCCACTACTTGAGTACCTAAAAAGACTTCTAAAAATACCAATTGTTTTCATCAGTTACTTCCAGTATTTAGAAAATTGTATATGCAAGAAAAACACAAATAGGATGAAGAGTTCAGAATGCTCAAAAACATGGAACAATGAGTATTATAGTCAAAATATATGATAATCATACAACAATATATTTTTGACTACCCTATAAAGTAAACATTACCGAGTAGAACAGAATTGGACCTAAACATTAATTACATTTACAAAAGAGAAAATAAACTAAAACCACACACACACACACACACACACACACATTGTTTGTGAAAAAAAAATTTGTGAAAAAAGAAATTATTATTTTTAAAATTATTCAAATGTTTACCCTAACACTGAAATTTACATCTCCCTAAACTGTTATACTGAAGGAATTCCATTTCTCATGGCAAAATTCATTCATTTTGGATTAAAAATGTGGAAATTATAATTTTTTTAAATTTGGTTATCCCCCCCCCCACCCTCATATTTTGATATGGTCCCTTTCCTTAGAGTACAATGTATTTCTTTCCCTAAAATTATATTTAAAAATGTTGCAATGGTTTTTTATTTAAACTGTAGGAAGTGATATTCAAATTTGTTTAGCAATTGCATACAGCTACATTTAATTTGAATGGAATGGGTGGATGGGATTGAATGGAACAACCAAGCTGAAATCTGCCAATAGACATAACACTGACAAATTGTTGCTCAATAATTTTCACTCTAACTCCTGTCCACAAACATAGTACTTCATGCAAGACTGTGAGCTGACATAACAAGCTGTTTGTCACGAACAGGCAAGCTCTACTTTCTTAAATTGTTAATTCATTGTTACAGAATGAATGAATCTTGACATAATAAGCTTCTCAATTTCAAAAAGATTTTAAAGAAGTTTCAAAACCCTTTTAGGTTAATCTGACAATGGCTAAAGTTCTGCTCATAGGAGGTCAGACAAATACCAGTAGTCAGTAAGATCTTCTGTTGATTCTTACAATTTCTTATATTAAAAAATGGCAACTCCACACGTCAATTTATATTAGTCCTTGTAAAGTCTACTTAAATTATTGTTTGTGTGTTTAGTTAGTAAAACTAATTTTATTGAATTGTAATAGACCTGAAGATGGGAGTGCAGCATTTCCCGAAAGACTACTGAAGACTTCAGAATGTGTTCGAAGTGGACTTTTTAATAATCAGTTGGACAGAAATGGAAAGAACAGAAACACGTAAAATGCATTACATTAATGACCCAAATCAGAATACTTGAGTATGCAATTAAATTGGAAAAAATACTGAGATTTCACTGTGATAAACGAAAATATTGTCATTTTGACAAAGATCACACCAAAACCTCTAACCTTCTCATCAAACTGATGTTAGCTGCTATCAACATTACTGTCCAAGCATTACTGTGCTAACATCACAAGCAAATAACATTTTATCACATCAAATATTTTTTTTTAATGTAATGGGTGACCAAGAATCAACAGTCATTGGAATTTATGATTGCCTATTAGTCAACTCCATCTCTGACTTCCTCACTGGCATTTGCAAAATGACCACATATTACTTGCAAATAAAGTACCAAGAACATAATTTACTTCAAAAAATATGTTTATCTCATAATAGCAAGTATCCTATATATTAACATATTATACAACATATGTTATTTCTATATTTTATAGTCTTCATTTAACATATTATAGTATATTATTCTCAATTATATTTCAACAATCAATCTGTTTGCACAAGCAGCAGATCATCACAAAGGCTACAACATGTTAGAATAGTTGCTTCTAGGCGATGAAAATCTGAATTCTCAAAATCAGGTTCCTGTGCAACACCCAAAACACTTTTCTCACACAATGATAGAAACAAAAGAAGACTCTTAGATCCTGAAAACATTCTGCATAATAAGACCTCTATATCTTTACAAGAGCCTCATGTAATAAATATTTCATAAAAAATGAGTTTATTCAACAATGGTTTCCAAAAAAGGAATCTGTTCAAAATGATTTGTTCATTTTTACTATTATGTGGAAGTTACAAAACAAAATAAATATTCAATTTTCTCTAGTATAATATAATTCTTTCTTTTAAAAGAAGATATTCATTGTTTGCATTGAATCTTTTTTAATCTGCTAAAAAGAGAAAACAAATTAATATTGCTATTGACTCTTCAGTGTAAGTAATTAGGCAAAAATGAGATGTGCACAAAGCCAAGAAATTATTTTTTTGCAAATATATCAAAAACAAATATGTTTACTTTGTAAATGTAAAGAATGATTATCAATCTAGGATACATTTTATGTAATGGGTACAGTTTATTCAAAAGCTTTCTTAATTTGTATTACTCGGATTAATAATTTGAATAAAATAATTATAATTAGAATGCTCATTCTTCCACTCTAAACTTAATACAACTGGCAATTAAGAATTTTTTGAAGGTTCTTCTCTGTTTAAAAATGCAAATTTACACAAATGCCTGAAGAAACAAACCACCTATATACAAATTATCGATTAATCAATTGCATTATTGTATTAACTACAAATGGGACACTCAAGAGTTACTCCAATCGTAAACACTGGAAGGGGTGTACTAGAAGCACAAAGCACATGTGTTTCAATATTCATGTTAAAACTTGTAACTATTAAATGATTTACGAAAGCATATATCCAATAGTTTCTAACAAATATTTACACTACAATTCTTAAAAGGATTGACAAACATACATGATGATTTGATGAGCTTTTTTTCTTAGTTCTTAAGGTATATCACTTAGAGAAAAATTATCCCCAAACTTCAAAAAAGTGTAAATGATACAAATATTCAAAGAATCCACTGTATCTACAACTACTGCTCAAACAAAATTCCAGAACAGTATTATAAAGCATACCTGAGAGTTACACATGGCTATAAGAAGCCTTGAGTTGTGTTATTGGGAAGAGGAAACCCTGTCACATTAAGTTAACTATGAGCAGGATGATTGTCTTGTAGACTGGTCCAGTCCGAAGGGGCAAAATAAATATACACCAAGCTATACAGCATTGTTTCATTTGCATAATACAAACGTTAATAAATCTAAGAAGTCTCACATATACAGTACACAGCTTAAAACAACTTGTTGATAAAGAGTTCTGAGTTGTCTGATGATTGCCTTGAACTGTACATGGCAAAGCTCACCTGACAATGTTCACAGGAGTTTCTTCAAGCTTGCTTTCATTCTCTCTTGGGCTGGATTCACTTTTATTTTTAGCTGCTGAATTAGATCGTAAATTTTAAGAGATGGCCCAACTTTCCCACCAGTGAGATCAATCACTTGGTCCTTGGTCAGAGCCAACATCTTAGGGCCATCAATTTTGCGCTTGCTGAAACTATCGCAATAGGCAGCACAATCGTTGACGCGAAGAAACTGGGCAACATCAAATACATTCCATTCAGCTGGAGTTAATTCCCCAGGCTCTGTTGGTCCACTGCCTCCATCCACCAAACGGGGAATGAACTTGGTGCTGCTGTTCTGCTGTATGTATGAAGTGGCAGTGCGACCTCGAGGTGGTGGGGTACCCGCCCCGAGATTGGAAGGAGAGCTGCCAGATACCGAAGTGGCAGCAGTGGGAGAGGTGGTGGGAGTAACAGCAGGTGTGGCAGCTACTGCAGGGGTGCTTGGAATGGCAGCAGTAGCTGGGGAGGCTTGCTCAGTGATTGTTATGTCAGTCTTGGGCACAACACCAGGCTCGTCTTTCACCTCTACTTTGAAACTAAGTTTTCTGGCAGTGTTCATTTCAACTTCTCTTGGAACATCATCTATCATATCCTCATCTTCACTCAACTGTAATAAAATAAACAAATTTTCAAAATATTTTCAATCCCTTTTTCTATAAAAAAAACAAATTAAAAATGAAATAAAAAGTATTAGATAAGCTTACATCAGATGACAAATTACAAATGCAGATTTTAGAACATTAAGAAGGCTGCAGTGCCAGATTATGCATGATAAATTGCAAAGCTCTAACACAAATAAAAAATAATTCTGAATAAAAACTCATCCAAATTAAGGCAGTGAGCAAGAAGGATTAATCATTTACAAGTTAATCTTAAATTTCCAATTTTTCATGAATATAGAGGTGTATTTTTTTAATAAATTATCATTGAACAACACTGCCCTACAATAATATTGATGTTTAGATACTTAGTAAAATTGCAATTCTACTACAGATGAACCTGCAAAATTACAGCAACTACTATTATACCATGATAGCCTGTTAACTTCTTGGACAATAACATGAGAAAAAAAATATCCCGTTTGCCTTGCCAACAGGGCTGCTGAGTCTGCAATAAATACTGATGTGAACAACAACCTTCAGATCCGCCCTCAACACAAGAAAAAACATGCAACATATTAGGTTGGAGACACACCAAGGATTATATTTAACAGTGTTTAATGAACACATTTATTAAAGCTTTAGAAACAATAGTGTTTCTTTTCTTTTAAAGTAACTGAGAGGTGAAATTAAAAGATGGTATGTTTATCAAACTCTATGACAGGATCTTTGAACATCCGATAGCCCTTGCAAAAAGAAGCTTGAATGTCTGACCGAATTTCTTGTTAAATAACATTAGTATTGCAATCACATCGAAATAACAAGATGCGTAAAGCCTTGAAGAATTGATTATTGAAAGCAATATTGACAGTGACCATTTTCTCACTTGACAATTTTTTAAGTACTTAAATTATACACAATTATAAAAGATCGTACAAACAAAAATTCTGTGAAATAGATTTCCCAAGGATAACAATGATAGTGTATTACTCCTGGATGACAATAACCAAGAAAGAGCATCCACAATATGAGACAAATATTCTTTTTGAACTCCTTGAAGACGACATTCAAATTAACCTAACTTTATAAATCCTCTCTTGTCAAAACAAACACTTTTGATAAATATTTACATAATTTTTAAAAATCCCAGAAAATGTTCAACATATTCTGCAAAGAAAATAATGAAATGAGTTTTTTTAAATCCTCAAATGTTATGTTCTCTGAAGTTATGATGTTTTAGATGATGAGAAAAAAGTCATGGAACACATTTATCAGTTTCCTCAAAATAAAAACATTGCCAATTACTTGATAATCTTCATTTCACTAAAACGGTAATATATAAATATAGTAAGAAGACCACATCCTTGAAAATTGAACATACAAGCAATGAACCTAATCTGTAATTCTAACCCACCCTACACTAAAAATAAAAATTAAAAGAAAATTGATAGTGTATCATCAACTGGCATTGCAAATACCTAAACCCAGAGATGTCCAACTTTCAAGGCCAGAAGGGATTACAATTATCACCTTTAATATGGTTGGGTACCATGTTTTTATTACTCGGGCAATTCACACCTGACCTCCACATACTGTTGATCTTGGCAGTTTGCTCGGCTGCTCTAAATCAGGGGAGGAGGTTGAATGGAACCATGTAATCATAGGTGTTAGGCCCGATCATGAATAATGCAGCGAAACATATTGGGATGATTTTGAATTTCTGAATTTTCTAGAAAAATCCTTAAATCTAAACAATCTACTATTATTACTTAAAGGGGGTGTTGACCCCGGCAGAGTGCAAGCACTAGGTGCACACCCTATATGGATGCAAGGGACTTTTATTTTTGCTAAATAACCTTTCGCAGGCCACAATAATTGGAACTGCTGGCCGCATGCTGCTGTGGACCATCAGTTGGACAACCCTGCCTTAACTTAGGCAACAGTGAATCAGACTCTTCAGAATTTGCAGTGTTGTCACCTCAAATTTGAGAATCAATGAAATGCTCTTTTTAATATACGCAGTTAATCACCAAGGCATCATCTTGTGAAGGACTCTGTCCTCTTCCACATTTATCTGAAAACTACTTTATCATTTTATTAAGATCTTATATTTTCTTTTATTATTTCTTCATTAATTTATGCTATATTTTACTATCATCACACAGAAATACAAATAATATGAGTTTTATAGCAATAAATATTTGTAGATACCGTATTCTCAGTTGTAGAAAAAACTGTAGCCATTACAATACTTTTGAGTATGATTCTTAGCTTAATCTATCTGGTGGCAGCCATTACTTGGATGACCAATTGTCTCGCGTATTGTCTTCGTACAGTTGCCATGTGTGTGTTATAGGCTCAAATGATCCAGGGCCCTTGCCAGCAGTAGTTGCCCCTGTAGTTGCAGCTCAAACATTGCATGGTACAACGATTGCAAACAATGAGTTAAGCAATACCTGTAACTTTGTAATGAATGCAAGGTTCCTTCTACAATATCCTACCCTCTTCTACAAGTTCCTTTAAAACATCAAATTATAGAGGAAGTGAAATGAGATCCTGTTTCAAATCTACTGTTTGGTAATTCGTCAGTAAATGAGGTGGTTGCGTAGTTTTAACCAATTGTGTTCTTCCATTTTCTTCCAGTGTGACAATATTCCTTGAATTCGTTAAAAGTGACACACATATAAGGTGGTATGTTCATTATTGTTTTGTTTTTTTTTCCTTCCCAGGATAAGTTCTAATTTCTACCAAGCTAATAGCCTCTTCTTGAAACATGTAACTTCTCAAAACAGCAATGTGAGGAAACGTAAAGCAGAAAGAATCAGAACTGAACTCACCTCTACAAGAGTAGTAGATAAAGCAGATACAGATGTGTTCCGAACCTCTGTCCTAGAAGTAGAGCTCGCTCCTCCAGAACGAGTATTACTATTTCGACTTGACATAAGGCCCGAGGTGCGTGTTGTTCTCTTTTGTCTCCGCCGTGTTGCTTTCTTCTTGGCAGCTGCACGACCTGCTGCCCCACGAGTACTTCCACCAGAGCAGGCTCCGCCAGAACCAGATGACCCACTGCAGCGGCTAGCGACAGGCAGGCCACGAGGACCTTCCAGTTTGTGGCCCACCAACTGGCACCAGCCCACTGGGTAGACATCTGGGCTCTCACAATCTAACCACTGATCATACTCCTCTTCCCATCCATCAAAATGAACCTGCAGCATAAATGAACCAATTGAAATCACATTCATGTTTATTATCTAGAATGCAATGACATTACCATAAACAAAAAGATAAACATATTAAATACAGAAAGAGATTCACATTTCAATTTTTCAACACTAAAAAATACACCAATAAAAAATTCAGAATGGTGACACTTTTTTAATAGTTCCCATTTAAAACGTGTTTTTAAATTAGACATTTTATCCCAATTATTCACTGCTGCTACTTAAATGCCTTTATTTACTCATCATCATCATCATCATCATCATCTACATAGTCTTAGAAAGAAAATAAGATTATTGACAGATGAAGGAGAAGATAGAAGAAAAATAAGTGGAAGGAAAAAGAAGAAGAAGAAGAAGAAAAGACAAGAAAAGAAGAAGAAGAAAAGAAAAGAAGAAGAAGAAAAGACAAGAAGAAGAAAAGACAAGAAAAGAAGAAGAAGAAGAAAAGAAGAAGAAGAAGAAAAGAAGAGAAGAAAAGAAGAGAAAAGAAGAGAAGAGAAGAGAAGAGAAGAGAAGAGAAGAGAAGAGAAGAGAAGAGAAGAGAATTCACTAAAATAAAAATTAAAAGAAATGTGATAGTGTAGTCAAACTGGCATTGCAAATACCTAAACCCGAGATGTCAACTTCAAGGCGAAGGGATTACAGGATTATCAGACCGGTTTGAACGTCAGGGTGTTGGGGCGGGGTTCGCGGCTGTTTTATGGGTAGCTCGGGGGCGCGGGGCGAATTCACACTGGGCTCGCAGCATGACTGCTTGATTGGTGGCAGTATTGCGCTCGGCTGCTCTGAATCAGGGAGGAGGTTGAAATGGAGTGTGTCTAGGTGTGGTGTGGGCCCCCGATCAATCCGTTAGATGCAGCGAAACTTATGGGGGGCCCATGGATTTTGAAGATTTCTTGAATTTTGCGGGGTAGAAAAATCTAAATCTAAACAGATCTACATTATTACTAAAGGGGGTGTTGACCCCGGCAGAGTGCAAGCGGGTGCACAAAGTTCTCACTTGGCTATATGGATGGCGGAATCGGGGACTTTTATTCTCTCTGCTAGAAGTAGTTAGCTTTCGAGGCCATAATAGGATTTGAACTGCTTTGGCCGCATGCTGCTGTGGACCATCAGTTGGACAACCTCTTACTTAGGCAACAGTGAATCAGACTCCTTCTTGGCAGAGATTGGTGGCAGTGTTTACTCGGGGCGTTCTGTGCGGTTGCGTGGGGCGGGCTTGGCGGGGTCAAGATGTTGGCGCAGAGATGTCAGTGCAAGATCGGCTGCGCTTGTGTAAGGTGGTACGTCGAGCTTTAGATTGGAGAGAGTGTGACTGGAGTGTGAAGGAACTCGGTCCTCTTGCTCGAGAGTTTATGCTGAAGAACGCTACCTTTATTATGTTGGTTGATTAACGGATTTCAGATAATTTTTGCTTTTAGTGTGGATTTGTCGATTAATTTATTGCTATATTTTGTTGAACTATCATCGACAGAGTGATTAAATAATGTGGAGTGTTAATAGCAATGAAATATTTGTAGATGCGTATTGCTCATTTGTGAAAACTCTGTAGCTTTTTTCTACAATTACTTTTGAGTATGATTGGTGGGAGCCTTAATCTAGGTGGTTGTTGGCGCAGGGAGCCATTACTTGGATGACGAGAGGGTTATCTGGTTTTACTGGTGTCTCTGTGGGAGGGCATGTGTGCCTGGTGGTGGTGTCGTGAGTGGGGCGCGGCTCTGCGAAATGATGCGCGAGTGGGCTCGTTTGCAAGAGTAAGTTGCGCTGGGGTCCGCCTGTAGTTGCAAGGCATCAGTAGAGCATTGCATGGGTAGAGGCGAATGTATTGGTGGGTCGACACTGTGTAGGCTTTAAGCGGGGCAAGAATATGCCTGTTAGATCATGTTGGTAATATGACTGCTAAGTCTCTTCTATCGTATTAGTCCTAACCTCTTCTATCAAGTTCTTTGTAAACACTCGGATTTTATAGGGGGCAAGTGAATGCATCTGTTGTCAGATAATCTACTGTTTGGGTATTGGGTCGTTCAGGGATAACTTGGTGAGGTGGTTGCGTAGTGTTTTTAGGACCATTTGTGTTGTTGCCATTTTTCGTGGGGTGACAATATTGGTGAATTCGTTACAGGTTTTGACAGTTTGACACCTCGGCGTAGGTGCTTTCTTTTTACCGGGGCTCGAAGGTTCTGCTTTTGGTTCATCAATGGCCTGTTTTGCTTCATTTTTGGGTTTTGCTTTCTCCTATCTTCTGCTCACACAGCTAGACAGGCTATCAGGCTGCGCTAGCAGAGATATAGATCATTTTTCGGTTTTCTTTTTTTTCGGCCTCTTGTTCCGACGCTGCCTTGTGCGCCTGCCTTTCGGTGTTCTTTTCACTCGCACCCCCGGTTTGTTCGTGAGGTTAATGAGCACGGTTTATTGACTGTCTTGGTCCGGCTCTACATTTCTACCGTGTGGCCTGTTTTGGCTTTGAAGCTGCGTGCTTATCTCTTTAGCTCATTTGTCTTGCCCTCACCTGTGGCGTCGTTTTGCCACTTCTTTCTTTGCGCCTTCTGAAACATTTCGTATTCTTTCAACACGCACACTGCTCGAGGTTGAATCAAGGGCCTTTACTTCACTGCATGTATATAAGGTAATTTAGGTACTACTCGGCCACTGCTGGCACAGGGTGAGTCGGCTTGTATACCTGCGTTGCTTGGGCTCGGAGTCCTGCTGTATCTTTACATAGAGCTAGCTGTTTTTCCTGGTCTGGTCTTTTATTTTACGCAGTACCATTCCGGGATCGGGTGCTTGCTGTGTGGTCATTGTGTGCTATACGGCGTGCTCGGTCGTTGGCGCATGCGCTGTCTTTGGTTCTTCGTCGCTGTGATCGTCTGTTTCTGTTTTTGTTCTTGTATGTTTCGGGTTTTCTCTTGTCTCGTTGTATTAGTTTTTTTGTTCACGGTCCTGTGCATCCTTCTCCCTTCCTTCTGGGCAGTTGACTCTTTCGGGCCCTTCACCTCTCTCTTCTGTTTTTGGTTCTTTTTTCTTTTGTCCCGATTTTTGTTGCTTATGAGAGTATGTTGTGTTCCGGGTTACGTTTTTTTCTGTTGTTCGTTATTTTGTCTTTTGTCCTTGTTTGAGTTTGTCGCGTCTGTACGTGGGTGCTTGCTTGGTGTATATATGTTGTATTTGGTCTGCGGTGCTGTGGGTGTTTTTTTTTCCGTGCCTTTCTCTTCCGGGCTTTTGCCTTTGATGGCTTTGCTGGTCCGTTGTGCGGTTCTCTTTTCGCTCCTTGGCCGGCCCCCGGTCCGGTTTGGTTTGTGCTTTTGCTTGGTTTTTGTCTTTTTTTTTCTTGCTTTTAGTTTTTTTTTGATCTCTGAGCGGGCTGGGCTCCTTGCTGGTCTCTTGTGTCGGTGGTGTGCGCTCGAGGGCCGGGCGGGGCTACTTCTTTGGGGGTCCGACAGAAGGGCAGGGGCGTTCCGCGACAGATGAGGCGGCTGCTGAGTGGGGGGCTAGCGACAGGCAGGTACGAGGATTCAGTGTGGCCCAGGCCATTGGCACCAGCCCTGGTAAGACATCTGGGCTGTCCGAAATTAACTCGGGCATGAGTTCATACTCTCTCTTTCTCCATGCAAAAGAACGTGCAGTTAAATGAATCCAATTGAACATCACATTCAATGGTTTATTATCTAGAATGCAATGACATTAATAGAAACAAAAAGATAAACATATTAAATACAGAAAGAAATTCAATTCAATTTTTCAACACTAAAAATACACCAATAAAAAATTCAGAATGGTGACACTTTTTTATAGTTCTATTTAAAACGTGTTTTTAAATTAGACATTTTATTCCAATTATTCACTGCTGCTACTAAATTAGCCTTTATTTAATCAGTCATACACATCATCATCAATCATATCTACATAGTTTAGAAAGAAAATGAATTATTGACAGATGAAGGAGAAGATAAGAAGAAACTAAGTGGAAGAAAGAAGAAAGAAGAAGAAGAAGAAAAGAAATATAATTAATAATAATAATATAAATAATAATAAGAATAAGAATATAGAAGAGAGAAAAAGAAGAAGAAGAGAAGAAGAAAAAGAAAGAAAAAGAAGAAGAAAAAGAAAAGAAGAAGAAGAAAAAGAAGAGGAAAAAGAGAAGAAGAAGAAGAAAGAAAAAGAAGAAGAAGAAGAAGAAAAGAAGAAGAAGAAGAAAGAAAGAAGAAGAGAAAAAGAAGAAGAAGAAGAAAAAGAAGAAGAAGAAAAAAAAGAAAGAAGAGAAATGAGAGAAGAAAGAAGAAGAAGAAGAAAAAGAAAAAGAAAAAGAAGAAGAAAGAAAAAGAGAAAAAGAAAAAGAAAAAGAAGAAGAAAAAGAAGAAGAAGAAGAAGAAGAAGAAGAAGAAGAAGAAAAAGAAGAAGAAGAAAGAAGAAAGAAAGAAAAAGAAGAAGAAGAAGAAGAAAAAGAAGAAACGAAGAAAAAGAGAAAAAGAAGAGAAGAAGAAAAAAGAAAAAGAAGAAAAAGAAAGAAGAAGAAAAAGAAGAAAAAGAAAGAAGAAGAAAAAAGAAGAAAAAGAAGAAAAAGAGAAGAAGAAGAAGAAGAAGAAGAAGAAGAGAAGCAGAAGAAGAGGAGGAGGCTCTTTCCATTGACCTTGTTGAGCTAAGGGAGGCCTCTCAGAAGCTATGGTAATGTAGAGTGTTCAGAATCATTTGGATGTCTAAAACCCAACAGAGTGGATCAAGGATTTTACAATTAATATATCAAATATTTTTATAAGTTTTGACTACAATATATATCTTCAACAACTAATTGCAACTAAAAATAAGGTTCTAAAGAATGCCATCAAAATGCAGTTGTAAACTTTTCACATTATCTACTGGTTGACGAGAAGAAATAGGCAGTGAATTGTTGAATTTATTTAGTGCATGTGGATTGTCACAAATGATGTCAGCAATATATGATATGCCTTGCAATAAATTTTTTTCGAATGTAAGTCACAGTATGGAAACACAAAATAAAAAAAACAGGTAAGTGGAAAGTTTACTGAATAATAATGTTGTTTTTAAGCATATGAGTTCTTTGCTGGTACATCATAAATTTTAGCACACCACTCATGAAACCACAAGCTACCATACTTAACCTGCATCATAAATAAATATAATAAAGATAAATATTGCAACACCATAATACGGTTTTTAATTGTTCAGCTGGAGAATAAAAAACTAATAAATGAGATAGGACTGGAAAATGACACTAATGAAACTGAACATATAGTCTTTTTTAAAGTATTTTAAGTTACTTCGAAGTACATTTGAACTAAAATTAGTTTTGTTGCTGCAGTACAATATGAATAGTATTTTTGTGCATAATCTTATTTTACAACAAACGAGAAAGTTATTTCAAAACTGTTATTATTTTGAGCCAGTTTTAGTGCCAGATTGGAAGATGAAAAAAGTAATAAAAAAAATTGAAATCTGGCCATTTATATTTTTTGTAGAATACTATTTCTCTAGGCAACAAGTTTTATTCTTTCACATCAAAATATTAGAGGCAGGAGGAGAGAAAGTAAAAAAAGAAACATAGATTAAAAGAGAGCAATGTATCCACTTGATTTTTCTATTCTGTTTAACCTGAACGCTAAACTGCTCAATACACTAATATTGACTATATAACATTTGTTGCACAAAGAGAACAGAAAAGAGAAATGGGGAAAGAGGAGGGAGAGAGAGAGAGGAGAGAGGGGGAGGAGAGAGGGAGAAAAGGGGGAAGAGAGGGAGAAAGGGGGAGAGGGAGGGAGAGAGAGGGAGAGAGAAGGGAGAAAGGGGGAGAGAGGGAGAGAGAGTGAAGAGAGAGGGAGAAAGGTCCGGGGGGAGAGAGTGAGAGAGAGGGAGAAAGGGGAGAGGGGAGGGAGAAAAGGGTGGAGAGCGGAAGGAGAAAGGGGGGAGAGCGAGGGGAGAAAGGGGAAGCGAGGGAGAAAGGGAGAGAGAGGAGAAGGGAGAGAGAGGGAGAAAGGGGAGAGGGAGAAAGGGGGGAGAGAGGGAGAGGGGGAGAAGAGGAGAAAAGGGGGAGAGAAGGGAGAAAAGGTGGGAGAGAGAGGGAGAAAGGGGGAGAGAGAGGGGAGAAAGAGGGGAGAGAGAGGGAGAAAGGGGGAGAGAGAGGGAAGAAAGGGGGAGAGAGAAAGGGAGAAAGGGGGAGAGAGGGGCGAAAGGGGGGAGAGAGGGAGAAGGGGGAGAGAGAGGTGGAAAGGGGGAGAGAGAGGCGAGAAGGGGAGCAAGAGAGGGAGAAAGC